>CM035430.1:110649695-111249695 GCA_020310875.1 Ceratopteris richardii
TGAAAATCGGCTTGCGACTCGGACGGATATTATCAGTTTGCATTGCATATACATTTGTGTGATTTTACATTGGTGCAGCTGCGTCTTCATCTCTGGGAGCTATGGCATTTGCGTGAGCTTGCAATCTTCTCGGTGTCGAGGGCTGGTCTATTGACCTCAGCGCCTCCACAAAGATTGGCAAGCAAGGGAACCTCCTCTCGCCACCCCTTCCATCAACAATTGAAGCACAAAACGCTCGCACCCATTTTAGCAAAATATGTATTTAGGTTTTGATTCAAATCAATAAATGTATTGAATTTCACAAAAAGCACTTTTTTTGAGCCTCATCTTCGAGCAGTTGGTATAATTTCTTTGCTCTTACATTCTTGCATACATAATTTTATTTAAGGTTGAATTATTGGTATAGGTTAAAGGCAATTGTTTGTTAAACATAGGTTAAGCATTAATCATAGATGTACTGACATCATATTGATGTAGTAAAAACTAATCAAACTGGACTCTAACGGAATTTCAGAATTAGTCGCCGAGCATAAGGAAAGAGTAACAAAAGAAGTTCAGGAGATAGTTAGAATTGTTCAATCTAGGTCAAATCAAACTACAAAAATGGACGAACTATTTCAAAATATGATGCACGAGACGCAAGGACAAAAAGTAGTTGAAACGTTATTAAAGGATAAAGGAAAATTTACTGGTGTGAATGTTACAAACTATTTAGACACATTTGAGGAATTAGCTAAGTTACACGGATTACCTGATACAAAATGGAAGTCCTATCTTGGACGACTTGCCATAAGTACAGTAAAAGCTATTATGGATCTACATGACAATAAGGAATGGGATGAGTTTAGAAAAGAGCTACATAAAGAATTTTACTTAGAGGACTATAGTCAACACAGTAGAGAGGGATTTATGAAATGGATTAGTTCTCCTAAGCCTCACATTTCTTTAACTCAACTCCATGGCGAATTTATGAAAAGATTCTCTCAATTACTTGAACAGGATAGAGTTGCCCTTACTCCAGATATCATTTAATATTTCCTTAGAATCTTGACTCCAGATATAAGGCTAGAGGTTGAGCGTAGGCTTGAAGAACCGGGAAAGAAATATGGGCTTACAGATGACTGGGATGTAGTAAAAACAGTGGTTGAGGCGGTTGCTCACATGAAGCAACGTAAAACACTCCTTTATGATTCAATGTCTCAACCATCCTCCAGTTTTCCACCTATTCAGGTAACTACGGATACACATATAGATTCAAAAATTGAACCTACAACATCCGCATCTAGAGTACCAACCGAGTTACAATTTGAGATTTTGTTTAACAAGTTAGACAATATGATGCATATGCACGAAAATATGTCTAAAGAGGTAGCAGCTTTGCAGAATGTGGTATATGCTTTAAACTTACAAGATAAACCTGCAATGCAAGCTCATCCGACTATCTATCCTCAACCAGCAAGTGCTCCTAATCATCCATTAGTACCTCCTAATCCACCTTTTATACCTCTTAATTGTTGGAGCAAGTCTATGACAAGCCTAAGTATTGGCTTGAGTCTCACAAAGTCTTAGAAAAAGACTTAAAATGAAGACTATGTAAAGTTCACTTGTGAACTACCTCTTGTAACTTTTGAAGAGTTTACTTAATGTAAAAGTAAGAGAATCTTAAGTGGATGAGTCCACATGATCAAGAATGGAAAGAGGAGCCACGAATTCGTGATTTGTGGTAGGTAGAGAATCAAATCAATCATTGATTGATTGGAGAGTGATTGAGGGAAGTTAGCCTCCCAAACTCAACTATAAATAGATGGCAGTTTTAGTCGTGGTTAGAGAGACCTATGTGAAGACCTCCAAGAGCTGAGCTTTATGCCATATCAAGGTGTGATTACAAGGCACACATATGTATCAGTAAGTCATTGTATTGTACAAGAAATATACTTTCATTTTCATGATTATTTGGTTTCATCTTTCCATGTTCTTGTGAAGTGTACTACTCACTGCCATTACTCTCAGTTTTCCCAGTCAACTTGCAGAGATGTTTTCTCTGAGCTTGGTGCATCATTTTCAGTGATTTAACTTGGTAAAGTTAGCTCTATAAGTCTACTATATGCTCATAAATTTTCATGTCATTTGGATGTTGCAATCTTCAGTTATGTTCATTTGAAGTCAACAGGGTCTGTTCATCTTCACCTCTCTATCAGGTACCCGACTTTTTCACTCATCGTGTCAGAGCCATTTCTCAGTGGTTACTTATCCAAATTCAGTGATTAAAAGCTTGTTGGATTCAGCTGACTGTGTAGTATAAGCATAAAAAGTTTCATAATCATTGGATTTCTACAGTTTGAGTTATGGTGATTTTTCTGCTCACTGGTCTATTTCTGTAGCAGCCTGTGAAAATCGGGATGATGTCATCACTTGTTAAAACTCATTCTCAGTGTGTGGTTCATTATTTTTGATGCGATTACTCTTGAAAGTTAGCTCTTTAAGCTACCTAGACTTCCCCAAGAGGAATTAAGCTAATTGCTGCTGTGCTCAGAGAATTATGTAAAACACTGAACAGGTGTATGAACCAAGAATAGCAAGTTTTCACCTCTGAGCTAACTCCAACTTATCTGTTTTGATCTATCTTTTTGAGAGTGATCTTCCAAGGTACATAGGGTGTCTAATACATCCATTGGCAAGCTAAAAGGGCCCGCCATATACTCCTGGAGTTCATTTGGCTGGTGTAGATCAAGGATTTTGCAACACCTCTTCATCTTCAAGCACATACCTATCCATCTCTTCACAGTGGTATCAGAGCAAGGTTGGACAACATGGCAGATGGATTTCCTTCATCAATTGACAAATTGGACAGAGGTAACTACTCAGCTTGGTCATTAAGGATGGAAGCTTATCTCCAAGGTAGAAGTTTATATGGTTATGTGGCTGGAGATGAAGTTATGCCAAGTTTCAAGAACAAAAGTCAACCAACACAAGAAGAGCAAGAAAGATTGAGCACATGGTGCTCCAAGGATGCACTTGCAAGGTCTTATCTCCTCAACTCTATCTCAGATTTTTTGTTGCCTCACATTAGAAGTTGTAAGACATCTCAAGAAGTGTGGAATGCACTTGAAGCTTTCTTTTCTTCAAGTACCAAAGCTAGGAAGCATCAACTATGGCTGGAGTTCACAACTCTCAAGAAGGCTCCCAAACAAAATGTGACTGTTTTTGTCACAAAGCTCAAGGACATAGCGGATCAGTTGGGAAGCATTGGAGAGGTAATAGATGAAGAGCAAATTGTAAGGCATGTCATCAATGGCTTGAAGGCAGATGATAAGTGGGAAACATTCACCACAACTATGGATTTGTACATGGACATGCATGTACCTGATTTCAACACACTCATTGGACAACTACTTACTCAAGAGGCAAAGCTTATCAAAAATGGAGAAAGCTCTAAAGGTAATCAATCTTCAGCTTTATACACGGATAAAAGCAAGTCTAAAGATAACAAAGGAAAGGCAAAGAAAGTGGATGATGAAGCAGGTACATATCAAGCTAACTATGCAGGTAGAGGAAGACATGGCAGAGGTAGAGGAAGAGGAGGTAGACAAGGCAGGGGGAGATCCCAAGACTCCAACTCATGTTCTATTTGTGGATTAACTAATCATACAACTGAAAATTGCTTTAGGAATTCCAGGAATCAAAGAGGCAGAGGATACAATAGAGGAAGTTATGGCTACTCAAGAGGAAGGTTCAACAACTACCATGGCAACTACAACAACTACAATCATTCAAACTATCAAGGAGGCTACAAAGGAAGGAGAGACTACAATAACTACACAGAAGACTCAAACAAAGAGGATTCATTATTGATCATGAACATGGCTATGCCACAAGGTAAATTTGATGAGCATGTTTTCTACATAGATTCAGGTTGTTCAAATCATGTGGCAGGAAATGTGGCACTCCTGTCAGATTTAGAAGATCCAAGGAATAAGCATGAGTTACAAACAGGAGATGATACAAAACATCCTGTGGAGAAAATAGGCAATGTCAAAGCACCTGATGGAAACATCAACCTACTCAGTAAGGTACTCTATGTCCCTACCATTACAAAGATTTGATAAGTGTTGGGCAGATAGTAGAGAAAGGGTTGCAAGTCAGGTTCACAAAAGCAGGAGCATTTTGTTGAAGATCCAAGTCAAGGATTCAGAAGAATTGCAAAAGGTGAAAAGACAGGTAGATTGTTCATATTTGAACTACAGGACACTAGAAACATTGCTCTCTTTAATTATGGTAGTCAGACACTCACAGAATTGGAAGTATGGCACAAAAGGTTAGCACATATTGGTGAAAGGTCATTAAAGCAAATATGTAGGGACCAAAGTGTACTTGGACTTCCTAATTTGTCAAAACAACATATGATTTATAAGTGCAGTGCATGTCAATTTGGAAAATCTCACAGGTTACCATTCATGAAGAAAGGTTATATGCATGGAGATCTCTTGGAGTTGGTTCATACAGATGTATGCGGACCTAGCAAGGAAGCTTCAATATCTGGATCAAGGTATTATGTTTCCTTTATTGATGATTGCAGCAGATGGACTATCCTATTCTTTATGAAACACAAAGATGAAGTTTTTTCATGTTTCAAAAGATATTTGGCTCTTGTGGAGAATCAAACAGGTAAATCACTAAAAAGGCTAAGGTCAGATGGAGGGGGAGAATACTTCTCCCATGATTTTGATTCTTTTCTTCAAGAAAGAGGAATGAAAAGAGAGGTAACTACAAGGTACACTCCTGAGCAAAATGGAGTGGCAGAAAGGAGGAATAGGACAATTGTTGAAGCTGCAAGGTCTATGTTAAATGAAAAGCATTTACCTAATTACTTATGGGCTGAGGCTGTATCTACAGCCACTTACTTGATTAACAGGTTGCCTTCAAAAACCCTTGATGGGATGACTCCATATGAGGCTTGGAATGGAAGAAGACCAAGCTTAGATCATTGTAAAATTTTTGGATGTATTGCTTTTGCTCATGTTCCTTCACAGGTTAGAGGCAAGATGGATCCAAAGGCAGAAAGGTGTGTATTTATTGGATATGACAACAATCAAAAGGGCTACATGTTATACAACCCTACCAACAAAGGATTCTTGGTAAACAGAGATGTAGTTTTTGATGAGAACAATTCATGGTATGAAGATTCATGCAGGAAGATCAATTTACCATATGATCTTGAAGAAGATTTTCCAAAGCTTGGTAGAGAACAATCAAAGATTGAAGAACAAGACACCTCAGAGGATGATGAAGAATCTCACATGGAAAAGATCAAAGCATGGAAGTCTAAAGGTAAAGCAAAATTGCAGGAACTTGGACATGAAGCAGAATCATCACATCATGGCCTAAGAAGATCTATGAGGGAAAAGAAAAAACCAGAAAGGTATGGGTTTGACAGCTCATTAGTAACTAAACATTCTATCTACATAGCACAGGACATAAACCAAGAGGAGCCATCATCATTTGAAGAGGCCAAAGCAAAAACAGAATGGAAGCATGCAATGAAGGAAGAGATTGAAGCACTTGAGGAAAACAACACTTGGGATTTGGTGCCCAAGACTTCATCCATGAAGGTAATAGGCTCAAGATGGGTCTATAAACTCAAGAAGAATTCTGATGGTTCAATTAATAGGTATAAGGCAAGGCTTGTGGCAAAAAGCTTTGCACAAACTCAGGGAATTGATTATGAGGAGACTTTCTCTCCTGTGGCAAAGATGCCTACTATTAGGGTTTTGCTTAGTATTGCCTCTTCCAAGAATTGGAAGATACTTCAACTAGATGTAAAGAATGCATTCTTGAATGGTTGGATAACAGAAGAGGTATATATGGCACAACCACCTGGTTTTGAGAATCAAGTTTATCCGGATTATGTGTGTAAACTTAACAAAGCATTGTATGGTCTCAAGCAAGCTCCAAGAGCTTGGAATTTCAGGCTTGTTTCATTCTTGCAGGACAAAGGCTTTCAACCAAGCAAGGCAGATCCTTCACTCTTTATTAAAAAGAGTAATTCCAAGGTCATCTACCTATGTGTATATGTAGATGATATTATATTGACAGGAAATGATGCAGATGGTATGAAGAAGATCAAAGATCAGATGAGAGAAGAGTTCAAGATAAGTGATTTGGGTTCACTTACCTACTTCTTAGGTTTGGAAGTTGTCTACAAAGATCATGGTTTGTTTCTCACTCAAAGAAAGTACATTAAGGACATGTTGGCAAAATTCAAGATGCAAGATTGTAAGATTGCAGGTACTCCAATGGAGGTCAATCACAAATTGAGCTCACATGAAGGTGAACTCATAGAGGACATCACATCATATCAAAGTCTAGTGGGTAGTCTCAACTATGCCACATTGACAAGAGTAGATATATGTTACAGTGTGAGTGTGCTAAGTCAATTTATGCACACACCAAGGAAACCACATATGGATGCTGCCAAAAGGATTCTCAAGTATCTCAAAGGAACCATAAATGAAGGACTTTATTATCCTTATGTATCTGATTTAGGTTTGAAGCTATTTTCTGATGCAGATTGGGCTGGCTCCAAGGAAGATAGAAGGAGCACTTCAGGTTATCTTACCTTTGCAGGTTCAAAGCTTATTTTATGGTCATCCAAGAAGCAACCCACAATTGCTCTCTCTTCTACTGAAGCTGAATATAGAGGTCTTGCTATAGCTACAGAAGAAGCTATGTGGATGAAGACATTGTTCAAAGATCTTGGATTGGAGTTTGGAACTCTAACTATTTTTGGTGACAATATGAGTTCTATTCATTTGGCTGCTAATCCTATTTTTCATGCAAGGACTAAACATATTGAAGTTCATTATCACTATGTACGAGAGAAGGTTCTAAGCAAAGAGATTCAAATATCATATGTGACCACTCATCAACAATGTGCAAATATTCTAACCAAAGCATTGGATGGTACAAAGCTTTGCAAATTCAAGGCTATGATAGGTTTGCAGGTAATCTTGGAAGATTGAAGACCTCAAGCATACTTGGCTTGAGGGGGAGCTGTTGGAGCAAGTCTATGACAAGCCTAAGTATTGGCTTGAGTCTCACAAAGTCTTAGAAAAAGCCTTAAAATGAAGACTATGTAAAGTTCACTTGTGAACTACCTCTTGTAACTTTTGAAGAGTTTACTTAATGTAAAAGTAAGAGAATCTTAAGTGGTTGAGTCCACATGATCAAGAATGGAAAGAGGAGCCACGAATTCGTGATTTGTGGTAGGTAGAGAATCAAATCAATCATTGATTGATTGGAGAGTGATTGAGGGAAGTTAGCCTCCCAAACTCAACTAGAAATAGATGGCAGTTTTAGTCGTGGTTAGAGAGACCTATGTGAAGACCTCCAAGAGCTGAGCTTTATGCCATATCAAGGTGTGATTACAAGGCACACATATGTATCAGTAAGTAATTGTATTGTACAAGAAATATACTTTCATTTTCATGATTATTTGGTTTCATCTTTCCATGTTCTTGTGAAGTGTACTACTCACTGCCATTACTCTCAATTTTCTCAGTCAGCTTGCAGAGATGTTTTCTCTGAGCTTGGTGCATCATTTTCAGTGATTTAACTTGGTAAAGTTAGCTCTATAGGTCTACTATATGCTCATAAATTTTCATGTCATTTGGATGTTGCAATCTTCAGTTATGTTCATTTGAAGTCAATAGCGTCTGTTCATCTTCACCTCTCTGTCAGGTACCCGACTTTTTCACTCATCTTGTCAGAGCCATTTGTCAGTGGTTACTTATCCAAATTCCGTGATTTAAAGCTTATTGGATTCAACTTACTGTCTAGTATAAGCATACAAAGTTTCATAATCATTGGATTTCTACATTTGGAGTTATGGTGATTTTTCTGCTCACTGGTCTATTTCTGTAGCAGCCCGTGAAAATCGGGATGATGTCATCACTTGTTAAAACTCATTCTCAGTGTGTGGTTCATTATTTTTGATGAGATTACTCTTGAAAGTTAGCTCTTTAAGCTACCTAGACTTCCCCAAGAGGAATTAAGCTAATTGCTGCTGTGCTCGGAGAATTATGTAAAACACTGGACCGGTGTATGAACCAAGAATAGCAAGTTTTCACCTCTGAGCTAACTCCAACTTATCTGTTTTGATCTATCTTTTTGAGAGTTATCTTCCAAGGTACATAGGGTGTCTAATACATCCATTGGCAAGCTAAAAGGGCCCACCATATACTCCTGGAGTTCATTTGGCTGGTGTAGATCAAGGATTTTGCAACACCTCTTCATCTTCAAGCACATACCTATCCATCTCTTCACATTAATCCTCCAATTATACCTCAACCAATTCCTCAACCAATGCCTCAAACATTTAATCAAAGGAATTTCAATGAAAGGAGAAATGCCAATGTGAGGAGATGTATCTGGTGTGATGCCACAGATCATCTGACTTATACATGTGAAGCATTGAAAGATGCGAAAGAGAAAAGACTTGTAATTGATATCGACAAGCGATGTGTGACTATAGAACACATTTACCCTTAGCTGCCAATTGGGGAAAGGGAGGGATGCAGAAGCTGTATGAAAACCTTTCAGAATCTAAGAAATCTGCTTCTGCTGTTAGACTAGAATATGTTGATAGCGACTCTGATTCTGAGCAAACAAGAGAAACGAGGAACTACTCAATTGAAGCTTTAATAAAGGCTAGAGATGATATTATGCAAAAAACAGCGTGGAACTCTCCTATTGATCAATTCTCGATATATTCGCATATTGCGAATGTTGAAGAGAAAAGAAAAAGGGATGATGAGCAAGATACAAATGAATCAGGCAGACGAATGACTAGAAGTAAGATGAGAGATGAGCCGAAGCCTAAGAAAGTTCAGTTTGAACAAGGTGAAAGTTCTAAAACAAATGAGGAGCGAAGAAAAGAAATTAGGGAGGGTAAACAACCTGTGATTAATGAGCCAATTCAAACATCAGAGAAAGTAGAGCAAATTCCTAGAACTGAAACAAAAACTGAAGAGAAACCAGAAAAGAAACCGAAACGAGTTCCAAAAGCTATTCTTATTTCAGAACTTGAACAAAAAGTAGACTCAAAGGAAATATTGTATGACATTTTATTAAAAAGTGCAGTAACAATGACCTTAGAACAAATCTTCTCAATAGCAAAAATTAAATTTAAGGAAAATTTTATTAAATTAATTAAAAGGAGGAGATTCCCTCTGTCACAAGAGGTAGAGATGCAGGATGTTGCTGATGTAACTCATTTGATTCATGAATCTCTTTCTTTAGACTCAGAGGATGAAAAAGATAATACCTGTAATGTTAATAAAAATTTCTTAGGGCCGATTGTACCAGACGACGAAACCAAAAACTCAGAGAGTGATTTTAGAAAAAGTTTTTGGGCGAGAGGCACACCGGAGATTAAAGTTAACTTAGGAGATCAGAAAAGATCATATTCTGCTTTAGCCCTAATTGATTCTGGGTCTGAAATCAATGTGATTTCGAAAGGATTATATGATAAGTTTAAATGGCCCATTGATAAAAATCACGGCTGGATAATGCGAACTGCGGACAATGGTTGTGGATCACTCCTAGGAGCATGTGCCAACATACCTCTAATGATAGGTGGAATCTCTGAAACATTCCACTTTTTCATTCAGGACAACTGCTCTTATGAAATTATCTTAGGTCAACCATTTATATGCGAAGCTAGAATGGAGACTAAAGTCATGGATGACGGCTCAGCATATGCAAGAATTAGATCTAAAGATGATCTTCAATCACTCCAAGTTATGATAGTCAGCCCTAACCATGTACGAAATAGGGAGCAAATTAGAAAGACGCCCATCCGTTCTCATGAAAAGATACGCGAAGATCATATGCCTCTTCGTGAGTTCGGAACTTATTATGATCAAAATTTTGCCTAGATGCCAGTGTTGAGCAAGACAACGGTGGTTCTTGGTTTGATGTCTCGCACCCATCTGTAGATACTTTAGATACTTTTTCTTTATGTTTCCCTTCATCATATTTGCAATTCAGTCATTATAAACAAATTCCTAAAAAAATTATAAAACATTATGAAAAAATTTATAAAGAAAAAGGACTCATTTCTTATGATGAAAACATTGAAAACGTAGTTGAAACTCTATCTTCAAGCTCATTGTTTGAAGAACTTCAAAATATTTTGCATGAAAAAGAAACTTTTCAATTTGTACTTTTGAATTCTATTGAAGAATATGATATTATTATTAAATTTGTTATGAGTAATGAAAGTAAGGAAGCAAAAGTAAATACAAAATACAAAACTGTTGATAAAAAAATTAAACCGATTGCCCAGCCTTTGCCACAAGAGAGTGAAGAGAAGTTTAGGCAAGTTACAAATGATCCTTATTTAAGAGAGCGCACAAATATAGGTCATACCTTCACAGAAGAAACTTTAAAACTAATCAAGATAGGGAATGATGATGATTTTTTGTTGCCCGTGGAACAAGAATTATTTCAAAGAGTGATTAGAAAGCATGGAAAGGCATTTTCTTTACATTCCCATGAGATAGGTTGTGCAGACCCTAAAATTGTGCCACCAATGATCATCTTTACGGTGCCTCACATTCCGTGGAATCTTCGTCCCATACCTGTTCCGAAAGCCCATTTACCAGAGTTAATGAGGCTTCTTAAAGAAAAGATTCACATGCAAATTTTAGAGCCATCGTCCGCACCCTACTCAAATAGGTGGTTTACTGTTCCAAAGAAAAATGGCAAGTTACGATTCATTCAAGATTTACAACCTGTCAATAAGGTTACTATTAAGAATGTAGGTACTGGCCCCATTGTAGGAGAATTCGTTGAAGCCTTCGCTGGTCATGCCATTTACTCAATGGGAGACTTGTATTCTGGTTACGATCAATTTCAGCTTGCTATTGAAAGTAGAGACATTACGACCATGAAAACTCCTTTAGGCTTAGTTCGCATGTGCACTTTGCCGCAGAGAGCTACTAATTCACTAGCGCATATGATGAACGCTATGAATTCTGTATTACATGACTTCATTCCTAATATAGCCATGCCATTTATAGATGACATTCCTATGAAAGGATGTATTGAGAATGCGAAAGATGAAACTTTAGATTCCTCCGGCTGCAGGAAGTTCGTAGTAGATCATATCTCTGATTGTGAAAGGATTTTCCAGAGATTTGAAGAGGTTGGTCTCACATTCTCCATTGAGAAATCTGTTTTTGGTGTCAATGAGGTACTTATAGTTGGGCATTTATGTGGACATTACGGTCGGAGGCCATATCCACCTAAAGTCGACGCTATAAACAAGATTTCTGAAACCTGTAGCCATATTAGTGAGGTAAGACGATTCCTTGGTGCTTGTGTGTTTTATGCCATCTGGATCCCACACTATGCACATGTTGCAAACTGTCTTTATGCTTTGCTAAGGAAGAATGAAAAGTTTCTTTCGACTGAGGAACACTCAAAAGCTATGAAAAATTTAAAGAAATTACTTCTTGAAGCTCCTATTTTAAAGCGAGTAGATTATACTGATCAAAAGCCTATTATTTTAACTGTTGACACGAGCCCTATAGGAATAGGATGGGTTATTGGTCAGGACGATAAAGAGGGCAATAGATATGCTGTGAGATTTGGAGCTAAGATTTTACACGATACACAAAGAAATTATCCGCAAATTAAACGAGAACTCTGGGGTTTAGTCACGGCATTAAAATCCGATAAAGAATATTTTATAGGTGCAAATGTAATAGTTGAGACAGATTGTCTACCTCTGATTGGAATTATTGCAAACTCTTCATCACCCGACATTGCCATGCTTAGATGGATTTCGTACATCAAGTTTATAAATCCTGTTTTGATACATATTGCAGGTAAATCTAATCCTGTTGCTGACATGCTTTCTCGAGCTAGATTTGATAATGAGAAAGAAACAAAATTAGATATAAATGCAATTAATTATGATTCTAAAGCATACGCATATGAACAGTTTAATATTGAAGAATACAAAGGAGAGTGGCAGGATATTGGGAAGTATCTTAGTAGTCTGGTTAGGGCACCTACATGGTCTTCAAATAGATTTAGGAATATTAGGAAAAGAGCTTACAACTTTTTTCTCAAAGATGGTCTAATTTGGAGATATGCTAGGGGAAAAATTAGATTGCCACAACGAGTACTAGGTACTAAGAATCTTCAACTACAAGTGATGAAGAGTATGCATGATACTTTATGGGTTGGTCATAAGGGGTTTGTAGCTACTTATGAAAAAATTAGAGAAGGATACTGGTGGCCAAGGATTTATGTTACTATTAAAAATTATGTGAATTCATGTGACGTATGTTAGATTCATTCCTCAGTCAAGCATAGAGATCCGTTGCATCCTACCTATCCACCATGCATTCATTATAAATGGGTAGTAGATTTAGTAACCATGCCCAAAGGTATCGATAAGATGAGATCTTACTAATCATGTTGAAGCCCGAGCTTTAAGATCTAAGACAGCTTTTAATGTATGCAAATTTCTTCTTGAGGATGTTATTTCACGATTTGGTTATGTAGAAAAGGTAGTGGCTGATAGGGGAGAGTTAGATGTGCAGGAGGCTAGAGAATTCTTTGCTAGGCATGGAATTCGCTTAGCCCTTACTACTGCTTACAACCCTGAAGCTAACGGGAAGATTGAACGAGGGCATCTCCTATTATTAAAGCAATTTCCAAAGCTTGTAATGGAGAACTTAAAAATTGGCCAAAATATCTGCCATTTGCATTGTGGGCTGATAGAATGACCTGCACTAGAACGACGGGGTATATGCCAGCAGACGCTACAAGAAAAAGGGGGGCGTAGCGACGCCCCCGAATCGGGAAAAAAACGAAAACCGTCGCTTATGCGATGGAATCGTCGCATAAGCGACGGTAAAAAAATCCGATTTTTTTTTTTGGCCAAGCATCCTCGCATAAGCGACGGTAGCGTCGCTTATGCGACGCAACAGCAAAGCGTCGCTAAGTGCGTCGCTAGTTAGCGACGCACTTAGCGACGTTGGCAAACTGCAGAGCGTCGCATATGCGACGCTATGGAATGTAAAATAAAAAATTTCAATTCTCCCGGCACATTTGTGCCGGGCCTTGAACGCAAGACCGAGAGAGAGAGAGAGAGAGAGAGAGAGAGAGAGAGAGAGAGAGAGAGAGAGAAAGAGTGCGCATGAGAGGGAGAGAGAGAAGGGAGACGGTTGACAGGTATGCGCACACACACACTTACACACACACATATACACGAATAGACACACACACACATACGCATAGACACACACACATACACACAAATACACACACATAGACACACATACACAAGACGCGCACACACATACACACACATACACACACATAGACGCTCACACACATACACACACATATACACACACAGACACATACACACATAATGATGCATCCACACACATACACATGCATACACACATAGACACACATATACACACACACATATGTATACACACACACATAGAGAGACATACACACACATACACATACATGCATACACATACACACATAAACACATACACACACATAGACACATACACACATAAACACATACACACATAAACACATACACACTCATAGGTACACACACATACACATAGACACACACACATATAGTATATACACACACATGCACACATAGACACAAACACACATACACATGCATACACACACATACACATGCATACACACATACACACACATATACACACACATACACACACATATATGCATACACACACATAGAGAGAAATACACACATAAACACATACATGCATACATTTGCATACATAATGCATATGCATATGCATATAATGTACATACGTACTTACATGCATACATAATGCACATGCATAGATACATACACATACACAGATACATACACACATAGACACATACACACACATGAAGACATACATACTCATAGATACACACACATACACATAGACACACACACATACACACATAGACACACATACACATAGACGCGCACACACATACACACACATAGACGCTCACACACATACACACACATATACACACACAGACACATACACACATAATGATGCATCCACACACATACACATGCATACACACATAGACACACATATACACACACACACATATGCATACACACACACATAGAGAGACATACAACACATACACATACATGCATACACATACACACATAAACACATACACACACATAGACACATACACACATAACCACATACACACTCATAGGTACACACACATACACATAGACACACACACATATAGTATATACACACACATGCACACATACACGCATACACACACATACACGCATACACACACATACACATGCATACACACATACAGACACATATACACACACATACACACACATATATGCATACACACACATACACACACATATATGCATGCACACACATAGAGAGACATACACACATAAACACATACATGCATACATTTGCATACATAATGCATATGCATATGCATATAATGTACATACATACTTACATGCATACATAATGCACATGCATAGATACATACACACACAGATACATACACACATAGACACATACACACACATGAACACATACATACTCATAGATACACACACATACACATAGACACACACACATACACACACATACACACATAATGATGCATGCACACACATACACATGCATACACACATACAGACACATGTACACACACATACACACATAATGATGCATACACACACATACACATGCATACACACATACAGACACATGTACACACACATTCACACACACATTCACACACATATACATACATGCATACATATTGCATATGCATATGCATACATACATACTTACATGCATATGCATACACACACACATATGCATACATACATACTTACATGCATATGCATACACATGCATATGCATATGCATACATAATGCATATGCATATGCATACATAATGCATATGCATATGCATACATAACGCATATGCATATGCATACATAATGCATATGCATATGCATACATAATGCATATGCATATGCATACATAATGCATATGCATATGCATACATAATGCATATGCATATGCATACATACATACTTATATGCATACATAATGCACATGCTTACATACACTGTCATAATGTATACACACATACATACACACATAGACACATACACACAGAATTATGCATACACACACATACATATGCATACACACACATATGCATACATACATGCATACACATACACACACATAGATACATACATACACATGAATACATATACACTCATAGACACACACACATACACATAGACACACACACATATACACACACATAGACACATAGACACATGCACACGTAATGATGCATACACACATACACATGCATACATAGACACACATAATAATGCATACACACACATACATATGCATACACACACATGCATACAAACATATACACACATATACACACACACATGCATACACACATATACACACACATATACACATATACACATACACATGCATACACACACATGCATACACACATACAAACACATATACACACACACATACACACATAGATACATACACACGTAATGATGCATACACACATACACATGCATACATAGACACACATAATAATGCATACACACACATACATATGCATACACATACATATGCATACATACATGCATACACATACACACTTAGACACATAGACACACATAGATACATACATACACATAAACACATACACACTCATAAACACACACACATACACATAGACACACACACATATACACACACATACACACATAGACACATGCACATGCAATGATGCATACACACGTACAAATGCATACATAGACACACATAATGATGCATACACACACATACATATGCATACACACACATGCATACATACATGCATACACATACACACATAGATACATACACACACGTAGATACATACATATACATAAACACATACACACTCATAGACACACACACATACACATAGACAACACACACATATACCTACACACATACACACATAATGATGCATACACACACATACACATGCATGCACACACATACACATGCATACACACACATACACGTATATATATATTGATTTCTAACCATTTTGTTTTATATGTTAGGTATTATGGATCCCATCAAAGAGAGAAAGGCGAAACTCACTCTCATAAAAAGTCTTATGAGAGCAAGAGTTCCGTCAGATACTCTAGGGGCCATAATGTGGGACTACGCAGAGATGTCCGATGAGGAGCTGGATTATACGATCCAGATGCTTACGCGATCAGACGAGGGCTCTTCTACGGATCCACATGCAGGAAGAGAGCTATCTGCTCATAGGTATGTTTTTTTTCATAAATTTTTTTAATGATATTATAGCACATATTTTTATTTATTTCTTTCTATCTATTTTAAGGACACCTATACCACCTCCAGCACGTGATAGCAGAGCAGAGACGTTGCCTATGAGGACATGCATAGGCACGTTAGGACTAGAGTGCGACATAGAGCCAGAGGGGAATATTGTATACATAGGAAATGGATTGGAGTTCAAGAGGAGAATGCGTGCACTATGCGACTCTTACCTGCGCTTTATCCACTTACCAAGGAAGTAAGTAAAAGTTTTACATATAAATTGAAATATATATCTTATGTTTTATTTATATTATGTTTTTTATTTTTGTAGTGAGCATGATGAGAGGGACAAAAAGTACGTGCTCAGTTCACTTGAGACGGAGTTTGGGACAGGGTGGTCTCTTAAATGGTGTTTAAAAGAGATGCGGACACTTATGGCGCATCGTCATGACAATGCACGGTATGTATGTATATGAGAGAGAGAGAGAGACAGAGAGAGACAGAGAGCACTAATCTCGATATTAGGGTTTTGAAATCCCTAATTTAAAAACTCTAATTCAACCTTTTAGCCATATGTTTGAAGTATATGTACACCTCGGACGTCCTACTAGAGAGATGTCTCTCCTCCCAACCTTATGCCTCTATATATAGCTACTCGAATCAACGAGGATCATGATTCATAATATATGTAAAGATATATACACATCATGTAGATAGGATACATAAATATAAAATGGAGTAGATATATTATGCTTCACACATACATGCCTAAATGCACACATAAATATATATATACATACTAACATATTTACATGTACATATTTACACATACATGTACATGCCTACATGCACACATAAACATATATATAAATGCATACATATTTACATGTACATATTTACACATAGACACATATACATATATACATGTACACAATTATAAACACTTGCATATATTACGTACATGAATACATGTATACATATATCACACACATGCAAACACATACATATACATGAAATACATATATATGCATACTAATATATGTATACATATAATACACACATGAATACACACACATATGCATACATACATGATAAAAATTTACTCCTCGAAGATAAAGCTATATATAAAATAATTAGGCATACCCCCGAGCTTCATGTTCTAACTTAGAAGAACATGATTTCATCTCTCTAGTAGGATTCATCGTTATTCAAGTTAATAGAAAAAACCTATTATCTGATATCCATTCAGAAGCTTCAAGTTACTATCTAATCTGCTCATATGTTTTCATTATTGCCATCATTTTGGTAAGACATCAATATAGTCTCATCTTCATTATCCTTATTGATTTCATTTATTTCTTCTATTGTTAAATCTATGTTCTCATGAATCACATCATCTATTGGTGGATTAATATCTATTTCTGGTAATTCCTCTTCCTCATCAATAGAATCAGCATGTAGAGAATTATCCTCTTCATAAAAAAGATTAGTATCATTATCATGTATAATGAGTCTAATTTCTATTCCAGATGTTGATGTATCAGTATTTGATGCTGAATCATCAAGAGGACTTTCTTCAATCTCTCTAACAATAAACTGTTCAAACAATGACCTACCTCTAGGTTGCACATGAATGACTTGCCACCAAGGATGAGCATCTGGGGTTTTATAAAAAAAAGCTTGTTCAATATGCCTAGGAAGAATATATGGTTCTTTAGTAGATCGCATTACCTTGGAAGAATCAATTGCCCAAAACCCAGATAATTCCTTTCTTATTGTAGAATTACTACCTTTATACTCCGCTCGATACCAGTCAACCTTCAAAATGACCTATCAAAATATATAACAACAAAAACGTCCCATTATTAGGTGCTTAAAAAATTAACTAACTCAAAAAAAAATATATAAACTGTTTTCTACCTGTTTGAATGTACGAAATGAAATTTCGTAGATACCAACAATAGTTCCTACGTAACCAAGTTCGCTATCTATAAGGTTCGTGTCTTTTGAGCTAGCACGTGATAGTTGCTTGAAACAAGCAACAATACTAGAATCCTCTGTTTTACGTAAAGAATCAATGGATTTGATTCTAATATGCTGTCTAAAAGCCCACATATTAGTGAACATTCGAGCCTGCAAAATAAATTCAATTAGTAAATAGAAACTAACATACATATATGAAAAAAATAAAATATATATTTTAATAAAATTACCTTTTGTTCACAACCTATCATTAACTCTCTTTGCTCATCTGAGATTTCTTCATTATTTGCGTTGGCGCGTTGCAAACGACTATATAGCCAATCCGTGAAAGAAGTTATATCTGTAATCTCATTATTATCGAGATTACGTCTAGATCTTTTGTTTTTTCGCCTTTTACTTTGGAGACTTTGAAGTTCCTCGTACTCGCTAACGAATGCTTGCATGCATTCGCTATTATATGCTACAAAAGTAGAAACATCATTTTTTTCTTGAAATGTAAATAAGAATGGAACCCCCTTACCTGATAATACCTCATCTGTTATTTTTGAAGAAGACTCGTTGGTCCATGCACGTGGAGCTTCTTCATGAACTCTTTCAAGGTACTGACTAACGTAATACATGCACTCTTCAAGCATCCAACCCTTTGCCATGGATCCTTCTGGTTTTGCTCTTTGTCGCACATAACCTTTTAGTATTCCCATAAATCGCTCGACCCAAAACATCCATCCAGTGTTGACAACACCGGCAATCTCTATCTCATCTACAAGATGGACTAGTAAATGAACTTGAATATCAAAAAATGAAGTAGGAAGTTCTTTTTCCATCAAACATAGTAGCTCTTTGCATTCACGTTTTTTTTGTGGGATCGAATTTTTATCGATCTCTTTGGATGTAATCCACCTATACAAATCATAAAAACAATTGTAAAGAAGTTAATTAAAAAATAAAAGATATCCAATATTCATATATATTAAATATAAAAGTATCATAATTACCTTATAAGTGATCCAAGACGATAGATCACATCTCGTACTCCTTTCGTTGTACATCCATCGATAACCAAAGGTAAAATATGTTTCAAAAAGTTATGCCAGTCATGGGTCTTTAATCCAGATAAGCTCTTATCATCCATAGTAAACATGTTTTGAAACGATGCTCCATATCCTGTAGGAGTCTTGATCAATTGAATTCTATTGTTGATAGTCTGTATCTCTTTTGTCGTAAGTACCCAAGGAGGAGATGCATAAGTCGTTTCTTGTCGATGTCTATCAAAAACTGGCCATAACTTTGGTTTGGATTTTTGATCTTTCAAATCATTCCTTGATGTTGTGGTATCTTTTAGTCCAAGAAGATGCTGCCATAGTGAATAACCAATATTTTTGAATATATGCATAGGATCAAGAAGATGACATACTTTTAACTATTTCCAATACTCCAAAGAATACCATATTGATAAGTTCTCTGCGAGTGCCAATTTCCCTTTACCTCTGTTCACATACTCATTATCTGAATCATCACTGAAGATTTCTGCTTCTGGATCTATCAGAGGTCCATCTGTCCATTTTTTATACCAATCCATAGGCGTCATAGGTTTTGGATACTGGCCTGTTTCAAGCTTTCCATTAAAATGTATCGCTTCTCTTTTAGATCTTAATGGATGATCATCAGGCAAGAATCGTCGATGTCGAAGATAAATATTTTTGTTGAGATTCTTACTATAGATTGATCTCAACCAATCACCACAATATGGACAAGCTTTATAACCCTTAGTAGATATTCCTGCATCATGGAAAAGGATTAAATTAACAGGAGATATTGTATGGTCGAAAAAAATAAGAGGCGAGCTAACATACCACCTGAGTCGTGGCAGTTTTTTCGTAGACAGCTACGTCTTCAGGAGTCATTTCCTCAGCAGAAGGTACACAAATTAATAGTTTATATTTATAATTTTTAGATATTTTAGTAATTTTTTAATTTAATTTATGTATTTTTTTCCTTGAATAAACAGGCTACTGCAAAGAAGAGAGTGGAGTCCGGCCACACATCGCACTTAGGCCAAATGGGCCATAATGGTTTTGTAGCTACGTTTGTAAGTATATGTGTTATTGTGAGTATATTTTTTATTTTAGTTAAAATGCAAGCAACTAATGTTTTTTATTTGTTTCATTGCAGCGAAAGGATTATGGCCGATATCCTACGAAACACGAGATCGAGTATGCTACACATTTTGGATATCGGCGTTTGAGCGAGTATATACAAGATCATCCTGATGCCTTTGTGAGTATTTTTAAATTTTATATAATTATTTTGTTGTTATGAATGTTTTAATTATTTTATTGATTTATGTTTGTTATATGTAATACAGGAGTATTATGGGGAGACAAATATGGATGAGGTGGAGAGACAGACACAGGAGGGACGATCTCGATCGTCATAGGGTGATCATGAGGATGAGGATGAGGAAGATCAGGATGATCATGATATTGCTGATGATGATGATGATCATGATGATGATGATTAGGATTTTAAACGTTGATTATGACATTGGATTATATGTATTTACATTGATATATATATATATATATTTATCTATATATTTTTCATTTCAGTCATGTTTTGAATTGTGTGTATGGTATTAAGTAATGAAGAGTTTTGTTCTATTGATTGTTATTATTGTTTATATTAAGCATGTGTTTTAATACTTTAATTATATAATTCATTCATATGTGTGTACCTAAGTGTATATGTATGTGTGTGTATATGTATGTATGTGCATGTGTATGTGTGTGTATATGTATGTATGTGCATGTGCATGTATAAGTGTATATGTGTGTATGAGTATGTGCATGTGCATGTGTATGTGTGTATATGTATATGCATGTATATGTATAACTCTATGTGTATGTGTGTGTATGTGAATGTATATGTGTATATGTGCATGTGTATGTGTGCGTATACGTATGTATATGCATGTGCATGTATAAGTGTATATGTATGTATCAATATGTGCATGTTCTTGTGTATGTGTGTGTATATGTATAACTCTATGTGTATGTGTGTGTATGTGCATGTATATGTGTATATGTAGGTATATGCATGTGTGTGTGCTTCTTCATCATGTATAAGTGTATGAGTGCATATCAATAAGTGTGAGTATGGTATGTAATGAAAATAACACAATTCAAATGATCTACAAATAATAGAAATTGTACTTACAATTGTGATCCATAGTTTTTGCTTGGTTAGCTTCTTGAATAACCTGCAATAAAGAGAGAGAAGAGAGAGAGAGAGAGAGAGAGAGAGAGAGAGAGATCTAGAGAGAGAGAGAGAGATCTAGAGAGAGAGAGAGAGTGAGATCTAGAGAGAGAGAGAGATCTAGAGAAAGAGAGATCTAGAGAGAGAGAGAGAGAAAATTCAAAGAGAGAAAGATGTAGAAAGAGAGAAACAAAGATAGAGGGAGACAATAATAGAGAGCTTAAGCAAAACAACAATTCTGCATATACTTGCTTCGGCTCGTAAGCGCAGCGCAATTGCGAACGTTGGAGAGATCTTCGATCGGATGCGTGAAAATGCCGATTGCAGAGCCTCCAACGTTTTAATTTTTGTCCGTCAACAGATCCTCGTATAAGCGATGCAACGCGTCGTCGCATAAGCGACATTTGCTTAGCGTCGCGTATACGACGGTCTGCACCGTCGCTTATACGACAGTGTGGACCGTCGCTTATGCGACGCTAAAAAGCGTCGCTTAAGCGACGCCTTTGACAAGCGTCGTTTAAGCGTCGTTAGGCAAATACCATCGCAAATACCGTCGTTTTCTGCGTCGTATAATCGACGGTCCGCGCTTGACGGTAATTCCGACGCAAGTTGCAATTTTATAGCGACGAAATTCTGTCGCGTTAGCCGTCGCTACACGCCCGTATTCCTTGTAGTGAGAGTTGATGTATTGCCAGAAACCAATTTTCCCTATGCATACGCAAATTCTTACTTGGACTACTTTACCATGGGAAGATAAGTTATCTACTGAAGATTTATTAGCTCTGAGAATTCAACAATTGGAGCAAGGGAATGAAAGACTAGAAGAGGCTATAGTTAAACTAAAAGATTCTCGAATGAAAAACAAGAAGTATTTTGATAAATCACATAGGTTAAGACCAAAGCCGATACAAATGAATGATTGGGTTTTAATGTATGACAGCACGTTTGATTCTCAGTATGATGCCCGTGGGAAACTAAAAAGACGTTGGTTTGGACCTTATGTGGTGATTAAAGTTTTTGATAATGGAACGTATGCCTTACGCGAATTAGATGGAACTCCTCTGAAGAACTTAATTGCGGGTAAACGGATTAAATTATTTAAACAAAGAGATGATGAAACTTATGAAGTAATGTTTGATGAAGAGCATGATTAATTTATGTATGGATGAATTTCTTTAATGTGGGTTTCTTTTGCAGGAAAGAAGAAGAATCTTTGATTATGAAATTTTGCATGTCTAGCTGTTGCTGTTTGAGTTTTAACAGGTCTTTGAAGATCAAATTAAGCTGAATTTAAAACAATGAAGATGAAGCAGAATGAAGATGAAATTGATTTTAGGTCGTATTTTCCTTTGCTTAAAATTTTGATTTATGTATTTTACTTGCATTCATATAAAACTAATTTATAAAATCTGGAATGAAAAATATTATTTTATAAAGGACTCTATTTAACCATACTAGGAACACATACATAGTTTTTATTTCTACATTTATAGATTAAGTGAGATTTGTTAAAAATAGAAGGATTTGTAGTTCATTTAAATAACGAAAGTAGTTGTATATGTGTAGGAGCATATTATTGCATGATGCGTGTCTATGAAAACCTAGATCTTTCTTGTCCATGCAGCCAGATCCTTAGCTCGGATTAAGGGGTTAAGCCTTTCCCCTTTAAAACAAAAAAGTAGCGAAAAAAAAAGAATATTGATTTGGAAGTTATATCTTCTTCCACCCCAAAAAGGTATTTACACCTATTATCGACATGAAGTTTACATCATATTTATATGAAGAAAACTAGTTGTGAAAAAACACATCTAGTGATTAAAACTGGGCATACAAGGTGGCTGTTTGTACGAGTAGATTTAGTAGATTTCTTTGGCATGCTTGATTGCTTATATGTGAATGCATATATATGACAAAACCTGCATTTGAATAAATGAAAATGAATTCTTTTTTATACTAATCTTTACATAGTTAATAAATGGATGAAATGTAAATTAATGTTTGTTGACTGAACAGGTTACTAGGTTGCCTTTATACTTTAATATGTTTTCATTGCCAGATTTAACTTAAATAAACCTCATGTGCATGTTGAAAAGATTGAAAATTTGATAAGTTAAAATATGTTTATAAAAGAATTGATACTGTTCTATGATTTGATTTCAGGATAATCATTGAAAATGCTGCTTCCCTTAATCTGCAAGTTGGCCCATCGGGACGATGTGCAGGTTTGGTGGCGGTGGATGTCGGGAAGATTTGCATCTTCCAGTTGATGACCCCGAAAAATAAAATATTTATTGGTGAATTCTAAACCTCTTTTATATCACGGTTGATCAGTTGTATTAATTGGATTAACTACTTTGAAAGTGTTTTCAGGTATGAAGGATCAAGCAGAACATATGTTCATATTAGGGTTTCCCCTAATTTCACATTTAATGAGTGTTTTTATGTTCATACATGCAAGATTCATGGGTATTTATCCCTAGGGTCTCATAAAGTTCAAAGAATGTATGTTGCTAATGGTTAATGTTAAGGGTTCAAATGAATTATAATGGGTTCATGATAGGGTTCAGAAGAATTTTAATGGGTTAACAGGGGTTTCCAAAGGGTTTCAAGTAAGTTTTCAAGGGTTTTATTGAATTTTAAGGGTTAATATAACAGGTATTTAATTAAATTAATGTTTAAAATGAATATTTATGTATTAAAAATTAAAATATGATTTAATTAATTAATTTACTTATGTGTGTGAATTTAATTACTAAGCTTCTAATTAATTAAAACCTTAAGTTAAGTTTAGTTTAAATGACTTATTTAATTAAGGAATTTAGGATAATTGAATTGAAATAATAAATCAAGTGGATAATTAGCTAATGGTGTGTATGAATGCTAGATAAAAGGATGGTTTATATAAGTTATGTAACTAAAGAGATTTAAGGAGTGGTCTCAATACAAGATGCACTTAAAGTGAAAAAAGTTGGTTAAGAGAAAGAGTGGAGAGAATTAGTGAAGATGAAAAGAGAGGAGTAGAAATTAAGTGTAGTTAAAGTAGAAAATTTAAACTGGAAAGTGTGCTGAAAGTAAGGAGATTAAAGTGTGGTTGTAGATTAAAAGTTAAAACTAAAAAGAGTGGTTTAGAAATGACTTCTGTATGTATTTAAATGAGTGTTGAGCTCAAGTTTCTCCTAATGTTTCTTTGCAGGTACTTTCTCCTGCTCTTTACTTTCTTCTTTTTTTCCTTCTTTCTCATTAGACCCTCCTCGTGCTCGGGATATTGAGCCATCGTGTACTGCTGTGTATGATGATCTTGATGTGCCCATGCTACCACATGAATGTTGATTGTCTGGCTGGAAGCATGCCCATGCCTATTCCATGGCTTGGTCTGGGTCCTTGCAGCATTGTGTGATGTGTGTATGTGCGCGTGTGATGTGATGTGTGTGTGTGATGTGTGTGTGTGATGTGTGTGTGTGATGTGTGTGTGTGAGAGAGAGAGGTTCCCTCCCCCCCTGCAGAACTGCGCGCGGCAGCACGCAGAGAGAGAGAGAGAGAGAGAGAGAGAGAGAGAGAGAGAGAGAGAGAGCGAGAGAGAGAGAGAGAGAGAGAGAGAGAGAGAGAGAGAGAGAGAGAGAGAGAGAGAGAGAGAGAGAGAGAGAGAGAGAGAGAGAGAGAGAGAGACTCTCCCCCCGTCCTCAGCACTGCGCGCTGCAGCACTGGAGAGAGAGAGAGAGACAGAGAGAGAGAGAGGAGAGAGAAAGAAACGCAGGGAGACAGAGAGAGAGAGAGAGAGAGACAGAGAGAGAGTCCCCCTCCCCCTCTCTCGCGCTACGCGCAGCAACGCGTAGAGAGAGAGAGAGAGAGAGAGAGAGAGAGAGAGAGAGAGAGAGAGAGAGAGAGAGAGAGAGAGAGAGAGAGAGAGAGAGAGAGAGAGAGAGAGAGAGAGAGATCGAGAGAGAGAGAGAGAGAGAGAGAGAGAGAGAGAGAGAGAGAGAGAGAGAGAGAGAGAGAGAGAGAAAGAGAGAGAGAGAGAGAGAGATCAACAGAGAGAGAGAGAGAGAGAAAGAGAGAGAGAGAGAGAAAGAGAGAGAGAGCATGGATGCATATGCATGTGATGCACAAATGCATGTGCATGTAAGTTAGGAAGTTAATTTATGCATATGAACTTAATGTATGCATGTACATGATTGATATAGAGTTAGCATGTATGCATGTGCATATGATAAATGCATGATAAATCAGAGGCATAAATGGTTTAAAGTATGCATGTAAAGATATGCATGTATATGTGTGACCATATGCATGTATGTTAATAAGTATGTTAGTATGCATAATCCTATTAAAGGCTATGTATATTAAAATATGAATCATAGTATGCATGATTTATGTGCATGGGTATGCAATTGAATGAATGAATATATGCATGACAAAGGCAAGTTATTAAGCATGTGTATGCTTTAATGTATGTGACTAATGTCTTTTAAGTTTCTTAATGATTCTTGTATTATTACTAATATCCTAATGTTTCTTTGCAGAAACATTGAAGATTTAAGAGCAATTGAAGTAAAGTGAAGTGAAGTGAAGAGACAGATTGAATATCGCTAATGTTTCTTACAGAAACATTGAAGATTAAAGAAGAATTGAAGTGAAGTGAAGTGAAGTGACTTGAAGTGACCGATTGAAGATCCATTTACCTTATATTTTCATTTAGTCAATTACCCATTTGTTTAGATATTTATCCTATTATTTAGACCTTACATTTGTATTAGAGTTATTGATTTGAGCCATTAGCTTATCAATTCATTTGTTCAAGCAGATTTAGCATCAATATTATTTTCCATTGATGTCTTCTGAGTTATTCCATGAATCTGAGCATAGTAATATTGAAAGCTTTGAAACTACAACCGAATCCATAGAATTAGTGACAAAAGAACTCATTAAAGATAATATTACTTCAAAATCATTAGTTTCTATATCTTATGACCAATGCTTAACTACGTTTCTAACTTTTTCTTCCATTGCATCTCTTGAACCACATATTAGTGAAGACTTATTTCCACCGGCTTTAATTAAACATACTCATCCAAAACCATTAGAAACCAAAGTAGAAGAGTTAGTTAAAGATCAGATAACTGAAGGGTCATTGATTTTAACACCCAAACAGGAAGCTATTGCCAGATATAGAGCAGCTCGTCCCTATGGTCCTTAAGCTGAGTCTGCTACAGACACCCTGCATGTGCCGAACGATATAGGCGGATGACTTGATCCACCATCCGAGCATCCCTCACGACCCGACAACGTTATGAGGCCATCATTTCCAACCACTCTTTAATAATGGTGAATGCTTTAATCTCATTTCTCCCTCTTTTTCGCCACGATCGATGACCTCCTTTGATAGCAATGCATATGATTACTTCACCGCTGCTATCTCTCATTCATAGTATTGCTTAATTACTTACTAACCTCTTTCAAGCCTGTGTTTAATTTTGAAAACTCTGACCACACTTCTATTATACTGACACCAGCATGGCACACTTCTAAATTCATAGCAAAATAAGAATTCTTAGCATCAGGTTTATCCAATTCGAGAGTAAGGATGGAAACATCCCTACAGCCTTCTGATTTCTTTTTACACGCACAGACGTATGTCTTTGTGTGAGGCGTGAGCGAGATACTCTACACTGTCATCTTGCAAATGGAATATTCAGACTTAGAACTTAATCTCACTTCCATTTTGATCTCTTTTGTTCATTGATTAGCACAAAAATCTTTCTGTTTCGATCGAACGCTTACAATATGGGTTATTTAAATGAGAATTAATTTTTGATTTATTGAAAAACTGTTTACAATTGAACTAAGAACATTTTGTATTATGTTTGATTATATTTCTTTATGGACTTCCATGTGAGAAGCTCCATATGATGAATTCAACTACTACATCGTCCACACTGCACGTGGGTAGTACGTAAATGCCAATGGAAACAAATCATATGACATATACAGAGAATTTAGTAATATACTTGGTGGCTCGAGGATGGAGTGGAGCAAGTGTCTAGTGACAAGTACCAATTTTGAATAGTCTTTTCCCTGATAGACTTTAGGTTCTCAATGCTCTAGAACTTATGCTCGCGAGTCCCCGCCTTCAAACATCATCGATATTGGTATCCCATTGCTCGACTCCTTGCAATTACCTCAAGAAAAATATGACATCAGAAAAAATCAGAAGTTGAAACTCCTAGTCAAGCCTGAGTGCTCATGAACAATATAATGAAGTTCCAACATTGCGCCAATGCTCACAAACAATACGATGAAGTTTCAATAGTGCACATTACTCCAAGATGGTTCTGCGTAGGGGTTTGAAGCAACATAGTACTACAACAAAACTCTAGATGACAGAGAGTCCTCAATCCAGACTAACGAACTTCGAATTTCGAGGTTTGAACTTTGAAGTCTGAACAGTGTCTAGTGTGCACGATGCCCTTCCGTAGAATGCATATGCCTGTAGCCTGATTGAGGTTGAAAGCTGGAGCCTCAAACTCCATATTAGAGGGTTCAGAGCTTACCCATGACTCACGAGTCACTAGTGCTCATTGCTCATGCCCTAAGGTAGTACTGTGCAGTGTGTACATACTACGAGTTCGAATTCTGAGAGTCACGAGTCGAGATCTAATATAAGTATGCATACATTAAATGTAGGCAGTGTATTAAAATCTTCACCAAACTAATTCACAAATGGCTTTCAAATTTCAACTACTCAAGGCTCCTAGAGACAAGCACCATATCGCATAATACTAAGTACACTTTGTCAAACTTATATATATATATATATATATATATATATATATATATATATATATATATATATATATATATATATATATATATATATATATATATATATATATATATATATATATATATATATATATATATATATATATATATATATATATATAGGTACCTACAGGTTTTCAGATGAACCTTTATTTTAAGGGTTTCTTTTACACATAGTCTTTAAAAAAAGGATGTTGTCATGGAAGAGCCTGTAAAATAAAGAACCATCCAAAAATTTAGGCGGTGTAAAATAAGGGCATCAAATTGAAGAAGCCGCTTTTTGCCAATCTTAACCGATACAATTACATTATAAAGGCGGTTTATGTGAGCACAAGTACAATGGACATAACCACTTTGGACAAGCTTAATTGCATCGTTGCTTACATCATTTTTATGTTGCTATTCTCAATATCTAGTTGCTTTGCACAAAAAGCACCAAAACTTCAGGGATGTAGCATGCCTTATTTTGTGAGTAGGCGGTTATTCAATGAAGCTCCACGTATTTTGAATAGGAGCTGCAGTCATGACTCCTCCTGAAATTGGGACTCGAAGTGATCTTTTTCATTGGAACCCAGAGTAGTGATTTTGAGATGGAGCAATGATCAAGCGAAGAACACAGCGTCCAACTTCTCTCTCTCTCTCAGGCGGTGGCTGTAAACTTCTTTTTGTATCTTGCTCCACAAGCCATATCTGTGCATACCAAGAATGCACTGTCTAGAATATTATGCAATCATTTCTGATATAATGGAGTAGCTTTACAATCAGACTCAATCTCACGCTGAGCTTCATCATTGCTGCTATGTTAGCTAAATCAGTTCCATAGAGATCTCTCACTCATTAGCATTCCATCAAGTGCACTATTATAGAAAGTACAAACATGTCTCTCTCTCTATTCTTCTAAGGAAGGAAGTAGTAGGTCCCTCTTCTTTTTGTTGTGCCTCATTACCAGCTCTCTAATTTATAGAATGTGCTTCATTAAAATGATAGCATTATAGGAACTTCAAGAGGATTCCAACAGCACGTGAAAAGGAACAAAAAATAAGAAAACATGATCAATTAAATAAATAGAAATGAACTTAAAAGCATGCTCTATGAGCATGGACACTCCATGAGGAGAGAGATGGCACTCTTGCCAAGAGCTTGAGTGAGTGGCTTGAGAGGAGTGAAGGGAGGCTTTTCTTGTATGGAGTTTAGGAGAATTCGTTTGCCATAAATGGAGTTGCATGAGAATGAAAGTAGTTTTTGACAAAAGGATGGAGAATGGAACCCTGAACACTAGATACTTATCTTTTGACTTTGGACATATAGAATGACATGCACCCATTCGACATGGTATATGCTTGCTGAACTAATGTACTATCAAAAGCTAATTTTCCCATATAACTGGGTTTGGAACTCTCGAAAATCAGCATGAATGCTCCAAGTAAAGAAGGAGATGCTAATCAATTCCACTCTCGTCGATTCCAAAGTCGACTTAAAATTAGGATTTTGTTCCTTTATACTTATCAAAGTGAGCCTTTCCAAATGGAGTTTGGCCAAAGTCTTGGATGAAAAATCCCTAAAGAATGTTTAGACATCAAGATAAGTCGAAAAATACTAGAAAAAATACATAGTTATGGCTATAAACTCCTTAGTTGCAAAGAATCCTAGGAATTTAGAAAAATGGAGCATGAATACATTTGAATCTTTTTGATAGGTAAAAATTAAATAAAAAGGTCTAAATAGGCATAAATTGGCAAGGAGTGCCTCTTTCGGTCCATAACGCGCACGTTGATGTTTCTTTACTCGGTAGCATTTACCAAGAGATCTAACATGCACTTCATGGACCAACTCCAGGGGGTTGGTGGGCCGCTTCAATCCTTCAAGATTTTACTTTGTGTCTTTGCTCCATCTCTCTCTTGTAATGGGCATCTCAAGGTGACATTTGTTTGACGTCTTCTTGAGCTGCTTGGTACGTAAACTACTTTTTTCTTTCCAAAAACATGAGCTTCGCATTCCACTAGGCACTTATGGTTCCTAAAGTGACATGAATCATTGTAGATTCTTTTATTTCTAGCTCTATTATTTTGAAACACGTGTTTGCGAGCTCTAAAAGTGAAAACATAATCTCAGTGTTTTACTTTCAAAACGAACTATGAAATGCCTTTTCTCTGAGACATTGATCCATAGGATCATGAAAATGATCCATAGGGATTAGTCCATGTGTGTGAGGGACAAGGGTCAGCTAGCCAAGGTCCCAAACTTGGGGGATACCCTAAGTTGCCTAGTAGTAATGGGGATGAGTGTTGCATGATGGCCACATGTGGGCACTAGACCATTCCAAATCATTTCTATTTTTAGAGTACAAGAGGGTATATATGCATGGGAGGAGAGACTCAAAAAAAAAATCATTACAACTAATCTCCGAATGACATCCCTACTCAAAATAATGTTGAGTCTACTTAAAATCTTTGGCGATGCCTTGAGAAAAACCACAAAGCACAGGTACCCTGACGAGTTTTAGCAAATTAATCTAATCATCTATGAAGGCTTGATCCTCAGGCATTAGCATTGCATTATCCTCTAAAGTTGTTTAAAAATACTTAAAAACTAGCGACCATATCAATCATCCTTTAGTTAAGCTTGCTTTTAAATCTCATAAGTTGCCAATGTTGTTCAGCAACTATTGTGCAAGAGAACAAGGATTACGACCACCACACGTTAGAGAGATGACTCTCCTCCCAACCAAATGCCTCTATATATAGTTCTCTCCAAGGGATTGCCTTCTTGGGCAGGTGGATACTAGCCAACCAAGTGTCCACTATGTAACTGCATGTGCGCCAAGTGTCCCAGTTAACTTGAGTTAACTCAAGTGTATGCTTCTAGAAGGCTCTAGATCTCTTTGGGCAAAATACTCTCCCCATGTCCCCCATGGGGATCGAACCCAATACCTCGTTCTTCACATCCTTGAGACTTAACCACTAGGCTAAGTGGATCACTTATTCACAACAGCACAAGACTTCCTAGTAAGTCTAAACTCAAGATCTTTGGTCATACACACGAATGACCAAACGGTGTCCGATTTTAGATCTGTCTGAACCGGCCAGACCCTTGGATCATAGACTTACTTTACCCATTCTTTCCCCCTTGGAAAATATTTTTCCTCCTAAAAAATAGAGCTATATACATACTGTAAGCAACCCTCGAGCCTCATGTTCTAGAACTGGAAGAACATGGTCATGTTCTAAAACTGGAAGAACATGTCTCATCTCTGTGGTGGCGTCCCTGCCCAAATGATTCAAAATACTATCTCTTTTTGCACTTTGATGAGCTGAACAAAGTACAAACTAGTGAAAGAATAATAAGGGTGGATCTAAACACATCCCTGGTCAATTCATAGTTTCTAGAGGTGCGATCTAGGCACAAACATGTGATTTAGGTGGATTCAACTTACAAGTCCATTGCTAGGCATGACTGGTGCATGGACTTAGTAATGAAGGTGGGATTATTATCCCTCGCAAGACTTTGAGAATTCTTGATTCACTTGAATTTGTTTTGAAGAACTTGAAGTTTGGTTGTCTCAAACATCTAACTTGGATGTTTGTACAATGGTTAACTCTAATCCAACAGTTACTTAATTTTTTCACCGGACTAGAGGACTACTTTGTCCAAATGGGTTACAAAATCCTATGTAAACTATAGAAGAAAGTTTACCATTTTTGTTGAGTCAACTATACTAACTTGACCAATTCAAATTCAAAATGAAAATTGGCCAACTTAGGACACTTTTCTAAAAGACTTTAACTGAAAGTTCTTGGGAATTATCAATCTGATGAGCAATTCCTAACTTCTCTATTCTAGAGTATATTGGACTCTAGGAAATCATTTATGCTATTTAACTTGAAGAAAACTCAAATGAATAAGTCAATCTTGAACTTATCATCTTTCGATGTTCTGAAAAGGTTCTTGTACAGAACATTTATCTAGGATGTATAATTTAGTTATCTAGTTCTAACCGAATAACACTAGTCTTTTACAAAGGAATCAGATACTATATCTGAATCAATTCAAAAAGATTTGGAAAACGGAAAGAAAGAACTAAAACTCTGTACAACTAATTCATACTTTGAAGATACGTAAACTTGCTATGAGTCAAAGTCTAGATGACTTAGGACTTTTAGTTTCTCAAAGATATGTTCAAATAGGATATTGAAGCATTTTTTCTATCTTTAAAAGAAATAAGCTGGATTCTCAAAAAGATTCAAAGAAAATAAAAAACATCATCCAACCACAGGATACTAGTGTGGCAATTACCATGAGTGTGTCGAACCACTGAGGTTTTGTTGATGAGTTTTATATTCAAATAATGCTTCTCTTGAGACTAAGTTCAGGTCACATTCAATCTTTCTGACTCCTGTCTGGGAATGCAATTCTTGTGCATTTCTTTGAGTCAAAAGAGTGAATTTACCAAGTTACACTAGGAACTTGATGCTTGACTTTGTCAATCAAATCCTTGGTTGAAAAGATCAGCTAGAAATCAAAATCTAACTTCTTTTAGAAATTTATGAAATATTTTTGAATTAACAACATTGTATCTTGAAGTGTTTCAAGAAGATCTTGGAAGTTACTTACTTCATATCTTCTGTTTCTTTTTACTTGAAGTTACCTTGAAGTATCTTGAGATAGTACTTTTATCCTCCTTGAATTCAAACTCCTTCTTTGAAGTTTTAATTCCTATGAGGATCAAAATTCAAGATCCAATCTAGGACTAAAAGATAATTATCATCCAACAGTCCAATGTCCCATACCATCTTTCCTACATCAATCTGCGTATAAAATCTGGTGTCCCATACCACCCTACTTTATATTCACATTAATGTGTGGGTGATTCTTATCCTAACGTTTAAACATCTCTTGATAGAGTACCTTATCTCTTCAATTCTTTTACAAGAATTTGGAAGTTTCAGGCATTACCTCTAACTAGATATTCTAGGTTTTGATTCCTTCACATGATCCTCTCACAATCACGTGCTTTTCCTTGGAAACTAAAAAAAGCCTCTGATAGAATATCGATTCTTCTTTGCTAGGGTTTTCAAATAAAAACCAATTAGAATTCCAAGCACTTGAATTTTGTTAAATTCAAGTTCAATTGATTTATCCTTGACCAATTTTGTAGTGACAAGAGCTTTAGGTACCTACCCCGGGGACTTTATACAAGAATTGAACTCATACTAACCTCTTGGTTAGGAATGTGATGGGCTAATCACTTGCCCCAAAAGCCATGGTTAAGGATTACTTCATAATCCTCTCTCTTAGGGTGTAGTTCAACCATCTCCTATCTGTCAAGGGTGTGGTTCAATCAGCTCCTTCCTATCACTTTATTACATTCTTCCCCCCTTGCTCAATCATTGTCCTCAATGATTTGCTCTTGTATCCCTCTAGCCTCAGTGATGCATTCTTGAACTCCCTTGGTACCCTTGAATTGATGTCCCTCAACCTCGCATAGTTTCTTGAACCTTGTTCACAACCTTGGTGTCTTGAACCCTGTTCTCAACCTTAGTATCTTGAACCTTGTTCTCACCCATGTTCAATATCCTGCACACTCAATCAAGTGGCACCCAAGGATTCCGAATGACTTCACACTTTCAACCCAGCTCATTGGAAAGTTCGTTCCAAAAGGTTTCCAACGGTATCTTACATGCCTCAATCCGACCTACGGATTGAGAGATACACCCCAATTTATGTTGAGCTCACCTTTGAAAGCGACGGGCGTGCCTTCCTTGCCCACGCCTACATCCTAAGCTCTGATACGAATGTAAGGGAACAAGGATTACGACCACCACACGCTAGAGAGATAACTCTCCTCCCAACCAAATGCCTCTATATATAGCTCTCTCCAAGGGACTGCCTTCTTGGGCAGGTGGATACTAGCCAGCCAAGTGTCGGCCATGTAACTGCATGTGCGCCAAGTGCCCGAGTTAAGTTGAGTTAAGTCAACTCGATGCTTCTAGAAAGCTCTTGATCTCTTTGGGAAAAATACTCTCCCCATGTCCCCCATGGGGATTGAACCCAAGACCTCCTCCTTCACATACTTGAGACTTAACCACTAGGCTAAGTGGATGACTTGTTCACAAGAGCACAAGACCTCCTAGTAAGCCTAAACTCGAGATCTTTGGACATACACACGGATGACCAAACGACAACCGATTTTAGATCTCTCTGAACAGGCCAGACCCTTGGATCATACACTTACTTTATTACATAGTGCATGCAACATGAGACACTAAAAGTTAAAACATGATCTTACAAGCTATCACATATGGCGGAATTTGACTTCCAGCTCATTCATATCCCCCAATATGTCTTCTCGTTTTCAAGCACAATTCGCTCGACTATCTTGAAAGGTCTAACTTCTAAGACCACACTGAATATTACCTGTTCAAGTTTTAAAATGTAATTGGCCATTGTTTCTTTCCATAGGAATATATAGATGACGAATGATGAGCTAACCTTTGTTAGGGAAAGTGAATCTATAGTTCCGAGTTAGTTTTGAAGTGCAGATTCCATGCCATTCCGTACTAGAACATTCAAAATCCAAATCCTCATCGCTCCACAATGGCAGGCGAGTGTGAGTCATAGAGACAATAGAGACTAGACTTCCAAGTTGGAACTCGAAGTTCTGGGCACGTGAAGCTCAGGAGAATGAACTTGATCATGAAGTTGGAAGAGATAGACTGCTTCCAATTCTCTAAATGAAAAATGCGGGAAACTCTCGCACAAGAAAAGAAAATGTTTCAAAAACTTCAATAAGTCTTTCGAATTGTTCTTCAGGCAAATTTTACATTTTGACGTTTAACACGCTTGAGTTAGTCTTTGGAATGATTTTTCATAAAGAATTTACATTGTGTGTAGTGTCCATTTTTTTTTTGAGGGTACAAGGAAAGTGGAAATGACAATGAAATTGAAATGTCCAGCCGGGCAGGAAACGAACCCAGGCCATCAGCCCCACGGCGTTCGATGCTATTTGCTACAACAAACACATTTGGACAAAGTGTCCACTTTTTAGGCATGAAACTCGGCAAATTTCTCTGTTCCATGTTTTATACGTATCCAAATTCTCTGTGTCCAAACACAATGGCCATTGGTTATACATGTTTGTGTCCAGAATCCCAAATATATATATATATATATATATATATATATATATATATATATATATATATATATATATATATATATATGTATATATATATATATATATGTATATGTATATATATGTATATATGTATATATATATATATATATATATATATATATATATATATATATATATATATATATATATATATATATACATATATATATATATATATATATATATATATATACATATATATATACATATATATATATGTATATGTATATATATATATATACATATACATATATATACATATATATATATATATACATATACATATATATACATACATATATATATATACATATACATATATATATACATATATATATGTATATATATGTATATATATACATATATATACATATATATACATATATATATATATACATATACATATATATATATATGTATATATATATGTATATATATATATATATATATATATATATATGTATATATATATATATATATATATATATATATATATATATATATACATATATATATATATATGAGGGATGCCTAGATCTTGAACATGGGCATCCCTGAGGATGTCCAAAACCCCCTTTGATGCCCATTTTGGGCATCAAAATTTAAACACTGATTCGTGAGTCGTGACGATGCAGCCCCAAGAACAGGATCGTGATGATTTGGCAATAGTGCCGACTACTAGTCGGTGCTGCTGCCAGGTCATCGCGCTCCTCGTTCTTGGGGCGACATCATCAGTACTCACGATGTACTGAGGTCTAAGACTCTAAAGGTCTTGTCTTGGAAGTTGGGTCCCTCTCTCAGTTCAATCGTCTCGGCACAAAAACCGGAGGAAATTTGTACTAGCTCTCATCACAAGGGGCGATTGTGGTCGGCGGGACTATCATGGGCGCAAAAGTCGGGGAATTGCGAGCTTTTTTTTTTTTTTTTTTTGAGAAAAACGGGAAGTATAAAATTGATGCTAGAAAAAGATTACAACATCAGACAAACTATTCTCAAGAGAGAGAGGGAAATCTCACTTGAGATAGTGATTGACATAATCAACAAGAAAAGTGATCATGTCACTCCTAGGTTTTGAATATATGAGAAGGAGTTTGGATTTCCAAACATTGTAGCGGTTATTCTTGATAATCATATAGGGGCTCATAGGGACCATATGAGGATTTTGACAAGAGGTAAGGTAGAGGTTGAGGATTTTCCTCAAGCCCATAAGACAGGAGAAAAAGTGATCTTCACAACTCATACTAAAAATGGCATTATTCCTATTTTTCCAAATAGACCAAAAGAGGTGGTTTCTGATAATCTGCCACAGAAGGATGTCCATGCCACAAGATTCAGCAATCAAAATATCTTTGCAACTGGGAATTTTGAGCCCCTGAAGCTGACAGAAGGACCAGATGCCCTCCCAAAATTTGACAGCAAATTTACACTTGAGGAATTGCGAGCTTTGATCGCGATGGCATGGAGGTTTTCTCTTCACAGCGACTTCTCTCCAACACTGAACGTGTGTCAGGAGCACAAAATCCGGACAATCTGCCAGCTTGTATTCTGGCTCGCGATAACGTGGAGGTGCTCTCATCGCGACGACATTTCCTCCTTGTGCCATCCACGCGGTGTGTTCCATCATGAGCTCAATTCTCAATTTTGAAGGTTTTTAGATATGCTCTCCGCTTTTGTTTAGTTTAAGCCATGGATTTTGAATAAGATTAAAAAGGGAAAATAGAGAAAAAGAGAATAAGGAGGTGAGTGGATGCAAGTGAAGTTTCACGGCGATTCACTTGCGAAGCTTCGCAGTGTTGGGAGCTTTTGCATTAGGTTCTGTGACTCAACGTTTTGTTCCATCACGACCGTGTGGCTTTGAGGGTTTAGTTCCTCGAGCGGTTGTGGATCCCATTGTTGGTGGGAGTGGGTTTCTAGTGTGTGCGGCATTTGGTCTCTGCATCCATGGCCGGAGCATTCCTTTCATTGGTGATTCACAATGTGGGCCCCCCGACGATGGACGACTCTCTCGTTAGCAAAATTCCTCATAAGAAAAAACATAGTCCCTAAAACCTCATTTGATATCTGTTTTAAGTGGAAAAAGAACTTAAAAATTATTAACTTGTTAGGTAATCACTCTTCATACTTGAAGAATCATTGGCTTGCACTAACTGATCTGCAACCGCCTTGATTTTCAAAGACTTGAAACCCTTAGAGCTTATTATAAACTTTATTTAGAGATTTTACCAAAGTTCAAGCTTTCAATAATGCCTTTATACAAAGTATGAGTTTCAATTCGTTTCCACATACCTATAGATAACTTAGTATTTGTATCGATGGGTTGTGTGCATGCTTCACAACTAACCACTCCAAACTTAATGAGTATATCTAGACAATATTTCCTTTGAAAAATACATAGTCCATTGTTCATACATATATACATAGCATCAATTTTAAAATAAAAACATAAGTGAATTCTAAGATCAATGATCTTGATTTATTTCCCAAGAATTTCCTCCTATTGTTATCTTTAATACTCACATCGTTATTCGAATGAATTTAACTTTTAGGACCTCTACATGCTGGAGAGATGACTATCCTCCCCACCTTATGCCTCTTTATATAGCTATTGGAATCAACATTAACCACAAATGTAACTAAAGTCCACAGGTGCATGTGTCATCTTCACAAATCCTTTAGTAACTTCCATTAGAGTCCACTAATGTAGGTGTATCACCACTTGGGTTAATTCTCTTTGGATGCAAGTTAACTCATGTTAACTTGAGTTAATAGGATTTAGAGCTCCTTGGGAAAAAAAATCTCTCCTCATGCTTGTGATGGGCGTTGAACCCAAGACCTCTTCTTCCCAACCTTGAGATTTAATCACTTGGCTAACTGGAATACTTGTTTTAAAGAGTAGATGTATCTATGCCTAAGTCTAATATTCAAATATTTGGCTTGTCATGAGAGTGACCGAATGGTGTCTGATGTTAGATCTTTCTGAATGAGTTGGACACTCGGATCATAGAATTTACTTTATGAGATTCTTCCGCCTTGACAAAATGTTTTCTTGACTTCATATTTGTGGTGGGATTCACCTTGTATTCCAAATAGAGGTGAATTTGTTGTCTAATCTGCTCTTAAATGATTCAAAACATGATCTAGCTTTGTACTCGAGAAAGTGATCTAAGTTCAAAGTAAGGAATGCATAAAAAATAACATCCTTGCCAAATCAATGTATATTCCTTTGTGCTATTAGAACACAAACATGTGAAATGGACAGATTCAATATACTAGTCTGTTTCTAGGTATTATAAGTGCATGGATGTAACATTTGAGGTGGGATTTTGATCTATTTCAAGACTTTGGAACTTATGTTTCACTTTAATTTGATTTGGAAAGAAGACTAGAGATCTGGTTGACCCAAAAATCTAACTTATATTTTCTATACCATTTCACTCTGAACCATTTGGTACTTGTTTTTTCACCCTTTGCAGAGGACTAATATGTCCAATTGGGCTTCCAAATGGTGGAAATTTTTAGGTTAAAATGTGCCAATTCTCTTTTGGTAAACCTCACTTTAACTGTTCCACGCTTAAGCTTGTATACCCACTTAGTGTCAATGTTTAGCATAAGCTTTAGAACAACATAAGCTCCATTATTTCCTAGGAATGCTTGATATACCTCTACGATGAGAAATAGAGCCAATGTTAGAAGATGAAATCACTACAAGCAGCCTTAATGAAATTTGGGAGAATGTCCATGTACCTATTCATAAAAGAGCTCAAATATAGGAATGAAACTTAAGCCAAGCCCCGAGAATGACCAAGAAAGAGACTGAACCTAAGATTGAAGTTGAACATATCTTGTTAACAAGAGAGGATCCAAAGATAAAATTGTTAGAAACCACAATAGATTCATTAGCAAAACAAATTGCAACTTTAGTGAGTGAGATTGCAACCTTCAAAAAAGAGTCTAAACTGAGAGAAAAGGAGCAAGATCCTAGGAATTTAGAGAAATGAAGGAAACCTTATAATGTGCCTCGTAGATGAGTTTGATCATCCATATTAGATATGCAATCTATTTAAAGAAGCAAAGGATAGGAACTAGGTCACTGAAATAGGCTGACAAATTTGTGATTGTGTGACCAAGAGCCAATTAAGATAAAACTTTGAAAAAGGAGATTTTAAAAATTTTATGAAGCTTCAATGAGCGATAATACTTATGCATTTAGACTTGATGGAAATGATCAAGATAATGAGTTTTGGACTCATGTGTATGATATTGCCAGTATAGGTAAGTTGTTAGCTAAAACTTTGTATCCCTCAAGTTCTCATATCCGTGCAAAGACCTGTTGGAATTAGCCTATATATATGTTCTCTATCTATGCTCATGACATAAATATTGATGAGAAAAGGAAGAGGGATGAAGAGAATGAGGGTTAGAATAAACGAAATACTAGTTCTAGAAAAGAAATTGAGAATAATGAACTAAGAAATGGACCTCCAAAACCAGAACCAAGGCAAGAGACTAAGAAACAAGAATAAGAGAGGAAGAGTCCTAATAAAGTAAAGGTAAAGCAAGTTCTAGAGAAAATGGAAAGAAAACCTTTGAATGAAGTGAAAGGACATGATAAATCTAAGGAAAAACAACCCGCTCAAGAGGAAGGTCAAAAAGTAGAGAAAATAGGAAAGAAACAACCTATCTTTCGATTGATTTCTCAGTTAGGGAAACAAATAGATAGGAAGAAAGTGATGGAGGAGAAAATAATGAAAGAATAGGTAACTCTAACATTTGAAAAATTATTAGCATTAGCACGTACAAATATAAAATAGGATTTTATGAGTTCTATACGAAGAGGACCAATTGAAATAGAGAGCAAGGATATTGAAATGGATGAAAGCAAAGAAAATGAGAAACCGAAAGTGAGTATGGTTAAGGTAAATGAATCTAAATATGTCTAAATATGATAGACCTTGTGCTCAAAAGAACTATTCGGGAACTATGATCGAACATATAGAGAAAACTAATAGAAACCCAGAAATTCATTTTACACAAAAACATTGGGCACAAGATATGAGTGAGACTATTGTAAAAATTAGAGATAGCAATGAACCACATGTAGCTTTAATTGACTCAGGATCTAAAATTAAAGTAGTATCAAGAGCATTATATAATGAAGAAAAATGGCCAATTGATCATGACCATGGTTGGAAAATGAAGGCAACCAATAATACCCCTGGATATATACTTGGTGCATGAGCAAATATGAAAATTACTATGGGCCCTACAACATATCGAGAGAATACCGACGGTTACCATACCAACGGTCAACTGTTAGCGTCGATATGACCCTTGGATGATTTGGGAAAGCTGCTTAGCCTCAGAAAGATTGCATCAGTATAAGCGTCGGTAATTTACTGGAATTACCGATGTTTATACCGACGTTTATAGCGACGATGTCTTTTTAACCGGGCTCGAAACCAAAATTCATCATTCTGAGTGTTTTGAATCTACATCTTCTACTGTCGAGTTTGTGCGCGCGAACAACAGATCTCTATTTGTCACTCTCTCTCTCTCCCCCTCCCTCTCTCTCACTCACTCTCTCTCTCTCTCCCCCTCCCTCTCTCTTTCTCTAAGGAGACCTCTATCTTTATAGATATGAAGTTTTGGTAAGTAGATCGAACATATTGTAGCACCCTTTTTTCTTTCTTATGTTTTAACTTTTCTAATATGTTCTCTGTTTAGTTTTGCAAGAGATTTTGAGATCAAATCTTTGGAAATTCGATGAAGGAGAACTTCAAGTGGATGTTGATGACCTTGATTCAAACAATTCTCTCTCTCTCTCTCTCTCTCTCTCTCTCTCTCTCTCTCTCTCTCCCTCTCCCTCCCTCTCTCTCTCTAAGCACACCTCTATTGTTATAGATCTAAAGTTTTGGTAAGTAGATCGCACATATTGTAGCACTCTTTTTTCTTTCTTTATGTTTTTGCTTTACTAATATCTTCTCTTTTTTGGTTTTTCAAGAGATTTTTGGGATCAAACCTTTGGAAATTCGATGAAAAAGAACTTCAAGTGGATTTTGATAACCTTGATTCAAACAATTACATCGATGTAAGTGATTGTTTTGTTTTCGATTGACACACACACACACACATATATATATATATATATATATATATATATATATATATATATATATATATATATATATATATATATATATATATATATATATATATATATATATATATATATATATATAAAGATAGATAGATATATATATATATATATATATATATATATATATAGAGAGAGAGAGAGAGAGGGAGGGAGAGATATATATACATACACACTCACATATGTATAAACACACACATACATATGCATACACACATACATACGAATACAAACATGCATATGCATACACATACACATGCATATGTGTACACACATGCATATGCATACACGTACACACATACACAATGCATACACATACACACATGCATATGCATACACATACACATGCATATGCGTACACACATGCATATGCATACACATAGCCGCTTACACAATGCATACACATACAAACATGCATATGCATACACATACACGTGCATATGCATACACATACACATGCATATGCATACACATACACATGCATATGCATACACATACACATGCATATTCATACACATACACACATACACAATGCATACACATACACAAATGCATATGCATACACATACACATACACGTGCATATGCATACGCACATGCATATGAATACACATACACACATACACAATGCATACACATACACACATGCATATGCATACACATACATATGCATATGCATACACACATGCATATGCATACAAACATTCAAATGCATACACACAGACACAATACATATGCATACACACATGCATACAAACATGCATATGCATACACACATACACAATGCATATGCATACACACATGCATATGCATACACACATACACAATGCATATGCATACACACATATACATGCATATGCATACACAAATGCATATGCATACACACATGCATACACAGATACAATGCATACACACATATCCAAGCATATGCATACAAGCATGCATATGCATACACACATACACAATGCATATGCATACACACATACACAATGCATATGCATACATACATGTATATGCATACACATACATGCATATGCATACATGAATGCATATGTATACAAGCACGCACAATGCATGTATACAAGCATGCACAATGCATGTATACAAGCACGCATATGCATACACACATGCATACACACATACAATGAACAAGCATATGCATACAAGAATGCATACACAACCATGCATACAAGCATACACAAGCATGCATACACACATACAATGCATACACACATGCATACACAATCACATGCATACACAAGCATGCATACACACATACAATGCATACACATATGCATACACAAGCATATACAAGCATGCATATGCATACACCCATGCATACACACATACAATGCATACACACATATACAAGCATATGCATACACACATACACAATGCATATGCATACACATACATGCATGAATGCATATGCATACACACAATGCATATGCATACACACATGCATATGCATACACATACATGCATGAATGCATATGTATACAAGCATATGCTTATGAATACAAGAATGCATATGTATACAAGAATGCATATGTATACAATAATGCATATGTATATAGGCATGCATATACATACATGAATGCATATGTATACAAACATGCACAAATTGAATGCATTTATACAAGCATGCATATGCATACATGAATGCATATGTATACAAGCATGCATATGCATACATGAATGCATATGCATACATGAATGCATATGCATACATGAATGCATATGCATACATGAATGCATATGCATACATGAATGCATATGCATACATGAATGCATATGTATACAAGCATGCATATGTATACAAGCATGCATATGTATACAAGCATGCATATGTATACAAACATGCATATGCATACATGAATGCATATGCATACATGAATGCATATGCATACATGAATGCATATGCATACAAGCATGCATATGCATACATGAATGCATATGTATACATGCATGTACAATGCATGCACAATGCATGTATAGGCATACAAGCATGCATATGCATACATGAATGCATATGCATACAAGAATGCATATGCATACATACATGCATATGCATACAAGAATGCATATGTATACAGGCATGCATATGCATACATGAATGCCTATGCATACAAGCATGCATATGCATACATGAATGCATATGTATACAAGCATGCATATGTATACAAGCATGCATATGCATACAAGCATGCATATGTATACAAGCATGCATATGCATAGATGAATGCATATGCATACATGAATGCATATGCATACATGAATGCATATGCATACATGACTGCATATGCATACAAGCATGCATATGCATACACATACATGCATATGCATACAAGCATGCATATGCATACACATACATGCATATGCATACATGAATGCATATGTATACAAGCATGCACAATGCATGTATACAAGCATGCATATGCATACATGAATGCATATGCATACAAGCATGCATATGCATACATACATGCATATGCATACAAGAATGCATATGTATACAAGCATGCATATGCATACAAGCATGCATATGCATACAAGCATGGATCAGATGAGATCTTCACATTAAATCAGATGGGATCTCCATGTACACCTTGGCGAGCACATGATCATGACGACTCCAAGATATATCATATCCGTAATAGAGCTCCAGTCATGGATGCAGCTGGAAAGTCAATGCACAGCGTATTCGACAACTTTGCTCCATAGAATTCGATCATTCGGTAATGTTAAAATGGAGCGAACAGGATAGGGACTCTAAAAATCATATCACACAATCCATATATGAAGAGTACCGGCCAGCACCTGGGAATCCTATTGTGAGTTTAGAATGGATTCAGCATACGACATGCAAGGTGACGTTTCATCGACGGTCGGAAGCTCGCGATGCTTTTAGAGTAGGCTTACCGAAGCCTATATGGCTAGATTTCGAAGAATGGGAATTGATTCAAGATGAGAAGCAACATACTCCTGATCGATATCGTAAACAGAGAGATGCGGCGGCCACACGTTTAGATACGGTTGGAACATCGCATTTAGGTAGCGACGGATACGACAGTATGCGCTACCAATTTGTAAGTATCATGTTAATTATTGAATTTGTTTGTGTTAAGCACATCATGTATGTTCATTTAACATTTTGCATATTTATTATAGGAGTTGGCAGTGGGTCGTCCTCCGACGCGAAGCCAAAAATCATATGGATATCGTCATGGATTGACTGCACTATTACAAGACATAGAAAGACGCGGTGCAATCGTCTCATGGGAGAATATTCTATAATTAGGTAAAGTTATATCTTGGTTTTGTATTTTTAGTTGTTGTTTATAAATGTCATGTCAATTTGTCTTATTTTATACATATGTTTTGTTTCAGGATTGTAGGTGTATATATTTTGATCAATGCCACAATTTTGTATTACACTTGTATGTGGCAATGATGTAACATAATTTTGTATTCGATTCCTATATGGAAGTGTTTTGTCACATTGCCACAATTTTGTATTACACTCCTATGTGGCAACGATGTACCATAGAAGTGCTTTGCCACACTTTTGTACATTTTTCATGTATGGAATATACAATTTTCTGTACATGATTCATTGCTCATTTTTGCTCATATAAGATTATGTTTTGGTTGCCATTAGAGTACATAACACATGTACTCAATTCGGCAGAGCGTATTGTCTTTTGCTAAACAACACATGCTGTAGCAAAAGACTATACGCTCTGCTCAAAAGAATTTGTGCAGATACGGTCGTCCGTATACGCGTCGGTATGGCAGTATGGGCGTCGGTATGGGCATCACTATGGGCATCGGTACGCCCAGTATTGGCGTCGGTATGGACATCGGTACTACCCGTGCACATAGCGACGCTTATACCGAGGCCCATACAGGCGCTTATACCGGTGTCCATACCGACGTTTTGTTTCTAATGCATATATCGACTCTAACACCGACGTCGCGAACAAATTACGCCTGTTCATTTTCCTCGGTAGCAACCTCGGTATAGCCTTGATATGTTGTATTCTGGTAATGTTAAAGAAGAACATAATTTCTTTCTTCATGATGATTATTTGCATCCAATTATCTTGGATCAACCATTTATGTGTTAGCAAAGAATAGAAACTAAGGTGCCAGATGACGGTAGTTTGTTTGCTAGGATTCATTCTCGTGGTGGTTTGAAGTCTGCCCAATTTATGACAACTTGCATAGATCACCCATGAAATCGATGGTCATTTAGGAAAATCCCCCTAATGCATATGGAGTAGGATTTTGAGTAAGCACCACCATTGAGTGAGATAGCAATGGATCTTGGATTGATTTCTCATGAACCCTTGTACAGAATATTGAAAGTTTTTCAGTTTATTTATCTTTGTAAAACATTGAATGTTTTGCATAATAAAAACATACCTAAGAAATAATTAAAAACCATGAAAAATACCTAAAAACCAAAGGATATATGTTATCAGATGAGAACCATGAGTATGTGATTGAGACATCTCATTGTTTCTCTACTCTTGAGAAGTTAGAATTATGTTTTTAACACAATTCTAATTCCCATATTCTTGTTTCTTCCCTTGATGAGTATGATCTAACCGAAGAGTATGCTTTCAATGTTGATAAATTCACAAAATTATACCAAACACATGATGTTTTAGTTTAAACAAAATACAAAACAATAAAGAGGAAAGTGAAGCTAGTAGCACAATAACTTCCCAAACTAAGTAATAAAATCATTAGAAAAATAATTCTAATACCAATTCTTCAAGATCCATACAAAATTTGACATGAACTTACTAATGAAACACTAAAAATAGTGAAAATAGATTGGAGTGGCTTTCTTCTTTTTGCAAAAAAGGAATATTTTTTGAAGATCATACAAAAACATGGAAAAAATTTCTCTTTAGAGCCCTTTGAAATAGGTTGTGAAGATCCTAGGATTATTTCTCCAATGATCATTTTCAGAATTCCACATATCCTTTGGAACTTGTAGCCTATTCTTGTACGTAAAGATTATCTTGCCAAATTGATGCGATTGCTTAAAGAAAAGATGAATATGCATATTTTTGAGTTCTCATCTCCTCCTTATTTAGAGCGTTGGTTCAATGTGCCAGAAAAGAATGGAAAACTTTGGTTTATCCGAGATCATCAATCAATTAACAAAGTAACCATAAAATATATTGGTACTCGATCAATTGTTGATGAATATCTAGAACCATTTGTGGAATATTCTATTTACTCAATGGGAGATCTCTATCTGGGCTATGATCAATTCGAATTGGTGATGGAAAGTAGAGATATAACCACTATGACAACACCTCTTGGTCTAGTTATAACGTGTATAGTAGCTCATGATGCAACCAATTCTATTGCTCTTATGATGAATATAATGAGTTTCGTATTGCACAATTTTATTCGACATATTGATATGCCTTTCATTGATGATATTCCCATTCAAGGGTTGTCTAGAAACAAAAAAAGACCATAATTTGGATAAAGATGGATGTCGACAATTTGTTAAAGCCCATATTCTTAATTGTCAAAAGCTTTTTTGGCAATTTATTGAAGTAGGCTTAAATTTATCAATAGGAAGATCTGTTCTTGGTATCAATGAAGTTCTCATTGTTGGACACCTTTGTGGTCACTATGGTCAAAAGCCATATGCACAAAAAGTTGATGCCGTTAGCAAGATATCATAAACATGTCACAACAAGAGTGAGATACAGAGATTTCTTGGTGCTTTCATTCTTTATGTTATTTGGATCGCAAACTTTGCTCAGCTTACCGATTGTATCTTTGAATTATTGAGAAAAAAAGAAAAATTATTTGGATCAGTAAACACACACAAGCTTTGTGAAAGCTAAAGAGATTGTTGCTTAAAGATCCCATCCTAAAGCATGTAGACAAGGGAATATATATGCAATCAAGTTTGGGACTAAAACTTTACATGAAACACAACGAAAATATCTATAAATCAAATGGGAACTATGGGGTATGGTAACGAGTTTGAAAAATGATAAAGAATACTTCATAGGTGCAAGTGCCAAAGTTGAGACTGATTGTTTGCCTCTCATTGGAATAATAGCCAGTTCTTTGTCCCTTGATATGGCCATGCTTAGATCCATCTCATATATTGAGTACATAAATCCTGAGCTAGTTCATATTTTAGGTAAGTCAAATTCAGTTGTTGATATGTTATCAAGAGCTAGATTTGATGATGATCTTGAAAGTGAACTAATAAAAGATGTAAAGTTAGTTGACTATGTTCCATATATCTATAAGTATGAGCAGTTTCATCACTCTAAGTAGAAAGATGAATGGAAAGACAAAGGAAAGTATCTAAGTACATTGCAACAATTGGCTAGTTGGACTAAACATAGATTCTGAAACATTCGGAAACAAGCTTACAGTTTATTCCTATGTACTGCCTATATTTTGAGACATGCTAATTGTAAGGTTAAAAATCAACAATAATTCTTAAAAAAACAAGATGTTTAGTTGTAAGTAATGGAGAAAAACATTATGTGTAGGTCATAAAGGGTTTTATGGAGTATATGAAAAAAATTTGTATGTATTATTGGCCTAGGATGTATGTTGATATTAGAAACTATATTTCTAGATAATCTACTTATCAAGTTTATTTATCAGTCAAACATAAAGATCATTTGCATCCTATGTATCCACCTTGTATTCAATACAAGTGGGTAGTAGATCTTCTAACTATGCCTAATGGAATTTAGAAAATGCATTATATTGTACTTGCACGAGAGCATTTAACTAATCATATAGAGGAATGTGCACTATGTTCTAAGACCACTTACAATGTTTCCAAAGTCTTGCTTGAAGATCTCATATGTCTCTTTGGATATATATAGAAAATAGTTTTCGATCATGAGGAGTTAGGTGCAAAAGAAGCTAAAGAATTCTTTGAACATATTGGTATTCGTTTGTCTCTCACCACTGCATATATTCCAGAGGCCATTAGTAAAATTAAAAGAGGGTATCCGTCTATTATAAAATCCATAATGAAAGTATGTAACAGTGATATTAAACAATGGCCTAGATGTTGAATTGAAAAAAGAAAGTCCTAATCTACTATTAATTGTAGATTAATCAAACTAAGGAGGAAGGAACAAAAGATAAGAAACCATGATGAATTAATTAAATAGAAATGAACTTACAAAGAATGCTCTATGAGCATGGAGACTCCATGAGGAGAGAGAGGGTAGTCTTGCCAAGAGCTTGAGTGAATGGCTTGAGAGGCGTGAAAGGAGTCCTTAATTATATGGAGGTGGGGAGAATTCCTTTGCATGTGGGATAAATAGACCTTCATGAGAATGAAACTAACTTTTGACAAAAGGGTGGAGCATGGAACTCTCAGGACCCCCCTCCATGTGATGATCCTTTTGTTTCTAATATGGGGGGCTAGTGACATATGGGATCACTTAGTCCATTGGGTTTTTAGGATCCAGGGATATATGGGATCCTTAGTCATAACTTGGACATATGGGATCCAAGTTTCGGACATATGGCATCCCTTGTTTTTCATGGACATATGGCATCTGTGTGGTATTGGTTCCATGGACATATGGGATCCATGGTAGTAGGACATATAGCATCCTTGGGATCTTGGGACATATGGGATCCCAAGAAATATCCTTAGACATTTGGGATCCAATTGGTTTTGTTGGGATCTAGGGACATATGGGATCCCTAGATACATAGGGTTTATATCATGGGGTAGATGATGCTTTTGGAACAATTTTCCTTTTCTTCTTGTATACACATTTTTCCTTTGGGCTTTAGTATTGTAGCTTTGCTAGGATTTATTGATGGGGGTCCTCTCCCTTTGTCCTTGTGACGTAGAGAAAAATATGCATGGGATAAGATTTTATGGTCTTAGGAAGGTCCTACGTTTGAGACATGGCTCAGGGTGGTGTCTAGTCCTTTACAATGTGCCATGAAAAAAGAACTTCTCATATAGGTCAGAAGGTGTAAGCATTTCTACGTGAGTTACTTAAAAGAAAAAAAAATAGTCCTCTTTTCAAAGGATTTACAAACATATGCACATGTCCTATAGTGAATACTCACCAATATCTCCCTACTCAAAAGATTTGACTTCCACCTTTTTTTAGGTCATTTTTCAAACCATTGCTAGTACAATGGACATAAATACTTTGGGCAAGCTTAATTGCATCATTGCTTACATCATTTTTATGCTGCTTTTCTCAATATCTAGTTGCTCTACACAAAAAGCCCCAAAACTTCAGGGATGTAGCATGGCTTATTTTGTGAGTAGGCAGAGCATGACACCATAGATTTAGTTTATCAATGAAGCTCCATGTATTTTGAATAGCTGCTATAGTCATGAATCCTCCCGAAATTGGGACTGGAAGAGATCTTTTTCATTGGAACCCAGAGTAGTGATTCTGAGATGGAGCAATGATCAAGTGAAGAACAGGGCATCTAACTTCTCTTTTTTCATCAGTTAGAAGAATCAAATAGTTCAGGCTTTTGCGGATGAGTATAGAGAGGTGCTTCTTAAAGTTTTTGTTACTATCCTAGAGTTTCTCCAGGTGCACAAGTTCATCTTGGCACTGAGAGAAAATATTAGACCATTGGTTTGACTAAAGCACTAGCTACATTGATGCTATTAATGAATGATATTTTGTGACCGTTTATTGGAGAATATGTTGTTGATTTTGTTGGTGATTTATTAGTGTATAGTAGGACTATGCATGAGAATTAAAATCATATGAGATTAGTGTTAAATGTTTTAAAAGAGAATCAGATCTATGTAAATCAATAGAAGTCTCAGTTGTTTCTATCATGGATAGAGTATCTAAGGCATGTGGTATCGATCGATGGGGTTCAAATGGATCCCATGAAGATTTCAATTAGTTTATCTTCGCCTACTCCTCAGGATTAGGGACATTTATGGTCATTTCTAGGACTCTCTTGTTTCTATAAAAAAAGCATCCCTTCATATTCATCGATAGCAGTGCCTATGACAAACTTGCTTCAAGGAAAAGTTCCATTTGCATGGAAGCAAGAGCAACAAGATAGTATCACGAAAAATGTATCAAATGAGCTTTGCAGTTCTAGAAAGCTCATTGCTTCAAGAGATAAAGGAAGCATAGGTGGAAGATCCACATTTGTTATAGATTATTAGAACCATGTGTGATGAATATATTATAGGAGTGGGGACAGATCCAACTGTTTCTTCACCTAATAGAGTGAAAAAGTCCATTCCATATTCCAATTGCTCACATGAAAATGGAATAGTCAAACAGAAAGGAAAGGTTTGCGTACCAGATTCCCACGATTTGAGAAGAAAAGTCATGCATGACAACCATGATGTGGCTTCCGCAGGACATCCTAGTGTTGATAAGAGAATACAGCTTGTTAGAAGAACATTTTGGTGGCATGGATTAGCAAGAGATGTCCACACTTATGTTCATTAATGCTTTACGTGTCAAGTCAACAACATAGAAAGGGTAAAGACACCAGGTCTTTTGCATCGTTTACAGATTCTAGATCATAACTGTGACAGTGTATATCCATGGACTTCATAATGAACTCGGGTTAACATGGACCCAAAAAAAGTGGGATATTATCGTAGTTGTGGTAGACATATTGAGCACTATGGCTCATTTCATACCCATGCAAGAGATGATAGAAGCTCCACCAGTAGCGCAATTGTTTATCGAGCATGTCTTTAGATTGCATGGGCTATCATTGTCCATAGTCTTAGATAGGGATGTCACATTCATAGGATCCTTTTGGAAGTTTGTATTTGACAAACTAGAAGTTTCATTAAAGATGAGTAGTGGTGATCATCCTCAGATAGATGATCAGACTGAGAGGGTCAATGAGATACTTGAGGACATGTTGAGGGCATATGTGTCTGAGAGACAACTAGATTGAGATAGCTACTTGCCACTAGTTGCATTTTCTTAAAAGAATAGGCATCATAAGGTGATAGGAATGTCTCCTTTTGAGATGAACTATGGCATGACTCCCAATGCTCTCAATACCCTAGGCATCCCAAAGAAATGTACTAGTGCTTTGGAGTTCTTAGCGAACCTTGAAGCAAATTTAGAAATAGCTCAAGCTAAGATGCAGCAAGCCACTGATAGGGCTAAAAAGTATGCTGGCACGAAGAGATCTCCTAGATCCTTTGAGGAGTGAGATAGAGTCTTTCTTTAGGTACTAGCTAGATCTACTTTACTCTCCACAGGGAAGTGTAGTAAGCTTTCACCAAGGTTTTGTGGACCTTGAAGTTAGTTAAGAAGCTAATTGAATTTGCATACCAATTAGAGCTTCCTCAGAGTTCTAGAGTCCATCCAGTGTTTTGTGTTAGTAAACTTCAAAAGTATATTTCTAGGGAGGATAATCTCATGGAGGATATTGTTTCTTTGCAAGAAATTGATAGCATGGATCATTCTCCAGATAGGATACTAGATGGGAGATAGAAGCGATTAAGGAATCATGTCATCCAAGAGTATCTAGTAGCTTGGAGATGATTACCACTTACTGAATCTACTTGGGAACCATAAGCTCTAGTTCGCAAGTACTTTTCGTCATTGATTGTTGAGGATCTAAAACTGATCCAGCGGGATCATAACATTGATCGATAGGGATCCACCCATGTGTGTGAGGGACAAGGGCCAGCTAGCCAAGGTCTGAAGCTGAGGGGATACCGAAAGGTACTTGTTAGTAATGGGGATGAGTGTTGCATGATGGACACATGTCGACACTAGAACATTCTAGATCATTGCTATTTTTAGAGTACAAGAGGGTATATATGGATGGGAGGAGAGACATACACACACACACACACACTATTAAAGTGGCATATATGCATGGGCGTTTTTAGTTTTTAAAGGTTTAATTGAAGGGTTGACTAAAGGGGTGCAATGAATGGGTACAAGTCCCATACGAATGGGCACGTAAATTTGTAGAAATACATAGCTTTTTAAATGAAACAACAAGCGCATTGGGATTCATGTAGCACATGACTTGTCAGTACTTCTTCTCCTTCTACCTCACCTCATTCTTTGTTAATCTGTACATTGCAATTATACATTTCTATTCTTCTTCCTGTTACACGAGAACGCCATGCTCTGAGCTCGTTAACACTGGAGCCGTCTGGACTTACCCCCCCTCGGCTCTATCGACTGGAGCATGTATGTACCATCCCGTCCTTCATATACATTCGAATCTGTGATCGGATATTGAAATCTCACGTGTCGTCCATCTCGTCAGCGTCTCCTGGTGCACATGGCTCCGACTGCACGAGTCATCGTGCTTGCGGTCATTGCATCGACTCTAGCATCAATGATTCAGGCCTGTATACAGTGGCTTTTGGTACTGCTTTAACAACCCTACTGCTACGCCCTGCGTTGAGGCCTTTGATCGTCTCCGAGAGTTCACAACATCATTGCCACCATGCCATGATATCAACCAATCATCTCGGACACACATCCCACGGATCCTATTGTCATCGTTGATGGTCGGCAGCCTCCGCACGGCTCAACATTCTTCACCTTCTGGTCGCGCCACTGAGCACAACATAGGCGAACTATACATTTCATTGTACACGAGTAGGGCAGTGATTCCCGTTGATTGCTCCGTGCTTAGCATACGGCACTTCTAGTTCATGTTGCTGTCCTTCGATGTGGCCTTGCACTTCCTGGAGCATTATGCACCTTTTGGCGTTTTTCCGGTAATACAACGTGGCCATTTCATTCTTTGCTTTGGTAACGTCTCCAAATTGCGCAGCCACTTCAATGCCACCTTGCACCTGTTGCCCGTTTCACCCGCGCTGAACCATCCTATCTTTCGGTATGCTAATGCAATCCCATACATTACGTGCATTGTTCGCTACCCTGGCTCTCATCTAGATGTTCATTCCGGTTGTTTCCCGGTGGTTTTCATTACTTCCCCAGTGAATTCCCCGTTCGGTAGCTTCTGCTTACTCCATTGATCGTCTCGCATCATTCACTCGATTGTCCAGGTGTTCCAATGCTTTCTGATTTGCATGGTGTTTTTGGTTAATCGACTCCGGTCCATTTTTTTCTTAATCCTTCTTGGCTTCATTCTGGCATATTGACGGAGTGCTAGTGATGGTGGTTCTGTTGCAAATGACCAAGAATGGCGTTAGAGGGTGACAAACATGTGCTCTGAAGATCAATGGTTATGGCGCTCCTATTTGATCCACAGTGGTTTCTCTCCTGATGCTCCAGTCTTGTGGTGCTCCGGTGATCTTACGGTGACAACGCTCCAATGATTTTATGGTGACAGTGCTCCGGTGATTTTATGGTGCTAGTCCGATGAACAATTGGGGCCGATTTCCTCGGGTTGCGATTATGCTCAGGGTGTCGCCATGCTCCGGGTTACGTACTCATAATGATTCAAAGCCACACATGCCACCATCTGATGTACATGCACACATTTCTGGTCTGATATTTTTCTGCTTTGGAGATACCATTTTTTCCATCGATTTAGGTGATTAGGCAAAGATGCCTCCTGAAGCACTGAGACCATCTTTCAGACTGAGTATGATCGTTCGCTGCAACTTTTTATCATTGCTTGGTGCTTATGCCTTCTTGACCTGCAAAAGCATTTCACTTTATGCAATGTTTAATTGATGCGCTGGCGCTCATTACCGTTTGTTGCATTATCATAATTTCTTTGGGTGGTGATGCAATAATATTTTTAATAATTTCACTACTAATAAACAATCAATATATACACTAAATGGTAATCGGTTGTTATCGGTTGGTAATCACATAGCACTTAGGTTTTCCTCTACTCCTCACGTTCTCCGATACATTTCATTAGGGCACCATGTTTGTATCTCGGAGATCATGATCGCATGGAGTTCGGTGTTCTTAGTCCCATGGCAAAAGCTCTCATTTGTTTTGTTTTCGATAATGAGAGAGTGTGAGGTAGCGTTAAGTCGGCAGAAACACTCCATGTGGATTGTGAATGTGAGATAGCGTTGATACGGCATAAGCATTCATTGATTTTTCTTTTTCTTTTGTGTATGATTTGACTGGTGGATGATGTGGGATTATGGGATCCAAGCCTTCATGATGATTTGATTCTTCATATATGGTTATTTAATGCTGATCATACTAATCCAAAATGACAAGCTCTGCTTGCTCATTATTTGTTGATTTATGTTGTAGTACTTATGGAGAGAGGAATATGCCGAATAGAAGTAAAGCTTGCCGATGATAAAGCTATGATTGAATGAACCATCCCTCTTTCCAATTCGCATAAACTGTATATTAAAATGATGTATTGTAAGAAGACATATGACACTGATGTATAAAATGGAGCTATGTAATTATGTCACTCTTTTACTTCATGTTAATGCATATAGAAGGGCAGACTATGGGTTGTATGTAATGCGCTTGCATAACTTGATTAAGTTCCAGGCACTTTGCTTGGCATTACACATTTCTCCTAATTCTGGATCATTATGGGCATTATCTTCCCTTCCATACCATGGATTTGGGCCACGCACTTTGGTTGGTCGATAATGTTTCATAGGGTAGTTGCATATAATAAACCTAGGACATTGGTAAGCATGGTGTGGGATTCGAGTCCACCGTGCATGCTAGTGTTAAAGTGACATGTACATATTGGCATTTTATATTTTTTAAAGGCTCAAATTGAAGGGTCTATGAAGGGTTGCAATGGAAAGTGATGATGCCCCATGCGAGTGGGTGTGATAAGTTGTATAAATATATCACTTGGCTTAATAAAAAGAGCCCGCACCTTTCTTGGAGAAAGTCTGTTTGTTGGATATGGCTTCTTCTCTCCCTACTCTCTTGTTATTATATTTATGTTGGTCTGCATACATTGATGGCGAAAAGTGTGGATCCATAATTTTATGTATATGTTAAGAGAGAAACATTCTTGTTCTTTTCCATTCTTGGAGTTTGTGCCGTATGTAGTCTTCTTTCTGTTCATGCAGGCGATGATGCGAAGTTGATGGCAGGTTTTCTCTCCCTCTCTCTATCTCTCTTCCTTGTTGCGGAAATGTGTATGCATTCCTCATTAACAACACACACACATCATTCAAGTATTTCTCACATTTTCAAACATTTGCATGTGGTGGCTATCCAAGTACTGAAACTAATTAAAAAGATGTGCTTGGCTCAAATTAAAAAGGATTGTTCATATCCCAGAACGAAATCTTCGGAGTGGTAATTATATTGCCGGGTTCTTTTTAAAATGTGATTAGACATATCTTAATGGTGTCAAAAGTTTTGACCACTATCTAGCAAGATGGGTTAGGAAATGTCAAAAATTATTTTCTTCTTGAACTAAGGAAATGTCAAAAATTCTTTTCTTCTTGAACTCTTGGTTTCTAAAAGCGTGTTTCTAAAAGCGTATTTTGTAGTGGTTAGATTATCTTTTGGGACCATTATAGTAAATTAATTAAGCGAATATTTATTTGAGAGAGACTGCACGCACAAAACATCATATTGAGGCCATGAAATACTATTTCTCAAGGGTGTGTATATAGGTTTATATCCTACATGAGTAGGCACACTATTCCATACATATATCCATACATGGAGCATCCTGTCCAAGTCAGGTTTTCCACATAAGATTTTTCTTTGTAAGGTCCTTTGCATGATCCTACATTAGCATACATGTTTCATCTATGTCATTGCCCATCTTTTGTTAATGTAATCATATGCCTTTTACCATTTTTGTCCATATGCATGTGGTGATTGGGATACCAAGAGTATCTTATGAAGATTTCCCATTCTACTTAGTAACTTTAGTTCCAAACAAGTTTTTTCACTTTTCTATGGAGATCTGGCATGACTTCTATTCTGTTTGAAAATAGTCTCAGAATGTCCTAAAGTTCCAATGTTGGAGCAATCCTTATTTGAGGACTTAGACAAACTTTGGTGAAAAATAGGCACAATTTTTGTTGCAGCATTGAAAGTGCCCCTCGAGATCTTTCCAACGATATATAGCATTGTACCATTTGATTCTAGATTGGCCCTCAGATTGCAAAGCCTAAATTTTCTTTTCATCATGCTTTTCATCCAAAATGATCCACACTTCAATTTAAAGCGTCCACATATATTTCTTTGGCCTTCGAATTTGCTTTTCGGCTTCTATCCAAAAGCATGTTTTTTGGGCCCCAATCCTCAGTATATAAGGAGAGGCTCACTTGTCCACAATCATCCATCAAGATCAATCTAGATCAAGGATCTATAGGCTATTTTAGCTAATATCTTGGGAGAACGTAGATTTTAATGAGTTTGGAGATAGACAACGTTGTTCTTATTAAGACATCCATTATGTGCATGTTGATTCTCGAGAATTCTAGCTTCTACTTTAGGGTTTCCACTTGTGTTTTTTTTGTATCATGTCCTTGCTTATTACTTAAAACGAGGTGGAACAATTGTTGCTGCACATCAAAGAAGGCCTAAATTAAGTTCTGGTTTTTTTTATCTTGACTATTTGGAATAGCCTTTATCCTTTTTCTCCATATATTAACTCAAATGATTCACCTCTTTGGAACATTTTCACTCAACGTTTGTTACAAGCACCCTTAGGTTCAGCCTACATTCTGTTTTTGTATCATGCATGCGTATTGTAGTTGAAATTTTTCATTAGTAGTGTGTAGTAGCACTAATCGAGTGTACTTTCTTAGTTGATTTCTTAATTCCATCTAATGCCATTTATCTTTCTTCATCAAGTTAAGGTGTGTAATGTTCTAAGGTTAAATGTTAGAATATCCTTGATTTTAGTTATGATTGATTTATTGGCCCTACCACATTTCCAACATTTTGTATCAAATCATAGTTGATATATACCCTTAACTCAAGATGAGTGACTATAGGGATAGACTTGAACAAGAAGATAAATTAGATGGAATGTGTAAGTATCCAATGTGGCGTTTTATGATGATGAATTTGCTAGTATCCAAGGATCCATGGAGCATTGTCAATGGGAAGTACTCTAGACCAAGCCAAGAAGAGGAGGATGTGACCTCTTTATCCAAGAAAGTTGCTACTTGAATTTCTACACAGTAGACGTCAATTTCGCATTTTTTTTTTCAAAAGGTCTAACTTTATTGTCAAATAGTATAATATATCATGGATCATGAGATGTCTTATTTTCACATCTCTTTGGAGTCCATTATTTTCTAGGTTTCTATATGGTCTTTCATCCATCCTAGTTCTTCCTAAATTTAAGTGAAAAGTTGAATGTGTATAATAATTAAAAATTTACCTTTTAACTTCGCTTACAGATTTATGTCTCCTCATAAATATGTACCTTAGGGTATTCCATCATGCCCTATGATCACTCTCATTGATCATGGTCCTCATCTCTCTAATTTTCCTCTTCCTTTAAAAGGGGGGGATCCTATCGTGACTAAGTCTTGAAAGAGAAAAATCCATGTGATGTCCATTCCTTGCCCCCATCATTCAAACCTCCATCTAGCTTTGTAGATATAAAAATATATCAAGTGCAAAACCCCAAAAGGATGATAAGGGTGTAGTAGTACATGCATGCCTATTTCCTTTCTTCAAGCTATGATCAATCTCAATCTCCATAGCTCAAACATGTGAATTAGGTGGATCCAACTAAATTGTTAGCTTGGCTCAATTCTGGGCACCACTTGTGTATGAACGTAGAAAAGTACATGGACATTGCTTAAAATTCCTTTTCAAATTCATCTCTCAACTTAGAATCTATCTTGCTTATGATAGGAAGATGAATATTTCATATTTACAAATAACTTTCTCTTATGTGCACACATACTTTATAGCTCTAGGCTAATAGAATGGATGGATTTGTCATTTGCAATTCTTTTCAAGTGAAAAGATCAATCAAAATAGAGAGGAATTTTTTTTAATGATCCTTGACCAAACAATAGAATGGTACATGTCGATTATCTATCTGATTTGAAGAGGATATAGATCTTTACTTAAGGTGGCCTTAAGGCTCTTCCAAAACTCTAGAGCTTTATTGATCCTTCAAGAGTTCTCTCCCACTATACTCTGGATCTATTTCAAGATGTCCTACGCTGACTGTGTAACTATGTCTTTCTTATTCTTCTCATTGACTTGAACTATGAAGTAAGATTTTAGGTTTCAAAGATGATCTTTCTTCCATGCATGACTGTAGATCATCTTTATATCTCTTGAATTGAATTCATAGTTTTCGATAAAGCTTTAGAGCTTCAGTCTTGGGAGTTAAACTTCAAACTCTTAGAAGTTGATCCTTTCTCTAACTTTCAATATATGAAGTTATTGAGAGATAGAATCTTTACTATCCTACTCGAAGCGTTCTTCTTCCCTTGGAGAGGAGTATTGAACAAGTTTCCTATTACTTTCATGTTGTATTCCATTGGATCATGAGTCCCTTTTGTGTTTGGCCATCAAGTACTCAATGGGATTCAATTCTCGCCATTGAAAACGAGTGGGTTTCTTCATCCAATTCACGGAGTTACATTTCTAATTTTTTGTATTTCACATTTTCTGTGATTTTTTAATGCTCTCCTAATCATATGCTATGGTACCAATTCATGAGAGCAAGGAATAATGTGTTTGGATACATCATGGCCAATCTTCATTAATCTTCAAGAATATTTGGTAAACCCATTAAGGTGGTGTAACTAATATTCACAAACTTCAATGTTGACTTGATCTTCACCCTTCTTGGACCTTGTGGGTTTTCTTTCTAGTGAAGTAAGAGATACGACTAGGTATTTTTGAATTACATCCATTTTCCTCATCTCAGATTCATTGTTTTACATGGGTTTTATTTGGGGATATGATTGTTATGCATCACCCAAGAAACCAGTTTCCTTAGGTCGTCACCATTGGAGTCAACAACTTATATTATTATATCACATGAAGCATCAAGATACCTTTTGGGACATGCTTGATAGATCATCCAACGTCTTTTCCTATCTCTCTTTGATCTCTACGAACCTTATGGTTTATGAAAGTCTTCTCTTACATCAAGGTTCCTTGATAACTTCCGATCCTTGAGAACTTCATCTACATTGGAAGAGGTAATAATATAGGTGTGAAGTACTTGAATACAAGGAAGTACTTCAACATTATCTCTTTCTTGCATATTCTTTAACTTTCAATAATGTATTTGTTCTTTTCATATAAAAAAGATAGAAACATCATTTACCAGTTGGTAAATTTTCCTTTTATTTATAGGACATAAGTAACGGCTATCCAGGGCAAATTACAACCCCCTAGTTTATTTTCTTTTTGCTTTGCATTTACATGCCAAAATTCCATAAAGCAGCAAATAGCTTTTCAATTCTCTCAAATAAATAACTTACTTGAAAGGAAGTATGTATACTTCCATCTTCCAAGACTATGTGGATTCTCTTATTTCCTCTTCCTTAGAGACTGATAATACACACTCTAAGTTATGAACATTTCAATGCGATTTCAAAAGAGAGGAATTTTTGTCCTATCACCTTTCCTTGCCATGCTGATCAGCCATGCTGATCAGCCATGCCATGCGTTTAATGGAATTTGAAATTCCATAAATAATATTTCAACCTTAACTTATTTTATTAATGTAATATTGCTTGGATTATAATAATCAAACCGTATAGGAAGTGAGTTGTAGTTTTAATATGGACAATTGGCTCTACTATGAGTATTCCTATAGCGCAAGTTATAAAGAGACTTAAACTTGAATAAATTGAATCTCCAATCATTCCCACGAACCCATGTAATACATTTCAAATGCATACATAGTGTATGGTAAAATATTTGCATATCTAATGAATGAGGTATAACATGCATAATATTTGGAAACCAAAACCCTCCTTAAAGAATGCAAAAGTTCCAATTTGGAACTTTTTCCGTTCAAAGGATGGTGTAAATTGCTTTGTATATGAATTTGCGGAACTGCACTTAAACCATGATATACTCATGCATAAACAATCTTTATTCTCCTAATCCATCTAATTTCAATGCATCATGCAAATCTTTTCCATGTCTAACTGTCTATATGAACAAGCATTTTAGGCCACTTTAATCTATGCATCAGCTTCCAAATTCGTTTCTATAATGACACGCATTGCATGTTCTATAATTTATAAGGAAAGAAAAGGTTTTGAATAATTATGTGGAAATTAAGCTTTCTCCATCACTTGGTCAGCTTGAGTACTTCCATTATGGTGATGCAACCTCGAGCCATCCCATTTCTTTTATTCTTTCTTTGGCATTTCATACTTACATGTGTGCCCGAATGTGCATGTACATTCGAAATATGCATCTATAGTATCTATACATATTAAAATATATGATCTCTTTAAGACATGCACATCAAGAAGAATCATGCTTTTATAATTTCATGTAAAAATATGTAAAATTGTAATTTGTGCTTAAATTATGTCTGCACCCAATTTGTAACTCCATCAAGTAAATCATATATATCATGCCATAGAAATTAACTTGGAAAGGTACTTATCTTAGTCTTTGAACGTTGTTATTTTCTTTGATCTTTGACATTGCACCATGATGATCCATTGCATAGCTTCTTACATGAACGCCCTCTTTATGTCAGAGCTTCCTCAAAACTTCTAAGATATTCTTAGAATACTTGACATGATACATCCATTTCTGCTAGAGAATCAAAACATGAAAAGAATCAAAAAGACAATAACATGATACTTTCCTGATGTCTTTGATGAAATCAACCTTTTCTTGTGCAAGCCTTCGAAAACGAACTCCATATCACTATGTTTGTGAATCTAATAGTGTAGAATATACCATGTGAGTGGAGAAATTATTCCATATGGAATGCATAATTCCCATGAGAAGCCTTCAATGCCTATAAATGACTTCCAAAAACCCTTTGAAATTTGTACGTTAAGAAGTCTTCAAAATCATTCTCTCATCTCTTAGCTTCACTAGACATGCAGAATACTAAGTGTTGCACAGAGAATGGTAAAGGAAGAAAAACAAAACGCGAATATACTGAATTATAAAGGAAGAAAAAACAAAAAACGCGAATATGGAGATTGCATTTTGTGTATCGCACATGGGATTGTGAAGCCACTAGCTCACTCCTTATATAATACATAAATGCCTCTTATTATCATATGTAGATGGAGAGAAAGTGCAAAATGGTGCTATATGAGATCGCAAAGCTCTCTTTGATCAGACTATGAAGCTGTTCGTGAGTCCTTTGCTCATGAGAGAGAGAGAGAGAGAGAGATTCATGTGACTGTGAAGCTGTTCGTCAGTCCTTTGCTTATGAAAGTCAGAGAGCGAGAGAGAGAGAGAGAGAGATTCGGGTGGCTAAGGTAAAAGCTTCTTGCGTTGACGGATTAAACATCCCACATGCAATGTTTGGATGCTCAAGCACGTCCTAATAAAAAGCGACTTTCCATCACTATTTCTCAAGTAAGGAGGGAGGGGAGACAGAGAGAGCGAGAGAGGAGAGAGAGCCACTCGTGAGATGCTCTCTCTCTCTGTTCATACTTGCATGTGAACCAATAAGGATGCCTAAGTTGGACACCGATGGGTAGCTTAGGATGCCCTTTGTGGCCATAGCTTCTCCTTAGAGGGGGATCACACACCCATTTTTTAGAGCTTCTCAATGGCAATGAGAAACTCTATACTGTTCAGAGCATCTGTGCACTTGCAGCCCATCATGGTTGGAATGTACATCGGTTGGACATTAAAACTCCATTTCTGATTGTTGACCTGCATGAAGAAGTGTATGTTTTTCAGCCCCGTGGCTTTGTGGAGAACCCGCATGAAAACCACGTGTGCAGGTTAAAGAAGGCATTATATGGTTTAAAGCAAGCACCATGTGCTTGGTATGAGAAGATACATGCCTATCTAATTGCACATGGTTTTGAGAACAATCCAACTGAAAGCACCTTATATGTTAAGCGTGCTAATGATGTGCATCTGATCATTGTTGTCTATGTTGACGACATGCTGCTCACTGGTCCTATTGAGAAGCATATTGCTGATTTTAAGGCTGATTTGCATGCCTCATTTGAGATGTCTCATTTGGGGCATTTGCATCACTATTTGGGCATTCAGTTTATGCAAGTTGATGGTGGATTGGCTTTGTGTCAAACGAAATATATGACACATTATTGCAGTGTTTTGGCCTTGAAGACCGTAAGCCTATTGCTACTCCTATGGAGATAGGTTTACAATTGAGTCTTCATGATGTTGGAGATGCATTTGATGCTGTCCTCTATCAAGAGTCTATTGGATGCCTAATTTAATTATGCATTACTCGGCCAGATATTCAGTTTGCTATCTCACAAATGAACAGGTTTATGCATTGCCCAGGAGTCAAGCATAGGCAAGCGGTTAAGCGCATCTTTCGCTACTTGAGTGGTACCTGGCTACTTGGTTTGTTTTATCCCAAGGGGGATCACTACCACCAAATTTGCATGCTTTTCTTGACTCTGATTGGGATGGTTGCTATGATAGTCATGTGTCCAATAGTGTCTTTTGCTTCATGCTTGGTAGCTCATGTATATCTTCGTTAAGCAAGAAGCAGCCTATTGTGGCCACTTCCAGTTGTGAGGCTGAGTATAGGGCAGCTTTCACAGTGACTGTTGAGTGTGTGTGTTCCATGCTCGTGCTAAGCATATTGAGGTGCATTATGATTATGTCAAGGAGAGGTTCTCTGCTAGGGAGATCAGCTTGGCAGATGTGCCCATGCAGGAGAACATTGCAGACCTTTTCACGAAGGCTTTGCCTAGGGAGAAGTTTGAAGCTTTCCGCAAAGCTTTGGGCTTACTTCCTTTTGTGGAGTTATTTCCACATAGCTTGGCACTTCCTTATACATGAGTGCCAACTACTTGTTTACCGCATCACTTCCCGGGGGGATTTGTTGATATATTTAGGTAGTGATGTGTGTGAACACTCTAGGACCGCCAGGGCACTTTTTTCCCTCTTTAGGAGGCTTTTTCCCTAGCTTGTATATATGCCTATTGCCCTAATGGGCTACTAATCTTTGTCTTCAAACCATGAATCATTCTCATCAAAGACAACATCTCTACTCACCATGAATCCCTTGTTGGATGGATTATAAAACCTATATCCTTTCTGATTGAAATCATACCCTATGAAGATGCACTTCTCTGCCTCAGGGTCTAGCTTACCTCTGATTTGAGATGGGATATGAACATAAGCAACACATCCAAAGATCATGCAATGATCAAGTGAAGGTCTTCTACCATGCCATGCTTCATATGGGGTCATCCCATCAAGAGATTTTGATGGCAACATGTTTACAAGATAGGTGGCAGTAGATAGACTCTCTGCCCACAAATAATTACGTAATATTTTATCATTTAGAATTGACCTAGCTATTTCAACAATTAATCTATTTCTCCTCTCTCCCACCCCATTTTGCTTAGGGGTATACCTTGTGATTTCCCTTTTGATTCCTCTATTCTGCAAGAATGCATCAAACTCATTTGAGAAGTACTCACCTCCTCCATCTGACCTTAGTCTCTTTAGGCTTCTTCCTCTTTGGTTTCCAACCAGTGCAAGATACTTCTTAAAGCAACTGAATACTTCATCTATATGCTTTATAAAATATAAGATAGTCCATCTACTGAAATCATCAATGAAAGATACATAATACCTTGATCGAGAAATTGAGGGATCCTTACTTGGTCCCCATACATCTGTATGGACAAGCTCCAAGTAGTCCTCATGCATGTAGCCTTTCTTGGAGAAGGGTAACTTGTGAGATTTTCCAAACTCATAAGCACCACATTTATAGATCATGTGTTGCTTTTATACATTGGGTATCCCAAACACACATTGATCTCTACATATTTGCTTTAAGGTTCTCTCATCAATATGCCCTAATATCTTCTGCAAAATCTAAAGCTCTGATAATGTTTGATCTTTGTAGTTATAAAGTGTAATATTCTTTGTATCTTCAAGTTCAAATGTAAATAACCTACCTATCTTTTCTCCCTTGGCAATGCTCTTGAATCCGTGTTGGGGATCCTCCACAAATGCTCCATATTTGTTGAACCTAATTTGCAAACCCTTTTCCACAATCTACCCAACATCCATTAAATTCTTGGTGATTGTAGGTACATATATAACCTTGCTCAATAGATGTTTGTTGATATATTTAGGTAGTGATGTGCGTGAACACTCTAGGACCGCCGGGGCAATTTTTTCCCTTTTAGGAGGTTTTCTTCCCCCGGCTTGTATATACGCCTATTGCCCTAATGGGCTACTAATCTTTGTACATTCTCTAGTAATACATTCAGTCTTGTGTGTTGTGCTTCAAACTTCTTCCTCTTCCTTGTGACGTTCGCGTGCTTCCGTAGACGTCTATCTCCAACAATTTCTATGTCCATCAGAGGTTTTAACATGTCCTACCTTGACCGCAGAGTGCTTGTAGTCATCACTTGTTTGTACTTGATGCTTTCCCTTAGGTTCCTCAAGGTTAGGGAGAAGAGCTACGTTGCCTGCCCCATGGTTTGAGCAGCCTGAGTCAATGTAGAAGAGATGTTCATCCTTCATACCTTGCTTTGAAGTCATATTCATAATCAAAAGGGAATCCTCTTGTTCCTCTATATAATTGTTGTATTCTTTCCTTGATTTGTAGCCTCCTTGGTAGTTGTTATTGTAATTGTTGTTGTAGTTGTTATTGTTGCCTTGATCATGGTTGAACCTTCCTCTTGATTCTGTGTAGCCACCTCTTTGGAAACTTCTACCTCTCTGATTCTCGAAGTTCTTGTAACACTCATCTATAGTGTGATTTGATAAACTACAAATATTACATGGGGAAGAGTTGAAAAGTCTCCCCCTACCTTTACCTCCTCTGCCCCTACCTCTTGAATTTCCACCTCTTCTTGCATAGTTAGCTTGAGAGGTTGTACCTTCATCAGCAATCTTTTTGCTTTTCCCTTTCTCTTTAGTCTTGCCTTTATGTGTATATAGAGCAAAGACTTGTCACCTCTTGATGATTCTCCATTCTTGTTGAGCTTGGCTTCATGGGTAAAGAGTTGCATCATGAGTGGGGTAAGATCTGGAATCTGCATGTCCATGTACAAGTTGATAGCAATTGTAAAGCTCTCCCATTTGTCATTTGCCCTAATACCATTTATTACTTATCTCACAATTTGATCCTCTTCAATCTCCTCTCCTATGCTTGCTAATTGGTCAGCCACATCCTTGACTTTGGTCACATCCTCTGAGATGCCTTGCTTGGGTTGCTTTCTTTGGCAAGTAAAGGCAGTGCACAATTGGTTCTTCCTAGCCCTTGTGTTGGAAGAAAAATATGATGACAATGTATCCCAAGTCTCTTGGGATGTCCTAGAGTTTCTAATGTGTGGAAGAAGAAAGTCAGAGATAGAGTTGAGTAAGTATGACCTTGCTAATCCATCTTTGGCACACCATGAGTTGAGTCTTTCATGCTCCTCTCTTGTAGGTTGTCCTTTGCTTTTGAAAAAGGGCATCTCCTCATCTCTTGAGATGTATCCATAAAGACTCCTTCCTTACAAGTATGTATTCATCCTCAAGGACCATGCTTGGTAGTGGTTCCTATCCAATTTATCAATGAAAGAAGCAAAACCATCTCCCATTTGACCTTGAGTTTGATCTGATACCTATGTTGGGAAAGATAGATGGACACTCCAAGAAATGAGTTGGTACTACTAATCCCTGGTTTGTACCTGCCCTCTTTCAATTTAGAGTTCCGTTGTAGGCCTTTTTAGCTTTGCAATGTACCTAAATAAGTGCCTATGTACTTTGGAGATGATCCTTGATATGATTGATTCAAAATAGATAACTTCAACATTCACAAATCATCATAAAACATCTATTTTTGGTTCACACATGTGCTGCTTGTTAAGCTCAGTTCTCCTAGTACAGTAGGGATTAGAAAAATTTCATCTGGAGATATCACATTAGCTTAAAGAACTAATGATTCCAAGTGGAATCACTTAAAATGATTGACTATACACAGAGCAATCAATTTAGCAAGTGCAGCATTACCCCCGATGTTTTAGGACCTCTGTAGAGAATTACCAGTGACCACTTCGAGGCACTTTTCTCCCAACGAACTAAACGGGATGTCTTAAAAATTTGTTAGCATGTAGAAGACTTAGGGATGATTCCAACAAATCATAGAACATTGAAAATGATGGAGCAATGTATGAGATATGAGGAATCAAAGTACACTATTCTGAGTGAACATGGCAGAGAGATGAACAGATGTAAGTAATGATCTATTGTATTATATGAAAATGTTGTACATGATCATTGGCATGATAATCAATGCCCAATGATCTTTAGAAGTGTAGGCTATGAAGTGAGCCACACACTCTCTATAATGTGATCAACTAAAGGCTCAAAATTGGAGTGGCACCCCACGAGATTTTACAATTTGTTTTCATAGAAGATAACTTCAAATTTGGATTTGAATTCAAATTTGGATCTCTCTAGAAAAGTGATCCCCTAATCTAGGAGATATTCTCTCCAAATGAAGTCGTAGCTTTTCATTCTAACTAACTCCACGAGTTTAGTGGCATTTACAAATACTCCTCTAAATAAATTTGACTTTTACAAATGGTAAAAGATAAAGAATCCATAGCAATGGGTCTTCATTCAATTGGATATAAAGTCTTCTCATGCGTAGCCAAGTGTGAAGGCTTGGCATTTGCACCAATAATTATTAGTAGTTACAACAAGACGAGTAATGGGTCCAACAAAATTCAATCCCCACTTTTGAAAAGTCTCTAGGGGCAAGATTGGATGCATTGGAAAATGGGAACATGGAAGATGCTAGTCGATGCATTGGCAATGGTCGCAAACACGAACATATTGAAATACATCATGTTGCTTCAAGGCAAAGTTCTGTTTGCATGGAAGCAAGAGCAACAAGATAGTTTTGGTACTATGAATCAAGATGTTTTAGAGGCTCCTATCCTCGAAGTGGTAGATCCATGGAACAGCCTTTGAGTTAGAGAGAGATGCTAGTGGCATAGCCATAGGGGCAGTTTTGAGCCAAGATGGCAGACCAATAGCTTTTGAGATCAAGAAATTGAGTAGTGCACACTTCAATTGCCCTATGCATGAACATGAGTTGTGTGCAATGGTGCATGCACTTAGATTTTGGAGACACTATCTTTATGGTGCAAAATATAAGGTATACACAAATCACCATACACTTGAGTATTTTTGTAGTCAGCTAGATCTTCGAGATAGACAGGCTCATTTGGCTGAGGTCATGTAGGAGCTTCACATGGAAATATTGTATAGAAGAGGCAAAGAGTATATATTTGCTGATGCATTATCACGTACAATGTATCAAATGAGCTTTACAATTGTAGAAAGCTCATTGCTTCAAGAGATGAAGGAAGCATAGGTGGAAGATCCACATTTGTTATAGATTATTAGAACCATCAGTGATGACTCTATTATAGGAGTGGGGACAGTTCCAACTGTGTCTTCACCTAGTAGAGTGAAAAAGTCCATTCCATATCCCAATTGCTCACAGGAAAATTGAATAGCCAAATAGAAAGGAAAGGTTTGCATACTAGATTCCCAGGTTTTGAGAAGAAAATTCATGCATGATAACCATGAGGTTCTTGAGCATGACATTCGAGTGTTGATAAGACAATATAGCTTGTTAGAAGAACATTTTGGTGGCATGGATTAGCGAGAGATGTCCACACTTATGTTCATCAATGCTTTATGTGTCAAGGCAACAAAATAGAAAGGGTAAAGACACCAGCTATTTTGCATCCTTTATTGATTCTAGATCATAACTGTGACAATGTATCCATGGACTTCATAATGAAGTCGGGTTACCACAGACCCAAAGAAAGCGGGATACTATCCTAGTTGTGGTAGACATATTGAGCAAGATGGCTCATTTCATACCCATGCAAGAGAGGATCGACGCTCCAGAGGTAGCACAATTGTTTATCGAGCATGTCTTTAGATTGAATGGGCTATCAACATCCATAGTTTTAGATAGGGATGTAACATTCACATGATACTTTTGGAAGTTTGTATTTGACTAACTAAAAGTTTCATTAAAGCTGAGTAGTTGTGATCATCCTCAGACAGATGGTCAGATAGAGAGGGTCAATGAGATACTCGAGGACATCTTAAGGGCATATGTGTTTGAGAGACAAAAAGATTGAGATAGTTACTTGCCACTATCTGAGTTTGCTTATAAAAAAAGGCCTCATAAGGTGACAAGAATGTCTGCTTTTGAGATGAACTATGGGATGAACCCCAATGCTCCTAGTACCTTAGGCATGCCAAAGAAATGTCCGAGTCCTTTGGAGTTCTTAGCGAACCTTGAAGCAAATTTAGAAATAGCTCAAGCTAAGATGCAACAAGCCATGGATAGGGCTAAAAAGTATGCTGACACGAAGAGATCTCCTAGATCCTATGAGGAGCGAGATAGAGTCTTTCTCTGGGTACCAGCTAGATCTACTTCACTCTCTACAGGTAAGTGTAGTAAGCTTTCACCAAGGTTTTGTGGACCTTGTAATATAGTTAAAAAGCTAATTGAATTTGCATGCCAATTAGAGCTTCCTCCAAATTCTCGAGTCCATCTAGTGTTTTGTGTTAGTAAATGTCAAAAGTATATTTCTAGGGAGGATAATCTCATGGAGGGTATTGTTTCTTTGTAGGAAAGTGATAGCATGGATCATTCTTGAGATAGGATACTAGATCGGAGATAGAAGTAATTAAGGAATAGTGTCATCTAGGAGTATCTACTAGCTTGGAGATGATTACCACTTACTAACTCTACTTGGGAATCATAAGCTTTGGTTTGCACGTACTTTCCCTCATTGATCGTTGAGGATCTGAAACTGATCAAGAGGGACAAGGGCCAGCTAGCCAAGGTCCCAAGCTTGGGGGATACCCAAAGGTACTTGGTAGTAATGAGGATGAGTGTTGCATGATGGCCACATGTTGAGACTAGACCATTCTAGATCATTGCTATTTTTAGAGTACAAGACGGTATATATGGATGGGAGGAGAGAGACACACACATACATGATTCAAGTATTTCTCACATTCTCAAGCATTTGCATGTGGTGGCTATCCAAGTACTGAAACTTATTAAAAGGATGTGTTTGACTCAAATTAAAATGGAGTGTTCATATCCTATAAAAAAATCTTCGGAGTGGTAATTATGCCGGGTTATTTTTAAAATGTGGTTAGACACATCTTAATGGTGTCAAAAGTTTTGCCCATTATCTAGCAAGATGGGTTAGGAAATTTCAAAACTTCTTTTTTCTACAACTCTTGGTTGCTAAACACGTATTTTGTAGTGATTAGATTATCTTTTGGGAACATTATAGCAAGTTAATAAAGCAAATATTTCTTTGAGAGAGATTTCACGCACAAAACATCATATTGAGGCCATGGCATACTATGTCTCAAGGGTGTGTATACAGGTTTATATGCTACATAAGTAGGCACACTATTCCATATATATATCCGTACATGGAGCATCCTCTCCAAGTCAGGTTTTCCACATAAGCTTTTTCTTTGTAAGGTCCTTTGCATGAACCTATGTTAGCATACATTTTTCATCTATGTCATTGCCCATCTTTGGTTAATTTAATCATATGCCTTTTACCCTTTTTGTCCATATGCATGTGGTGATTGGGATACCAAGGGTATCTTATGAAAATTTCCCATTCGACTTAGTAACTTTGGTTCCCAACAAGTTTTTTCAATTTTCTATAGAGATCTGGCATGACTTCTATTCTGTTTGAAAATAGTCTCAGAATGTCCTAAAGTTCCAATGTTGGAGCAATCCGTATTTGAGGACTTAGACAAAATTTGGTAAAAAATAGCCACAGTTTTTGTTGCAACATTAGAAAGTGCCCCTCGAGATCTTCCAACAATATATAGCATTCTACCATTTCGTTCTAGATTGGCCCGAAAATTGCAAAGCCTAAATTTTCTTTTCATCATGGTTTTCATCCAAAATGATTGAGACTTCAATTAAAAGCATGCACATATATTTATTTGGCCTTCAGATTTTCTTTTCACACCATTCGCCTTGCTTTTATCCAAAAGCATGTTTTTTTGGGCCCCAATCCTCACTATATAAGGAGAGGTTCACTTGTCCACAATCATCCATCAAGATCAATCTAGATCAAGGATATATAGGCTATTTTAGCTAATATCTTGGGTGATGAGCTAGGACTCAAGGAGAACATGTAGATTTTAATGAGTTTGGAGATAGCCAATGTTGTTCTTATTAACACATCCATTATGTGCATGTTGATTCTCGAGAATTCTAGCTTCTACTTTAGGGTTTCTACTTATGTTTTTTCGCATCATGACCTTGCTTATTACATAAAACTAGAAGGAAAAATTTTACCTATGATTGATTTATTGGCACTACAAGGAATATGGGCGTATAGCAACAGTTAAGGTGACAGAATTTCGTCGGTATAAAATTGCAACATGCATCGTAATTGGCATCACGCGCGGACCGTGGATGAAAAGACGGAGCAAACGACGGTTTTTGCGACTTGTGGTGCGACGGGGCTGTGATGCTCCCATACAGAGTTTCTAACACAACGCTTTTAAATAGCGTTGCATAAGCGATGCTTTTCTACGTTGCATAGGCGACAATCTTTGGTGTCGCATAAGCGATGCTAAAAGATTACACGACGACGGGCAACATCGCTTACACGACGGTTTGTTGACGGACAAAAATTAAAACTTTGGAGACTCTTCGATTGGCATTTTCACGCATTCGATCCAAGAGATCTCCAACGTTCGCAATTGTGTTGCGCTTACGAGCTGAAGCAAGTATATGCAGAATTGTTGTTTTGCCTAAGGTCTCTCTTATTGCGTCCCTCTGTCTGTGTTTCTTTCTTTCTACATCTTTCTCTCTTTGAATTCTCTCTCTCTCTCTCTCTCTCTCTCTCTCTCTCTTCTTTCTCTCTGCATTGCAGGTTATTCAAGAAGCTAACCAAGCAAAAAGTATGGCTAACTATTATAAGTACAATTTCTATTCTTTGTATATCATTTGAATTGTGTTATTTTCATTACATAGGATACTCACACTTATTCATATGCACTTATACACTTATACATGATGAAGATGCACTTTCACACATATACACATATACACATGCACATACACACACATACATACACACAGATACATGTGCACATACACTTAGACATACACACATATACACATGCATATGCACAAACATTGCTACAACCACATAAAAAGACTTACATGCATGCAATTCCATCTATCTATCTATCTATCTATATATATATATATATATATATATATATATATATATATATATATATATATATATATATATATATATATATATATATATATATATATATATATATATATAGATAGATACACACATTAACATATATGCAAATACATGTATATGCACAACCACATGCATGCACATGGATGCAAATGGAAATGCATCCACATACACATGCATGTTTCATACATATACACATGCATATACATATACACATATACATATACATATACATATACATATACATATACATATACATATACATATACATATACATATACATATACATATACATATACATATACATATACATATACATATACATATACATATACATATACATATACATATACATATACATATACACACATATACATATACATGCATATACATATACACACACATACACAAGAACATGCACATACTCATACACACATATACACTTATACATGCACATGCACATACATACATATACACACACATACACATGCACATACATACATATACACACACATACATATACACTTAGGTACACACATATGAATGAAATATATAATTAAAGTATTAAAACACATATACACATGCACACACACATGCACATACCTACATATACACATATAAACATGCACACACACATGCACATACCTACATATACACATATACATGCACATACACACATATACACATAGAGTTATACATATACATGCATATACATATACACACACATACACATGCACATGCACATACTCATACACACATACACTTATACATGCACATGCACATACATACATTTACACACACATACACATGCACAAACATAAATATACACACACATACATATACACTTAGGTACACACATATGAATGAATTATATAATTAAAGTATTAAAACACATATACACATGCACACACACTTGCACATACCTACATATACACATATACATGCACATACACACATATACACATAGAGTTATACATATACATGCATATACATATACACACACATACACATGCACATGCACATACTCATACACACATATACACTTATACATGCACATGCATATACATACATATACACACACATACACATGCACATACATACATATACACACACATACATATACACTTAGGTACACATATATGAATGAATTATATAGTTAAAGTATTAAAACACATATACACATGCACACACAGCACATACCTACATATACACATATACATGCACATACACGCATATACACATAGAGTTACACATATACATGCACATACATATACACACACATACACATGCACATGCACATGCACATACTCATACACACATATACACTTACACATGCACATGTATATACATACATATCCACACACATACACATGCACATACATACATATACATTACATACATATACACTTAGGTACACACATATGAATGAGTTATATAATTAAAGTATTAAAACACATGCTTAATATAAACAATAATACCAATCAATAGAACAAAACTCTTCATTACTTAATACCATACAAACAATTCAAAACATAACTGAAATGAAAAATATATAGATAAAAATTATATATATATATATATATAGAGATAAAAATTATATATATATATATATATATATATATATATATATATATATATATATATATATATATATATATATATATATATATATATATATATATATATATATATATATATATATATATATATATATATATATCAATGTAAATACATATAATCCAATGTCATAATCAACTAAAATCCTAATTATCATCATCATGATCATCATCATCAGAAATATCATGATCATCCTGATCTTCCTCATCCTCATCGTCATGATCACCCTGTGACAATCGAGATTGTCCCTCCTGTGTCTGTCTCTCCACATCATCCATATTTGTCTCTCCATAATACTCCTGTATTACATATAACAAACATAAAGAAATAAAATAATTAAACCATTCATAACAATAAAATACTTATATAAATTTTAAAAATACTCACAAAGGCATCAAAAGGATCTTGTATATACTCGCTCAAACACCGATATCCAAAATGTGTAGCATACTAGATCTCATGTTTCATAGGATATCGGCCATAATCCTTCCGCTGCAATGAAACAAATAAAAAGCATTAGTTGCTTGCATTCTAACTAAAAAAAATATATACTCACAGTAACACATATACTCACAAACGTAGCTACAAAACCATTATGGCCCTTTTGGCCTAGGTGCAATGTGTGGCCCGACTCCACTCTCTTCTGTGCAGCAGCTTGTTTATTCAAGAAAAAAATACATAAACTAAATGTAAAAATTACTAAAATATATAAAAATTATAAATATAAACTATTAATTTGTGTACCTTCTGTTGAGGAAATGACTCCTAAAGATGTAGCTGTCTACGAAAAAACTGCCACGTCTCAAGTGGTATGTTAGCTCGCCTCTTATTTTTCTCCACAATACAATATCTCCTGTTAATTTAATCTCAAACAGAAAAAAAAATCAAAATACATACACATACACATACACATACCCACATACACATATACATGCAAACATATATGCATACATATATGTATACATATACACATATACATGCATATAACATAAACACACATATACATATCCACATATATACGTACACACACATGCATGCATATACACTCATTCATACAAAATACATGCATTTATTCCACAATAATGTGTAGTTGTGTATATGTGAATATGTGTGTATGTGTAAATGTGTATATGTGAATATGTGTGTATGTGTAAATATGTATATGTGAATTTTTTGTGTATGTAGATAATCAGAAACCTTGGTATGTAGAAAAGGGAAAAGAAAAGGTAATAGATGATGACTTTCATGATGTATGAATTTGTGGTAAAGGTGATATGCAGGCTAAATCAACTCAAATGAGTGGGCCTGAGGCTTCAACATCAAGATCAGCTACCCAAGGACACATGGGAGAAAGAAGAAGTCTGTTAGAATCACCAACATCCAGGTATAAAATTCTTAGTGACTCTCATGATGATTATAAAGGTGATAGTGAGTCATAGGATGAAGAAGACTATGAAGAGGTGGTTACACCACAAGTAAAGCTATCAAGGTTGAGAAAGCAATTCCCTAAAGGGAATGAGAGGAGGTCCTCAAGGCTCAAGAAGCCAATACAAAGGTTAAGTTATGACTCTTTCATTGCCAAGCACTATGCCTATATGATATAGGTTGTTGGAGACAATGATCCTCAAATGTATGAGGAGGCCTCAACAAAGGAGGAATGCAAGAGAGAAATGGATGAAGAGATGAAAGCACTCAAGGACAGTGAGACTTGGGAATTAGTGCCTAAAACACCAAGTATGAAAGTAGTTCAAAAGAAATGGGTGTATAAGACTAAAAAGAATGCTGATGGTTCACTAGCTAGACACAAAGCTAGGTTGATTGCTAAGAGGTTCACACAAACTTTTGGTGTGGATTATGAAGAGACCTTCAGCCCCGTGGCCAACAAAACAACTATAAGGACCTTAATAGCTGTATGTGCAGGTAGAAGATGGACTTTATATCAACGTGATATAAAAAATTCTTTCTTGAATGGTGAGCTAAAAGAAGAGGTATACATGGCACAACCCATTGGATATGAAGATGTGGATCATCCTGATTTTGTTTCTAGGTTGAAGAAGGCCTTGTATGGTCTTAAGAAATCACCAATGGGCTCGAATGAAGCGCTTGTGGATTACCTTGAGAAGTGTGGGTACACAAAAAGAAAATCTGATCGCTCACTCTACATGAAGAAAGAAGGGAGTAAGATGGTATTTATATGTATATATGTGGATGATCTTATCATGACATGTAGTGATCATAAAGAAATTAAAGAAAACAAGTGGAAACATGGAAAGAAGCCACAAACTGACTTCGATATGTAGGTTGGTAAAATCTCCCTTTATGGAGATAACATGTCATCTAAACACTTGGCTAATAACCCCATGTATCATGCTAGGAGTAAGCACATTGAAGTGCATTACCATTATGTAAGGGAAAAGGTTGTTACTAATGAAGTGAATGTTCATTTTGTGACGAGAACTGAGCAGGTTGCTGATCTATTCACCAAAGAATTGGATGCATCAAAGCTAAGCAAGTTGAAGAACATGAGGATCTTGATGGACATAGACACTTCGTACCTAAGCTTGAGGGGGAGTGTTGAAAAAAAAGAAGGAGCAAGCTTAGACGATTATTGTGGTACTTTGAATATTCCAGAAGTGAGAAAATACATGGATAATGCTCAAGCCACAAGTTCTTATCCACTTGAGGACAAAGGAAGCATCAAAGGACAGTCAAAGGAGTTGGGACATCAAGAAGAATGCATTGAAGAGTCAAGATACAAGCAAGGGGTAGGTGAAAGGTCACACATTCACTCATACATGCATGAAGGCGCATTTTCCAAGCAAAAGGACTCAAGAGAAGCATCTAGCAATTTCGCAGGGACTAGAGGATCATGCCAAGAAGTTTCAGCACCAAATCATCTTTGTAAGTGAGTGTTTGGATCAATTTCTCACACTAGACCCTCTATCTCTCTAGTGTAGTCTGTGAGACATACCCAACTTGTAATAGATCTTTGTCTTTGTGTATAAATTCAAATGCAGTGATGCTTGTATTGAATGAATGCCTATCTCCCCTTCTTTCTCTAGGTCATTTTCACATTGATATCTTTTTGCTGCATCGAGATATCAGCATTTCACTGTGACTGAGATTTGTGCACAAGTGAACAGATAGGTAGTCTGTTTTGTAAGTGTGAGTTGCCTGACCTATACTCATCCAAATTGAGTCTTTGTGGGCTTCTTGGAAAACTAAGAGAGCCTTCTAAGTGTGGACAAAATATTGGAGTCGTTGGATTTCAGGTGGTGGATCAAATTGCTTGATCTAGGTCAAGTACTTTTCAGGAGTAGGCTAGGAGACCTACTTGGGCTCATTGTGCTTTTGTTGTGCATATCGTGGATTTTTTCCTCACAAATAGGATTGGAATGAGCAAGAGATGATAGGGAAGCAACTTCACGGGTTGGCACACTTTGGCACCAAGCCATAGATCGATTGGAGTGATTAATTTCAGCAACAATAAAGCAAAATCTTCGAGTATACAAGGCAAGATTTTGTTGAGGCATTATAGGAAGAGTAGTAGTGGGTCAATCCGTAGTTAAAAAGATCACTTGTGTATCATTATAAGAGGTGGGAGATCCCATGTCATAAATAGTAGGACAAGACTCATCTACTCGAGTAGGAGCTTCACCAAAGCCCAAACAAAGAGAAAGTCAGCCAAATCATGCAAATGCCCATAAGATGAATGACATCATAATTGAATTGTTGGAGAATAACACCAATGAGCTAATCAACCACTAGATTTTGTAGGCATACTAAATAAGTAAGGGTTGAGTGATCAACAATAAAGGTAAAAATTGATATTGTTGAAATTTCTTGAGGGAATAACTAAGGACTAAACATTATCGATCAATGACCAAATAGTTTAGCTCGGTAGGATCAAGTGAGCGATTAGCATAATAGACTCGTTGACCATTTATCTATCATCTACATAAAAACACTCCCAATGGGAATATCAAAGGCATCAACAAAGACATGAGAGGGGACATCCCACTTTCGTGCTTGGAGGAATAGGGCTTGCATCAAGAACTATTTAAGGCCCATAAAACTATTTTGTCATTCACCTATTCATTGGAAGAGAGGTGGGCCCATCGTGATTAAGTAGGTAAGAAGAATACTAATGTCTATAAACCATCACAGGTGGGGACCATGTCTACCAATTTGACCCAAAAATTCAAGAACTTACTGTGGTGATTTCAGTGGCATAGCTTCTAGAAATACCTTAACCTTGTCACGATCAGCTTGAGTTCTTGTCAAGAGACAATATGACGAAGTAGCTTACTACAAGAAATTGCAAAAGTGAATTTAGCTAGATTGAGACACAACCTATATTTTCAACATTTGAGGAAATGGAGGGAGAGACGATGCAAGTGATCAATTTCATCATTGGGAAGTGCAAATGCATCAAGAAAAACATCCATAAAATTGGTACGGTATGGTGAGAAGATATCCTACATGCACTATTGAAAAGTAATGAGAGCATTCCAGAGTCCAAAGCACTTAATGTGCATGCATAGACACCCCAATGTGTAATGAAAGTGATCTTTGGGATATCATGGGCCATAGGAACTTGATTGTAGCCACTATAGCCAAAGAGGAAAGAATAGGTCTTTTGACTAGCTACTTCATCCAACATATTATCCAAAAAAGGAAGGGAAGAGGGTCCGGAAGAGTACACTATTCACCTTATGATAATATATACACATTCACAATTGCTTAGTGGGACTATGATGAATCGGGAGATCCATTTGGAACGTTCAATGGGTCGATTCACATAGGACATTCTACCTAGAAATGATCCTCTCTAAGTTTATTCTTGTCCCAGTATAGTAGTAGGGCTAAAGTGGTCTGCAACATCCACAACTTTGTCTGAGTGAGAACTTGTCACAAATAGTTCAGTTTGGATTTGCAGAAACTATGTAAAAGTATCACCAGAGTGAGTTGGATTCAATGGTGGTTGTTGAGAATGCCACTGGTTGATGTCTTTCGCATCTATTTTATTAAATTGATTCCTAAACTTCTAGAAACTACAATATATTCCACTACCTTGGTATTCCGATGTTTCAAGACTAGTGGCTTCATCATGTTATAGTGGAATAGTGTTCTTTCAAAGGTATTAAAATTGTGAAATGGTCGGTAGGTAGGGTAGGTTAGGGTTGTTCATCACGGATTCAAATCATACCCTAATAAGATGCACTTCTCTGCCTTAGGGTCTAGCTAACCTCTATATTTTGGTATGATATGCACATAAGCACCACATCCAAAGATCATGCAATGATCAAGTGAAGTTATTCTACCATACCATGCTTCATATGGGGTCATTCCATCAAGAGATTTTGATGGAAACCTGTTTACAAGATAAGTGACAGTAGATACACTCTCTGCCCATGAATAATTAGGTAATTTTTTCTCATTTAGCATTGACCTAACTGTTTCAACAATTAGTCTACTTCTCCTCTTTGCCACCTCGTTTCCCTCAGGGGCTTTTCATAAATAGTTCATTCTGGATTTGCGAAAACTATGTCAAAGTGTCCTCACTATGAGTTGGATTCAATGTTGGTTGTTGAGAATGCCACTAGTTGATGTCTTTCGCATCTATTTTATTAGATTGTTTCCTAAAATTCTAGAAACTACAATATATTCCACTACCTTGATATTCTGATGTTTCAAGACTAGTGGCTTCATCAGGTTATAGTGGATTAGTCTTCTATGGAAGATATTAGAATTGTGAAATACACAAAACTACACACTCTCTTCATCTCCAAGGTAGATAGGTCCTCAGGGTTCTTCTCTCGAGGCATTGCTGTAATACGACCCTTAACTTTTTCTCATTCCTTAACAACTGTTCTTCTATTCTTACTAGAACACTATCCATACTTCGAATATAGAGATCATTAGTAACACCATTAATCACTTATAATGGAATTAATGATAAGTCTTCTCTTGAAACCATATTGAATAGAAGAGAAGAAAAGATAACAATACAATAAGTTTAAGAGTTCTTCGCAATGTTCTCGAATCACCATCAGCGATGCCCCGCTCTATTGTGTTGTTTCAACAATGCATCAATGTTATATTTATCAATCTTATATCAATGCCTGACCCTTTCGACATCTCTGAAGGGCAACCCTTAAAGTACCTCACGCCAAGCACAATAGCCTCTCAACTCCTCTACATAGAGTGTAGGGGGAGCGGGCCATGCTTAGCAGCCCGTAGAGATGAAAGTTCACGACACTTCGTGAGCACAATGGATTACATCCGCCCATAATTTTGTTTTTGACATAATTCTCGCATTTCATGGGACTTTCCAGCCAAACAGCACCACCCATCCCCTGAACTTGGCAAGAATCTCTATGAGGATAAGACTTTGTGTTTGAACATGTTCATTACGTCTTATTCTTAAGCTGAAAGGAAATAAATGAATTTGGAGTGGTGAAGGAAGGTCGTAGGGAGGTGCACGTGAAACCAACTTCTTATCGTGAAAACTAAAAGAATTAAAGAATGGGAACTGAAGCTCAAGGGAAATGTTATAAGACTTTGAAGGGAAATGTATATACGAACTGGTCCAAGTTGGTACCATAACAGAGGTCGGAGAGTTTCACTCTCTCACGATGGAGACTATGTACTTGAATTAATCTGAAGTTTAATTTAATCTGAAGGGAAATAATGGAATTTGGAGTGCTGAAGGTCCTAGGAAGGTGAATGTGGAACCTATTTTTTTTAGGTAAAATTAAAAGAATCAAAGAACGAGAACTAAAGCTCAAGGGAAATCTCAGAAGACTTTGAAGTAAACGGACATGTAATCGCTGGCGGTCTCCGTTTACTATGTATCATAACAGAAGCTAGTCCTTCTCTCAGGATGGGAACTATGTCGAGAAGGACTCTCATGGGGTACCAAGGCAGTCGAAGTGGCGAATTGAATCGAGAAAAGTGAGAAGACTTGTCGTAGGCCATCGTTCCCATGAACGTTTTACTTCCTTTCCCTTGAATCTTCTTTGGCACTTCTAACTTCTTGTACTCCCCAAGAGCGAGCATCCCAACAGTATTTTACCGTGTGTAACTTTTTGGTATATAATCTGTTTTCTTTTTTAAATGAATTTGAGGAACGGAACACTCAATTTCATCATTTTCAATTGTAGATCTATATAAATCGGTGAACATGCCCAGTCCTTTTCCGTTGACAGATAACTTCAACATTCACAAATCATTAAAAAAAGTTCTATTTTTGGTTCACGCGCTGCTTGTTAAGCTTAGTTCTCCTAGTACAGTAGGAATTAGAAAAATTCCTTCTCAAGATATCAAATTGGCTTAAAGAACTATTGATTCCAAGAGATATCACTTAAAATCATTGACTATACACATAGCAATCAATTTAGCAAGTGTAGCATTACCCCCGATTTTTTAGGACCTCTAGAGAGAATGACTAGTGACCACTTCCAGACAATTTTCTCCCAATCACTAACTGGAATGTCTTCAAAATTTGTAAGCATATAGAAAACTTAGGGCGGATTTCAATAAGTCATAGAGCATTGAAAATGATCGAGTAGTGATGGAGACATGAGGATTCAAAGTACACTGTTCTGAGTGAACATGGGAGAGAGATCAACAGATATAAACAATGATCTATTGTATTATATGACAATGTTGTACGTGATCATTGGCATCATAATCAATGCTCAATGATAGTGAGAAGTATAGGCTATGAAGTGAGCCACACACTCTCTACAATGTGATCAACTAAAGGCTCAAAATTGGAGTGGCACCCTACGAGATTTTACAACTTGTTTTTTTAGAAACTAACTTCAAATTTGGCTCTCTCGAGAAAAGTGATCCCCTAATCTAGAAGATATTCTCTCCAAATGAAGTTGTAGCTTTTCATTCTTACTAACTCCACGAGTTTAGTGGTATTTACAAATATTCCTCCAAATCAATTTGACTATCGTTATTATTATTATTATTATTATTATTATTATTATTATTATTGCAATCGCTAGAGGAGAAGAAACTATCCCTTCCCGTGAATATGCTTATGATAGGAATGTTGTGTGTAACGAGGTGAGACGACCCTCCGAAGCTCATTATTCACCGTAGTAGTCGAAATCCCCGTCTATGGTGATCTTGTGGTAGCGAAGGAGTGCTCTGCTGCCAATGGTATTCTTCGCCTGCCCGCTTCGCACTCGTAGCGTCTCCTCCCGCACTCGTAGCGTCTCACTGTCGCCGGGCCCTAATATGCTTTCGGACACCACCGCGCTACGACATTTGGCTTGTAGCTTGATGGTGCAACCGCTTTGATTGCAAACTGTGATATTCCGCGACATGGCTTGCAGGCTGAAATGCTTGGGTACTAATGAACACAAGTGGGTACTAATGGAGAGAGAGAGAGAGATGTGGGCGATGAGAAAGAGATGATATCTTGATGCACGGCTGGGGAGAATGAACACAATGGATTTCGAAACACCAAGTTCGCTCTATTTATAGGAATTGTGGTACTATGATTCCAGGGCAGTCGTAGTAAAGCAGGAGAACGTTCCTCGTGTGTTTCCTCGTCGGGAATGTAGTGAGGATTTCCCAGTCAGGTTCTGCCGCCGCGCTTATGCAAACAGAAGCTTAGGGTCAAGGCGGGGAATGCGCTGTTGGCCTCGATCAACTCTAGTCCTGATGACTCGTGATCCAGGAATGGGATTTAAGGAGTCAACACATTTGACGTAAAGGGTGGGCGATTTGTAACATACGTGCAAAATAATAAAAAAAGTTCTTCAACGTCGCATTGAAAACGATGACAGAGAGAAGCTTTGACATTGAAAACTCCTCCATTTTGTAAGTACTGAAAGTTAAGCTCCCCTTTAGTAAGATGGACCACATATAAAGCTCCTTATTTCTGTCCATCCAAGGTTAGAAGAAATCTTCACTTGGATGTTCATCATAGATTATTCTGCTACATCCATTCTTAAGTAACCTTCAAGAGAATCCTCCGCGTTTTGGAAATAAACTCAAATAAACTTCAAGAGAGTCCTCCTATAAGTTTCCACGAACTTGCAGGAAGCGAGCAAGTTCAGTTTTGGGTTTTGTTGATGTAGCATGCAATACATTTTTAATGAACTTGCCCTTTTTGTTTATCTACTTCACATAACATGAAAAACCGTCTTGTAATAAGGTCCAACCAATTGATTGGATAAAGGTTGAATCCCCTTTAATATTCTAGGACATATTCTTTAATTCAATATGCACTAGAACTAGTAGCAGTTTCTCTCTTCGATGAAGAGTTTCTTGCACTTTGTTTACTGGAAGATAAGATCTTCTTTAAAATGCTTGTAATTGGCATTGCCATAGTCCACTCTCGTCGATAAAGTTACGATTTTGTTCCTTTATACTTATCAAAGTGATCCTTTCCAAATTGAGTTTGGCCAAAGTCTTGGATGAAAAATCCCTAAAGAATGTTTAGACATCAAGATAAGTCTAAAAATACTAGAACAAAATACACACTTATGGCTATAAACTCCTTAGCTATAAAGAATCCTAGGACTTTAGAAAAATGCAGCATGAATACATTTGAATCTTTTTGATAGGTGGAAATTAAAAAACAAGGTATAAAATAGGCATAAATTGGCAAGGAGTGCCTCTTTCGGTCCATAATGATCATGTTGATGTTCCTTTATTCGGTAGCATTTACGAAGAGATCTAACATGCACTTCATGGACCAACTCGAGGGGGTTGGTGGGCCCCTTCAATCCTTCAAGTCTTTACTTTGTGTCTTTGCTCCATCTCCATCTTGCAACTGCTCGACCCTCCTTCCACATTTCCATGATGAATATGCATGTAATGGGCATCTCAAGGTCACATTTCTTTTATGTCTTCTTGAGCTGCTTGGTACCTAAACTAATTTTTTCTTTCCAAAAACATGAGCTTCGCATTCCACTAGACAATTACGGTTCCTAAAGTGATAGGAATCATTGTAAATTCTTTTATTTCTAGCTCTATTATTTTGAAACACGTGTTGGGGAGCTCTAAAAGTGAAAACATAATCTTAGTGCTTTACTTTCAAAACCAACTATGGAATGCCTTTCTTTGAGACATTGATCCATAGGGATCATGACAATGATCCATAGGGATCAGTCCATGTGTGTGAGGGACAAGGGCAGCTAGCCAAGGTCCCATGCTTGGGGGATACCCTAAGGTGCCTGGTAGTAATGGAGATGAGTGTTGCATGATGGCCACATGTTGGCACTAGACCATCCTAGATCATTACTATTTTTAGAGTACAAGAGGGCATATATAGATGGGAGAGGAGACACACACACATCATTCAAGTCTTTCTCTCAATTGGTAGCATTGGTATTCTCAGAGTACAAGAGGGTATATATGGATGCGAGGAGAGACACACACACATCATTCAAGTCTTTCTCTGAATTGGTATCAGAGCACTAGTTTTCTTGGGAGCATAATTTGTTTGTCACATGCATTCTTGTACTTTCTTTCGGCCTTGTCCATGTTTTCTCTCCTAAGTCGGCTTCTTCTTCGCATGCGTTTAAAGCTTTTGGCTGCGTGTCGTAGGAGATAAAGGATCTGGACAATAAAGGGAGCCCAGAGGTTCCCCTTGATGGGAGCATAGTGATGTGTGCACGATGCCCAAGAAAAGGTAGGCTATAGTTGTATGAGAGTTCGTCCATGTATGTTGGATCCTCCCGAGAAGAGCACTATATGATGGACATGCTGCCAACATAGAAGGGAGAGAGAGAGAGAGAGAGAGAGAGAGAGAGAGGTAGAGAGAGGTAGAGAGAGAGAGAGAGATGTGGACACATATTGTACGATGCATGTATTCATCTTTGCACAGACAGGTATGTATTTTCTTATAGATTAGTGAGAAAAGAAAAATAAATTTATCAGCATGTGTAATCCCCTTTGGTTTATGTGTAGTTCGATTGTGCCTATCAGCACTGTTCTTGCCAAAATTGCTTGATGATTACTTGGTAATTTTTTTAATTTCCAAAATTACGTCCTTATGGTGCTGAGATTTTTAGAAATTAAGTATGCATAAGCATTAAAGAATACAGAACATACTAAAAGTGTCTTGTTTCTTTATTTTTTTCATTGAGCAAAGGCTTGTGATTTGTTTCTTTTGCACTGCCACTTAATTATTGAGGCATACAGAGAGCGTACTATTTGAAAATCACAAAAAATGTCAAATCAAGAAATCAAAAACATTAATTGACCATCACCATCACCGAGTATGGACTTAGGACCATCATCCCCTTCTAGGAGAGATACACTCATGGAACACCAACCTCTCGATCCCATGAGGACCATGAGTAATACGATTACCAATCTAGAGATCGCACTTTTTGATATCTTGGTAAACGTGAGTGGGTCCAAGAAAAAGGAAGATGTGCTAGAACGTAATTTTCAAGGATGGAGGTAGATGCTCCAGATGAGCATCAAACTCCAAAAGTCCCTAGAGATAGCACCCTAGTTAGAGAGGCTCGAAAGTAGGTTAAGGATCTTAAGCCTCCCACATATCATGGTTCCACTAGTACTAGGATTATTGATGTTGTTCAGTAGTGGCTTGACAAGTGGGAGAAGTGTTTCCACTTGTGTCATATCATGGACAATAGACGCAAGATTCAGCAAGCCATGTATAAGTGTATGGACATCACCCATAGGTGGTGGCATAAGATAGAGCAAGATAACAAGGAATGCAAAACTTGGGATGAGTTCAAGATCTTATTCTACACTAATTTTGTATTGCCTGATCATAGCTCTAGAGCACTAGACACCTCATTCTTCATGAGTTAGAAGAATCAGATAGGTCACGACTATGGGGATACGTATCGAGAGGTGGTTGTTAAAGTTTCTCTTACTATCCTAAAGTTTCTCCAGGTCCACAAGTTCATCTTGGGGTTGAGAGAAACTATGACACCATTGGTGAGGAAATTATTTTATCTTGGCCTACTCCTCAAGATGAGGGGAATTTATGGTCATTTCTAGGACTATCTTGTTTCTATACAAAATTCATCTCTTCATATTCATCGATAACAGTGTCTATGACAAACTTACTTCACGGCAAACTTCTGTTTTCATGGAAGAAAGAGTAGCAAGATAGTTTTGGTACTATGAATCAAGATGTTTTAGAGGCTCCTATCCTCAAAGTGTTAGATCCACAGAAAAGCCTTTGAGTTAGAGATAGATGCTAGTGGCATAGCCATAGGGGGAGTTTTGAGCCAAGATGGAAGACCAATGGCTTTTGAGATCAAGAAATTGAGGAGTGCACAGTGCAATTGTCTTGTGCATGAACACAAGTTGTATGGAGTGGTGCATGCACTTAAAGTTTGGAGACACCATCTTTATGGTGCAAACTTTAAGGTATACACAAATCACCATACCCTTAAGTATTTTTGTAGTCAGCTAGATCTTCAAGGTAGAGAGGCTAATTCAGTTGAGGTCATGTAAGAGTTTTGCAAGGAAAATTTGTATAGAAGAGGCAAAGAGTATATAGTTGCTGATCCATTTTCACAAACAATGTATCAAATGAGCTTTTCAGTTCTAGAAAGCTCATTGCTCAAGAGACAAAGGAAGCATAGGTCGAAGATCCACATATTTTACAGATTATTAGAACCATCAGTGATGCCTCTATTACACGACTGGGGACGGTTCCAACTGTTTCTTCACCTAGTAGAGTGAAAACGTCTATTCCATATTCCAATTTCTCACAGGAAAATTGAATAGACAAACAGAAAGGAAAGGTGCATACCAGATTCCCACGATTTGAGAGAAAAATTCATTCATGATAACCATGATGTGCCTTGCGCAGGACATCCTAGTGTTGATAAGACAATACAGCTTGTTAGAAGAACATTTTGGTGGCATGGATTAGCGGGAGATGTCCAGACTTATGTTCATCAACGGTTTATGTGTCAATTCAACAAAACAAAAAGGGCAACGACCCTAGGTCTTTTGCGTCCTTTACAGATTCTAGATCATAATTGTGACAGTGTATCCATGGACTTCATAATGAAGTGGGTTTACCATGGACCCAAAGAAAGCGGGATTGTATCCTAGTTGTGGTAGACATATTGAGCAAGATGGCTCATTTCATACCCATGCAAGAGAGGATAGAAGCTCCATAGGTAGCACAATTCTTTATCGAGCATGTCCTCATATTGCATGGGCTATCGACATGCATAGTTTTAGATAAGGATGTGACATTAACAGGATACTTTTGGAAGTTTGTATTTGACAAACTAAAATTTTCATTGAAGATGAGTAGTTGTGATCATCCTCAGACAGATGGTCAGACTGAGAGGGTCAATGAGATACTCAAGGACATCTTGAGGGCATATGTGTATAAGAGACAAACAGATTGAGATGGTTACTTGCCACTACTTGAGTTTGCTTCAGAGTTCTTAGCAAACCTTGAAGCAAAGTTAGAAATAGCTCAAGTTTAGATGCAACAAGCCACTGATAGGGCTAAGAAGTATGCTAACATGAAGAGATCTCCTAGATCCTTTGAGAAGCGAGATAGAGTCTTTTTTTGGGTACCAACTAGATCTACTTCACTCTCCATAGGGAAGCGTAGTAAGGTTTCACCAAGGTTTTGTCGACCTTGGAAGATAGCTAAAAAGCTAATTGAATTTGCATACCAATTAGAGCTTCCTCCAAATTCTAGAGTCCATCCAATGTTTTGTGTTAGTAAACTTCAAAAGTATATTTTTAGGGATGACAATCTTGTGGAGGGTATTGTTTCTTTGCAGGAAAGTGATAGCATGGATCATTCTCGAGATAGGATACTAGATTAGAGATAGAAGCGATTAAGGAATCATGTCATCCAGGAGTATCTAGTAGCTTGGAGACCATTACCACTTACCTGACTCTACTTGGGAATCATAAGCTCTCGTTCACAAGTACTTTCCCTCATTGATCGTTGAGGATCTGAAACTAATCCAGAGGGATCATAACATTGATCCATAGGGATCAGCCCATGTGTGTGAGGGACAAGGGCCAGCTAGCCAAGGTCCCAAGCTCGGGGGATGCCCAAAGGTTCTTGGTAGTAATGGGGATGAGTGTTACATGATGGCCACATGTCGACAGTAGATCATTCTAGATAATTGCTATTTTTAGAGTACAAGAGGGTATATATGGATGGGAGGAGAGACACACACACACACCCACATCCAGCTCACGATATCTCAAGTATTATATGATATGGTTTTTGTGAGGGGAACAAATCCATATATGATATGGTGGTACTGAATAAGCGACATGAGAACTATCGATGAGCATATACTAGTATGGGTCACTACATATTATAATATCTATCTTTTTTCCTTATCGAAGTTAAGGGAATGAGATTCTTTCACTTTACAAGATATTTTTGACATTTTCTCCCATTTCTAGTGTTTGAAGATCTTGATGTCCTCATATCTCCACTAGACATGTTGTAGACCCACCATCGCAAAGCAAACATCGCTTCTAGTGGTGTAGATAAAAGTTTACATTAATCCAAGTATGTTGCTTTGTTCAAGTGTTTGAAGGCATGCCTCCTAGAAGCTACATAGATCACAAAACAAAACTTGGAGAAAGATTAAGATCCACACATCCAAAGGACAAGAAGTACATGGTTTGAGCATGAAATAACATTCACCATAGATATAACTCGGCTTGGAGCTCTCGAAAATCAGCATGAATGCTCCAAGTAAAGAAGGAGATACAAAAAAGATCCACTCTCGTCGAGTCCAAAGTGGACTTAAAGTTACGATTTTGTTCCTTTATACTTATCAAAGTAATCCTTTCCAAATGGAGTTTGCCCAAAATCTTGGATGAAAAATCCCTAAAGAATGTTTAGACATCAAGATAAAAAGATACTAGAACAAAATATATGCTTATGGCTATAAACTCCTCAGCTGTAAAGAATCCTAGGACTTTAGAAAAATGCAGCATGAATACATTTGAATCTTTTTGATAGGTGGAAATTCAATAAAAAGGTATAAAATAGGCATAAATTGGCAAGGAGTGCCTCTTTCGGTCCATAATGATCATGTTGATGTTTCTTTATTCCGTAGCATTTACGAAGAGATCTAACATGCACTTCATGGACCAACTCGAGGGGGTTGGAGGGCCCCTTCAGTCCTTCAAGTCTTTACTTTGTGTCTTTGCCCCATCTCCATCTTGCAACTGCTCGACCCTCCTTCCACATTTCCATGATCAATATGCATGTAATGGGCATCTCAAGGTCAAAATTTTTTTGACGTCTTCTTGAGATGCTTGGTACTTAAACTAATTATTTCTTTCCTAAAACATGAGCTTCGCATTCTACTAGACACTTACGGTTCCTAAAGTGACAGGAATCATTGTAAATTCTTTTATTTCTAGCTCTATTATTTTGAAACACGTGTTGGGGAGCTCTAAAAGTGAAAACATAATCTCACTGCTTTACTTTCAAAACCAACTATCGAATGCCTTTCTTTGAGACATTGATCCATAGGGATCATGACAGTGATCCATAGGGATCAACCCATGTGTGTGAGGGACAAGGGCGAGCTAGCCAAGGTCTCAAGCTTGGGGGATGCCCAAAGGTTTTTGGTAGTATTGGGGATGAGTGTTGCATGATGGCCACACGTGGAGACTAGACCATTCTAGATCATTGCTATTTTTAGAGTAGAAGAGGGTATATATGGATGGGAGGAGAGACACACACACACATCATTCAAGTATTTCTCAGATTTTCAAACCTTTGCATGTCGTGGCTATCCAAGTACTGAAACTAATTAAAAGGATGTGTTTGGCTCAAGTTCAAAAGCAGTGTTCATATCCCATAAAGAAATCTTTGGAGTGGTAATTATATTGTCGGGTTATTTTTTGACCATTATCTAGCAAGATGCGTTAGGAAATGTCAAAACTTCGCTTTTCTAGAAATCTTGGTTGCTAAACACGTATTTTGTATTGATTAGATTACCTTTTGGGACCATTATAGCAAGTTAATTAACAAAATATTTATTTGAGAGAGATTGCACGCACAAAACATCATATTGAGGCCATGAAATACTATGTCTCAAGGGTGTGTATATAGGTTTATATCCTACATGCGTAGGCCTACTATTCCATACATATATCCATACATGGAGCATCCTGTCCAAGTCAGGTTTTCCACATAAGCTTTTCCTTTGTAAAGTCCTTTGCATGACCTTACGTTAGCATACATGTTTCATTTATGTCATTGCCCATCTTTTGTTAATGTAATCATATGCCTTTTACCCTTTTTGTCCATATGCATGTGGTGATTGGGATACCAACAGTATCTTATGAAAATTTCCCATTCGACTTAGTAACTTTGGTTCCAAAGAAGTATTTTCAATTTTCTATGGAGATCTTGCATGACTCTATTCTGTTTGAAAATAGTCTCAGAATGTCCTAAAGTCCCAATGTTGGAGCAATCCTTAGTTGCAGACTTAGACAAACTTTGGTAAAAAATAGGCACAATTTTTGTTGCAACATTAGAAAGTGCCCCTCGAGATCTTTCCAACAATATATAGCATTGTACCATTTGGTTCCAGATTGGCCCGAAAATTGCAAAGCCTAAATTTGCTTTTCATCATGCTTTTCATCCAAAATGAATGACACTTCAATTAAAAGCATGCAGATATATCATGCGCCCTGCTTTTATCCAAAAGCATTTTTTTGGCCCCAATCCTCACTATATAAGGAGAGTCTCACTTGTCCACAATCATCCATCAAGATCAATCTAGATCAAGGATCCTGGGTGATGAGTTAGGACTCAAGGAGAACTCAAGGAGAACATGTAGATTTTAATGAGTTTGGAGATATCCAACGTTGTTCTTATTAACACATCCATTATGTGCATGTTGATTCTCGAGAATTCTAGCTTCTAATTTAGGGTTTCTACTTGTGTTTTTTTGTATCATGCCTTTGCTTATTACTTAAAACTAGGAGGAACAATTGTTGCCGCAGATCAGAGAAGGCCTAACTTAAGTTATGGTTTTTTTATCTTGACTATTTACTATAACCTTTATCCTTTTTCTCCATATATTAACTCAAATGATTCACCTCTTTGGAACATTTTCACTCAACGTTTGTAACAAGCACCCGTAGGTTCAGCCTACATTCTGTTTTTTTATCATGCACACATATTGTAGTTGAAATTTTACATTAGTAGTGTGTAGTAGCACTAAGCGAGTATACTTTCTGAATTGACTTCTTAATTCCATCTAATGTGATTTATCCCTCTTGCGCAAGTTAAGTGTGTAATGTTCTAAGGTTAAATGTTGGAAGATCCTTGATTTTACCTTTGATTGATTTATTGTCCCTAACACGCTTCCAACATTTTGTATCAGATCATAGTTGATATATACCCTTAACTCAAGATGAGTGCTTATAGGGATAGACTTGAACAAGAAGATAAATTAGATGGAATGTGTAACTATCCAATGTGGTGTTTTATGATGATGAATTTGCTAGTATCCAAGGTTCCATGGAGCATTGTCAATGGCAAGTACCCTAGACCAAGACAAAAAGAGGAGAATGTGAACTCTTTATCCAAGAAAGTTGCTGCTTGAATTTCTACATAGTAGACGTAAGTTTCACTTTTATTTTCAAAAGGCTTAACTTGATTGTCAAATAGTATAATAATTCATGGATCATGAGATTTCTTATTTTCACATCTCTTTGGAGTCCATCCTAGTTCTTCATTAATTTAAGTTAAAAGTTCAATGTGTATAGTAATTAAAAATTTACCTTTTAACTTCGTTTACAAATTTATGTCTCCTCATAAATATGTACGTTGGCGTATTCCATGCCCTATGATCACTCTCATGGTCCTCATCTGTCTAGTTTTCCTCTTCCTTTAAAAGGGGGGATCCTATCGTGACTAAGTCTTGAAAGAGAAAAATCCATGTGATGTCCATTCCTTGCCCCCATCATGCAAACCTCCATCTAGTTTTGCATATATAAAACTAAATCAAGTGCAAAACCCAGAAATACATGCAATACCTGCATGCCTATTTCCTTTCTTCAAGCTATGAGCTAAGTGGAGCCAACTAAATTGTTAGCTTGGCTCAATTCTAGGCACCACTTGTGTATGAACGTAGTTGTTGGAGAATTTAATTGATTCAAATCCATCTTAATTGTTCTTTCAAAAGGAATAATATCTTTATAACTACATCCCAAATGGGAACTCGTAGTATAAAATATCGCATTATGTTTAACGTCCCAAGTTTCCATACAAATAGAATACTCCAACATGTTCTTCATTTTTCATATTGATACTCAATCCTCATTGATCTTAAGAATGCTTTCAAATCCCTAGAGCTTTATTGATCCTTCAAGAATTCTCTCCCATTATACGCTAGATCTATTTCAAGATGTCCTATATTGCTCACTGTGTAACTATGTGTTTCTTATTGTTCTCATTGACTTGAACTATGAAGTAAGATTTTAGGTTTCAAAGATGATCTTTCTTCCATGCATGACTTTAGATCATCTTTTTATCTTTTGAATTGAATTTGTAGTTTTCGATAAGGCTTTAGAGATTCAATCTTGCGAGTTAACCTTCAAACTATTAGAAGTTGATCCTTTCTCTAACTCTCAATATATGAAGTTATTGAGAGATACAATCTTTACTATCCTACTCGAAGAGTTCTTCTATCCTTGGAGAGGAGAATTGAAGAGGTTGCCTATTACTTTCTTGTTGTATTCCATTGGATCATGAATCCCTTTTTTGTTTGGCCATCAAGTACTCAATGGGATTCAATTCCCACCATCCAATACGAGTAGGTTTCTTCATCCAATTCATGGAGGTACATTTCTAATTTTTTGTATTTCACATCTTTTGTGATTTTTAATGCTCTCCTAATCATATGCTATGGTACCAGTGCATGAGAGCAAGGAATAATGTGCTTGGATACATCATGGTCAATCTTCATTAATCTTCAAGAATATTTGGTAAAACATTTCAGGTGGTGTAACTAATCTAAGCAAACTTCAATGTTGACTTGATCTTCACCCTTCTTGGAACTTTGGGTTTTCTTTCTAGCAAAGTAAGAGATAAGACTAGGTTTTTCTCAATTACATCCATTTTCCTCATCTCAAATTCAATTTTTTACATGGGTTTAATTTGGGGATAGGATTGTTAAGCATCACCCAAGAAACCAGTTTCCTTAGGTCTTCACCATTGGAGTCAAAAACTTATATTATATTATCACATGAAGCATCAAGATACCTTTTGAGACGTGCTTGATAGGTCATCCAACGTCTTTTCCTAGCTCTCTTATGATCTCTGCGAACCTTATGGTTTATGAAAGACTTCTCTTACATCACGGTTCCTTGATAACCTCCAATCCTTGAGAATTTCATCTAAGTTGGAAGAGGTAATAATATAGGTGTGAAGTACTTGAATATAAGGAAGTAGTTAAGCATTATCTCTTCCTTGCATATTCTTTAACTTTCATTAATGTATCTATTGTTTTTAAAGGATAAGATATAAGTTCACACGGACTTTTCCCCTTCTTAAGAGTTTTCATCCTTGAAAACTACCCAAGGCTTACTCAAAATTGTGCTCTTTCTCTTGCTCTATATTAGAGTTTGAATAAGTTTATTTAAATCTTTTATTGATCTCCTTGATTAAACAAACTATTTCAAGATTTGTTTGCTTTCTTTCCTCTAATGTAAGTCAACTATTGTTGGAAGTCAAGGGCTAACTCGTCAAGATGTACACGCCAAGGTGAAGAGATAGGAAGCACAAGCCGACAAAGGAGCCAACGAAGAAATGAGTGATGGAAACGTATGTCAGAATTCTCAGGAGAAACCTTTAAAATAGTGATTTTTATCACCAATGCTCATTGTAAATACCATTTCCTATTTTTATAGCTCCATTTTGTGCAAGCCAAGGAGTCATTGAGCTTGAGGAGCACTACCTATCAAATTTCATATTTTTTAGACTCCGTTTGAGCCCTCAAATAGGCCCTAGAACCTAATCTTTAACTAGGTAGAACACTATGTCTGAAGAGGGCCAAAACTGAAAAACTATAAAAAGGACCAACACGCTCATTTTTGGGGAGGCGCAAGTTAAATAATGAACTAAATCTAAAGCAATTGTAACCTTTTTTGAGTAATCAAAGCTTCCATTGTGCCACTATTTGTTCTACCTATGCGTGTGTGTGTGAGTGCATGTGAGTGTGCTTATCTTCTACCACTTGTGCATCACTTGCTCGAGGTCTTCATACCATCCTCATGTCTTCCTTGATTGATAACTAAAGGAGGTGATGCTTACGCTTGAGCTACACCAAATTTTGGCACCGTTGCCGAGGATTAAGCTTTGAGGAGGAGCATGTGATGGTAAGATGTAGAGTAGATGTTGGAAGCATAGGTAAGCTTTTCTTTTATTTGTTTTCATCTTCTTCTTCAATTCTACACTCCATATCCATCCATCATCACCTTCACCATCGCGACCATATACCTCCATCTCCATTCACCTCCTCATTTCATTTGAGTGTGAGAGCGAGAGAGCGACTTGTGTGTGATTGTGTATTGTGCATTTTCTGAGATTTTTTTGTAGGAATCAGCATCTCTAGCAGCTGTGCCAGCTCTAGCAAGTAAGAAATTTTATCTCTGTGCAGTTTCCAAGGCGCTGACTTTTGTCAATCATGGCTGATAGAAAAGTTGACCATTTTGCAAAACTAAGTGCATAACCATGATGTTTAGGCCTAGAGGATCCCAAATGTGTGATTAATTATTTCAAATTCCATAGTTTTCTGTCAATCACGATTGGCACGGCAATCACGGCTCACAAACGACAACGGATAGATCCCAATAGACCAATCAATCGTGATCGACATGTCGATCATGACCGATGGGATCCACGATCGATTGACCACAATCGGCAAAGCCATCACGTGCCACATGTCAATCGCGATCAACTCATCGATCACGATCGATAGCCCTGACGGATGTGTCCATCACGACGGACATAGTCCATGATAGTTTGACCCACGACTCACTAAATCTATCGATGCCACATGTTAATCACGATTGACAAGTCCATCTTGGCAGACTCGTCAATTGCAATTGACCGTGTCAATGATTGTTTTACCATGACAGACTGAATTTTCGGGCCACGTGTCAATCATGATGGACAGCCCCATCAGACCTGTCCATTGCAATCGAACAATGGATCGTGCAGACACATCAATCACAATTGACAGACCAATCGATCGCGATTGACAAACGAATTCGGCATTCTATTAGGGTTAAAAACTTAGCCTACTTTTTGCCAAAATTTGGGAAAATTAAGGGTCATTAGATCATAAAGAAACCTTGGAACATGCTATGAGATATCCCTGAGTGCCTGTTTCACCTCTTTCGACTCCCAAGTGCCTGACTAGACATAACTTCTTCATACGAACTCCATTTGCTCCAACTTTGGTCCCGTTGGAAAGAAGCTTCCAAGTGAGGTGCTCTAGGTTTGTGCATAAATTGTCTTTAGCCACTTACTCCATAAGCAATATCAATCATTGTCAATGTAGCATAGTTTAGACTTCCCATTATGCTTTGGTATCCTACAACATTCTCAAGCACACCTTCATGAGCACTTAATTTTTGGTTTACCTCCATACGAGTAATAGCTACCTTGGCATCCTACAAGTGAAACTTCTTCAAAATATAGTACACATACTTTCTTTGAGTAATATAGATTCCAGAATTAGTATAGACTAACTCAAGTCCAGGGAAATACTTTAGTGACCCTCGATCACTAATTTTAAACTCTTGTATCATTTGATTCTTGATCTTCTTGATGCCATTAGCATCATTACCTGTAAGTCAAATATCATCAGCATACACATATAGGTATATCACCTCTGAATTACTTCTCTTGACAAACAGAGAATTATCTATTTTGCTCATGATGAACCCTTGATCTTGAAGGTATGTAGTCAACCTATGGTTCCATGCCCTAGGTGTCTGCTTTAATCCATAAAGAACTTTGTTTAGTTTACACATATAATGTACCCTCTTTGGGTCATCATAACCAGGAGGTTGAGACATGTACACCTCCTCGAAAATCAAACCATTAAGAAAAGTATTTTTTACGTCCACTTGGTACATATTCCAATTCTTTGATGCAACCACACTTACAAATACCCTGATGGTTTGCTTATTGATCCATCTCAATTTCTCTTGATTTTATAGATCCATCTACAACCAATTACGTTCATAGACTCCTTCTTTGGTAGTAGCTCCCAAGTATCATTCTCCTTGAGTGCTTCAATTTCTTCATCCATAGCTTCCTTCCATTCTGCCTTGGTCTTTTCCTCTTCATATGTTGATGGCTCTTCAAGTGATAAGTCTTTGGCAAGATAAATAGAATGCTTAGTAACTAAAGAAGTGGCATACCCATATCTGATTGGCTTCTTGCTTTCCCTTTGTGATCTTCTGATTGCTTTGTTGGATGATTCAGATATGTCCTCCAACTTCTTCATCTTCGTTTTGCCTTTTGATTTCCATGCCTTGAATTCTTCTAGGTTGATGATGTCCTCATCATCAGATTTGATGTCTTCAATCTGATTTGGCTCCTCCTTGGTAAGGCTTGGAAACTCCTCTTCCAAGTCATAGGTCAACTTTACTTTCCTGCATTCACTTCAAACCAAGAATCATTCTCATAAAAACCAACATCTCTACTGACCATGAATCCCTTGAAGATGCACTTCTCTACCTTAGGGTCTAGCTAATCTCTGATTTGTGATGGGATATGCACATAATCAATACATCAAAAGAGCCTGCAATGATCAAGTGAAGGACTTCTACCATGCCATGCTTCATATGGGGTCATCCCATCAAGATATTTTGATGGCAACCTATTTACAAGATAAGTGGCAGTAGATACACTCTCTACCCACAAATATTTAGGTAATCTTTTCTCATTTAGCATTGATCTAGTTGTTTCAACAATTAGTCTATTTCTCCTTTTTGCGACCCCCATTTCACTCAGGGTTATACCTTGTTGTGATTTCGGTTTTGATTCCTCTATCCTGCAAGAATGCATCAAACTCATTTAAGAAGTGCTCACCTCCTCCATCTGACCTTAGTCTCTTTAGGCTTCATCCTCTTTGGTTTTCAACAAGTGCAAGATACTTCTTAAAGCAACTGAACAATTCATCTTTGTGCTTCATATAATATAAGATAGTCCATCTACTGAAATCATCAATGAAAGATACATAATACCTTGATCGAGAAGTTGAGGGATCCTTACTTGGTCCCCATACATCTGTATGGACAAGCTCCAAGTGTCCTCATACATGTAGCCTTTCTTGGAGAAGGGTAACCTGTGAGATTTTCCAAACTGACAAGCACCACATTTATAGATCATGTGTTGCTTGGATACATTAGGTATCCCAAGCACACATTGATCTCTACATACTTTCTTTAAGGTTCTCTCACCAATATGCCCTAATCTCTTATGCCAAATCGCAAGCTCTAACAATGTTTGATCTTTGTAGTTATAAAGTGCAATTTTCTTTGTGTCTTCAAGTTCAAATGTAAAAAACCTACTTGTGTTTTCTCCCTTGGCAATTCTCTTGAATCCCTGTTGTGGATCCTCCATAACTGCTCCATATTTGTGAAAACTTACCTACAAACCCTTTTCCACAATATGCCCAACACTCATCAAATTCTTGGTGATTGTAGGTAAATATAGACTGATCAATATATTTCTATTTCTATCAGAGGTTTTAACATTTACCCTACCTTCACCACTGAGTGCTTGGTGTCATCGCGTGTTTGTATTTGATGCTTTCCCTTAGGTTCCTCAAGGTCAGAGAGAAGAGCTACATTGCCTGCCACATGGTTTGAGCATCCTGAGTCAATATAAAAGAGATGATCATCATTCATACCCTGCTTTGAAGTCATATTAATAATCAGAAGGGAATCCTCTTGTTCCTCTATATAATTTTTGTAGTCTTTCCTTGATTTGTAGCATCCTTGGTAGTGGTTATTGTAATTTCTAGTGTACTTGTTATTGTAGCCTTCATGATGGTTGAACCTTCCTCTTGATTGTGTGTAGCCACCTCTTTGGAAACCTCTACCTCTCTGATTCTTGAAGTTCTTGTAACACTCATTTGTAGTGTGATTTGATAAACCACAAATATTACATGGGGAAGAGTTGAAAAATCTCCCCCTACCTTTCTTACCTCATCTGTTCCTACCTCTTGAATTTCTACCTCTCCTTGCATAGTTAGCTTGAGAGGTTGTACCTTCATCATCAATCTTTTTGTTTTTCCCTTTCTCTTTAGTCTTGGCTTTATCTGTATATAGAGCAGAAGAGTTCTTGACTGTGGATGATTCTCCATTCTTGTCGAGCTTGGCTTCATGGGTAAAGCGTTGCCCCATGAGTGTGGTAAGGTTTGGAATCTGCATGTCCATGTACAATTCCATAGCAATTGTGAAGCTCTCCCATTTGTCATCTGCCTTAATATCATTGATTACTTGTCTCACAATTTTCTCCTCTTCAATCTTCTCTCCTATGCTTGCTAATTGGTCAGCCACATCCTTGACTTTGGTCACATACTATGGGATGCTTGCTTGGGTTGCTTGCTTTGAGTGGTAAACTCAATCCACAATTGGTTCTTTCTAGCCCTTGTGTTGGAAGAAAAGTATGATGACAATGTATCCCAAGTGTTTTGGGAATTCGTACAGTTCCTAATGTGTGGAAGAAGAAAGTCAGAGATAGAGTTGACTAAGTATGACCTTGCTAATGCATCTTTGGCACACCATGAATTGAGTCTTTCATGCTCCTCCCTTGTAGGTTGTCCTTTGCTTCTGAAAAAGGGCATCTCCTCATCTCCTGAGATGTATCCATAGAGACTCCTTCCTTATAAGTATGGCTTCATCCTGAAGGACGATGCTTGGTAGTTATTCCTGTACAATTTATCAATTAAATAAGAAAAAACATCTCCCATGTTACCTTGGCTTTGCTGTGATACGACTATTGGGAAAGATGCATGGACACTCCAAGAAATGAGTTGGTACTACTAATCCCTGCTTTGTACCCGCCCTCTTTCACTTTAGAGTTGGTTTGTAGGCCATTTTAGCTTTCCAATGTACCTAAATAAGTGCCTATGTACTTTGGAGATGATCCTTGTAATGATTGATTCAAAATAGATAACTTCAACATTCACAAATCATCAAAAAATGTCTATTTTTGGTTCACACAACTGCTGCTTGTTAAGCTCAGTTCTCCCAGTACATTAGGAATTAGAGAACTTCCATCTCGAGATATCACATTAGCTTGAAGAACAAATGATTCCAAGTGGAATAACTTAAAATGATTAACTATACACAAACAATCAATTCACCAAGTGTAGCATTAACCCCTGATTTTTTATGACCTCTGTAGAGAATGACCGATGACCACTCTGAGGCGCTTTTTTCTAAATCCACTAAATGGGTTTTCTTCAAAATTTTTTAGCATGTAGAAGACTTAGGGCGGACTCCAACAAGTCATAGAATGCTGAAAGTGATGGAGTAATGTCTGAGCCTAGGCAAGTGTGTAGGCTTGGCATTTGCACCAACAATTATTAGTAGTTACAACAAGACGAGTAATGGGTCCAACGAAATTCAATCCCCACTTTTGAAAAGGCTCTAGGGGCAAGATTGGATGCAGTGGAAAATGGGAACATGGAAGATGCTAGTCAAAGCATTGCCAAGGGTCGCAAACACGAACATTTTGACATATATGTAGCAACTTATTATAAGTTAAGTCTGTAGAAAAATGGCCATCAATAGGATAGGAATTAGCAAGAGTTGACAACGAAGCAACTTCATGGGTTGGTACACTTTGGCACGAAGCCATAGACCGATTGGAGTGATTAATTTGACCAACATTAAAGCAAAATTGCTGACTATACAAGGCAAGATTTTGTTGAGCCATTATAGGAAGAGTATTAGTGGGCCAACACGTAGTTAAAAAGATCACTTGTGTATCATTATAAGAGGTGGGAAATCCCATGTCATAAATAGTAGGACAAGAGTCATCTACTCGAGTAGGAACTTCACCAAAGCCCAAACAAGAGAGCAAGTCAACCAAAGCATTGGAAAACCCATAAGATGAATGACATCAGACTAGAATGCTTAGAGAATAACACCAATGAGCTAATCAACCACTAGATTCTGTAGGCATTCTAAATAAGTAAGGGTTGAGTGATCAACGTTAAAGGTAAAAAACTGATAGTGTTCAAATTTCTTGATGGAATAAATAAGCACTAAAAATTATCGATCTATGACCAAATAGTTTGGCTCTGTAGGATCCAGTGAACGATTAGCATAATAGACTCGCCGACCATTTGTCTATCATCTACATAAAAACACTCCCAATGGGAATATCAAAGGCATCCACAAAGACATGAGAGGGGACATTCGACTTTCGTGCTTGGAGGATTAGGGCTTGCATCAAGAACTATTTAAGGCCCATGAAACTAGTTTGTCATTCATCTGTTCATTGGAAGAGAGGTGGGCCCACCGTGATTAAGTAAGTAAGACAAATAGTAATGTCTATAAACCATCACAGCCTAGGGACCATGTCTACCAATTTGACCCAAAAAATCAAGACATACTTTGATGATTTGAGTGGCACAGCTTCTAGAAATACCTTAACCTTGTCATGATCAGCTTGAGTGCTTGTCAAGAGATAATATGATGAAGCAGCTTATCGCAAGACATCCAAAAAGTAAATTTAGCTAGATTGAGACACAACATTTGTGGAAATGGAGGGAGAGATGATGCAAGTGATCAACTTCATTCATTGGAGAGTGAAAAAACATAAAGAAAAACATGCATAAAATTGGTAAGGTATGGTGAGAAGATATCCTACATGCACTATTGCAAAGTATTGAAACCATTCCATAGTCCAAACATCATACTATGCATGCATAGAGACCCCAATGTCTAATGAAAATGATCTTTGGGATATCATGGGCCATAGGGATTGATTGTAGCCACTATAGCCATAGAGAAAAGAATAGGTCTTGCGACTAGCTACTTCATCCAACATATTCTCCAAAAAAGGAAGGGAAGAGCATCTCGAAGAGTACACTATTGAACTTATGACAATATAGTCACATTCCCAATCGCTTAGTCTTCTTAGGGACTATGATGAATCGGGAGATCCATTTGGAATGCTCAATGGGTAGATTCACATAGGACATTCTACCTAGAAACGATCCTCTCTAAGTTAATTCTTGTCCCACTATAGTAGTAGGGCTAGAAGTGGTCTACAACATCCACAACTTTGTCTGAGTGAGAACTTGTCACAAATAGTTGAGTTTGGATTTGAGAAAACTATGTAAAAGTTTCCTCAGAGTGAGTTGGATTCAATGGTGAGGTTCACTCACTCATGATCGAGTCTATGTACTTGAACATGTTCATTGCGTCTCTTCTACATGTAGAATGTAGGAAGTTCAAGAAGAAGCACAAAATGGAAGCATGAAGGGAAGCAGAAAATAGCAACTACGAAGATGATAAAGCAGGGTAGACACACAAGACTAGGTAAAAGAAGAGAAGTTCTCTATACAAAAAATGTCTCTATATTCACAATGATGGAGTATCAACAACTCTCTACAAAAATGAATTCCTTAGCTCTTTATATAGAGTTTTGGAAATGAATATGTACCAATGATTTTCTTTTACAAGAATAGTGAAGAATATTTAAAGTACTAAAGGAATGGATAATAACTAAAAAGTTGTTCAACAACTTTCTCACAAAAATAATGGATACTATTTTAAAGCACTAAAAGAGTGGTCAACTTTGGTCAACTTTTAATGACACCTTTTTATAGAGATAATGGCTTGTATCTAAAGTGCTAAAAGAATGGTTTTAAACAAAAAAACTTTTTCTTAAATGGATGCGTAACATTCTCCCCCTCAAGCTTTTCTTGAATATTCTAAAAATCCAATCAATTGTTTTAATCTTTGTATCTTTGTTCCATCAAGAGCTTTTGTCATCATATCTGCAAGCTGATCTTTTGAAGATATAAAAGAAATGTTGATCTCTTTGGAAAGTACCTTCTCACAAACATAATGGTAATGAACTTTGATATGCTTGGTACGTGCATGGAAAACTATATTAGCTACCAAATGTATACTGCTCATATTGTCACCATAAATTTGTGGGGTTATATAAAGAAGATGTAAATCTTCAAATAACTTTTTGAACCACATTACTTCACATGTCAATTTTGCAAGCGCACGATACTCTACTTCTGTAGATGAAAGGGACACTGTTGGTTGTTTCTTTGAACTCTAAGATACCAGTCGATTTCTCATCATTAATATGTAGCCACCCATGCTACATCGATCACCTTTATTTCCTGCCCAGTGTGCATCACTAAAAGATTTGATATTAAGATTAGTATCATGTGAGTAAAATAAACCTTCGTTTAAAGTGCCTTTCAAATAGCGTAGCACACGCTTAGTCGCATTCCAATGTACATCTCTAGGCTTGTGCATGAACTATGAAAGTACTTCAACTACATAACCATTATCCGGTCGTGTACTTATAGCATACAACAATGATCCAATCAGCGATCGATACATGTATACATTTTCAAAATGAACACCATCATGTATACTCAATTTTACATTAGGCTCCAAAGGATTTGCAACAGCTTTACATTCCACAAATCAAACTTTTGAAGTAAATCAGATATGTACTTCTTTTTACTCAACCATATACCTTGTTCATCATAAATAGATTCAATTCCCAATGCATAACGTGAAATTCCGAGATCTGAAATCTTAAACTCCTTACAAATTTTCTTCTTAATTTCATAAATCTCATCAATAGCACTTCCTATAATGATAAGATCATCAACATAAATGCAAAAATACACACATTGATCTGTTACAATCTTAACATATAAAGAAGGATTTGAAACACTTGGTTTGTATCCTTGAGCTTCCAAATAGCTTATCAAGCAATGATTCCAAGCTCTAGGTGCCTATTTCAAACCATATAATGCTTTTGTTAGCTTGCAAACAAAATTTGGATATTTGTTTGTATAGGTGACATTCTTGCAACTGGGATAAATGTCTCTTCGTAATCAATTCCATATGTTTGTGCAAAACCTTTTGCAACTAACCTTGTCTTGTACCTGGAAATAGAACCATCACTATTTCTTTTAATACAAAATACCTACTTATTTCCAATTACCTTCATCTTATTATTTTGTGGTACAAGCTGCCATGTGTTGTTCTCATACAATGCATCTATCTCTTCTTGCATCACATTTAACCAATTAACATTTGAAGTTGCATCTTCAAAACATGTAGGTTCATGTTCTTCAATAACTTTTGACATGAAAGCTGAATGTGAAACACAATAAGATGCAATATACCTTTGTGTTGGCTTTCTTTCTCTTGAACTTCTCCTAAGTTCATGTTCATGTTTTATCAAATCAAATTTAGAACTTTCATCAATTTCTATATCATCACAAGCTTTGATTTACCTTTTCCTTTCTCTTATGATGGAGGTGATGACTTTTCTTCATTATAACCATTCTCATGTTCTAAGCTCACTCCTGTAGTATCATGTAAACCATCCTCAAGTTCTTCTTGCATTTCTTCTTGAACCTGCAAAATAGGATCTGTAAACCAAGATAATAACTCATCAAAGCGTACATCGCGGCTAATAATCATTTCCTTACTTATTGTATTATAACACTTATATCCTTTTTGATTATCTGCATAACCCATGAAAATACATTTCTCTGCTTTTGTCTCTAGTTTGGTTCTCAATGCATATGGAACCATAGAAAAACAAACACAACCAAATACACACAAGTGATCAATAACAGGTTTTCTATTAAACCAAACCTAAAAAGGAGTTACATTCATTAGGAAAAAAAGTGAACCCGGGATGGGACTTTTAGCCTAAGGAGTGATTAGTGATGGACCAATCAGAAGAGGGTGGTGGCCACAATCTATACCCTATAAAATACTAGGCTGAAGGGGGAAGAGGGGACAAGATTCCTCTATGTTAAGGGTTGTCTTCTAGAGAGAGAAGAAATCTCGTAATCAAGCTGGGCCCAAAAATTCAAAATATTTAAGAAATTGTAAACCTCATCATAATACCATTAAATGACCTCTATATCACTTTTGAGGGTGAAAAGTGTTATTTTTCACTTCTAATTCAAACTCCGTGCATGTTTTTGAGCTAAAAAAGTAACTTTTTTCAAAATAACTCAAAAAACTCTACTTTTCCTCTTCAAACTCCCATTTTGGTACCCAAAACCCAAAAAGTCATATCTTTCACCTCTATTCCCTCCATACCATACAACAGAAGCATTGTTTCTCCTCCTACCATTCTCCCAACTTCTGCAACAATGACAACAACTCTTACTCCCATGGAAAGCTCCAGAGCTCGTAAGAGACCAAAAGACGAAGTTCACACAATGACTTGCCACAACATCAAAGAAAGTTGGCTACCAAAGGCGTTTTGCAAAGGTGCATGGGTGTACATACAGCCATCTGGACTTGTTCCTCATCGTGTTCGAGATCGTGGACATTTGGATCTTCATTGGAAAGGTAAGCTCTTAGGCTTCGAGCAGCAAACACATGGTGGGATGGTTGCTATTGTACAACATGTCTTCACAGTTTCAACCATTAAGTTAGAAAACTCCAATAGAATTAGATATCCAATCCATTGTGAGTATTTCTATTTTTTCAATGCTTCATGGTGTTCAATGTGTTAATTACTCATCTCATATGTTTTTCACTGCTACAGTCATATTTCCTTCTAATTTACTGGAAGAGCAACCACTTCATAGTCTTACAAGAACTTTCAAAGCATTACATGCAGACATTGGGGCATTAGTGTTTCCAGATGTACCTCTTGCTAAACTTATTCGTGAAAGGATCTTCTTTTACACTCACAAGTACATTGTTCCTTCCACAGATGGTGAATATGGAAGGTTCAAGATTATCAAAGTTGATTCTCTTCTTAGTTTAGAGTGACCAAAACCTGATTTTTGGTTCATATAATCTTTCAAGCGTAAGATGGTGATGGACATACATAACTCTTTGAAATTCACGTGAGTGTCTAGATCAATAGGTCTTCGTTGGACTCTACCAATCCATTGCTTTGTTTTCATATTTGAAGGCATTCCTTTTGTAGAAACTCCTACAATGTTCCTATGTAAGGATATTACATAAGAAGTAGTAGAAGGATTGTTAGGGGAAACTGGGGTTATGTAGAAGGATTGTCAAAAGGGGATAGATATCGTTGTACAATTGGTGACACAGGTGTAGGGTTTCGCTATTTAAAACATCACACCTCTTTGTACATTAGATTCTTTTATGATTGTTGGATGTGTAAACTAGGAGAGTGGATACCTTTGCAAAGCTTGAAGGGATCTTTAGCTTCATTTGAAATTAATGTGAAGTTACCAAACAATGATATGGAGGTGGTTTTAGTTAATCAACATTGGAACTTGGCCAACTTGAGAGAGCACTTATCATGGGATATGATGATCTTCATGATTTCAAATTTCGAATACGAGGGAACAAGGTAAGAGTTGTATTCCATATATACATATAGATATATATATATCTTCTTCTATCACTATTGTTCATGATTTGAAAATGTTTTACTCTCTTATGAATTGTCCACAGATTGGAAGAAAAAATCAAGGTTCTTGCAAATTGGAGCATGGATGGAACTGAAATTTCATTGTCATAGCTCTTTTTTGTAAAGATATGGTGAAACTTGTAAACAAACCTATTTTTGCAATGAAGAAATTTTCACACTTGCTTCAAGGATATTTTGGCCACATTCTACTTGTATCTATAAATTCTCAAGGTTTTTCTTGAAAGAGCATTCTTATTGTTTATTTTCTTTGATGTGATCTCAAATGTCAAAGTTTTCCTTTCCAAGACTCTTATGTTTTAATTTAAGGAAAAGTCACTTATATGAGAAAGTGGGACCCATCACTTAAAAATTCTAGAAAAGTTATAAATAGGAGTCCTCTCTCCTCATTTCTCACTTTTGCAACTACATTGAGTGATAGGGTAGTCCGCATTTGCAAGCTATGGCTTCCACCACTCTACCTACTAAGAGCACACGCCACAAGTTTCTATAATTTTTGGAGGATTCAGATTATAAAGGTCAACATGACCTATATGATCTTCTCTCCAAGGTTGCTAACCTCCATGGAACCGTGCAAATGAATTCCGGTGCTTTGGAGGATCTACTTCAATATATGCAAGTTCATATATTGAGTTTCTCCATTGAAATACCACCATATGATGGAACGTGGGTTCCATGTGACCTTCTCACCTACATTCACAAAGGTGATGAGGCATTTGAAAAACGATTGAAATGGTTCCAGGTAATTGCAGAGGAAGCAGGGCACCTTCTTGATGAAATTACGCCTCTTATAAGGAGATTGAATAGGAAACAAAAGATAGGTGCAAAATATCTTTCATTCATTGCTGCCACAATTTTCTTTGTGAATGAGGAACGAGAACCAATTCCTCATGAGATCCCTCATCTTCTTACAGGTGGTTTTGTCGATGATAAAAAGGAACCACCTCAAGAACCCTTGAATCTCGTATTAGAGAGAGAAGCTATTGAGAAAACTTATCCTCTTGGTGTGGATGATAAGTTGAAAGAAGTGCCTAAGCCATCCACCTCTTCAGAGCCAGAATCAACTATTCCAAAGGTGGAGATTGAAACTTTTTTAGTGGTTCTTGTTGAGGGACAAGAATATTTGTTTTTACATGATTTAGAGAAGGCATTCGGGCTACGGCTGGATGAATGCCTAAGTTTGTTTTGTACTTTGTCAGAATGTCCTTTGGATAGTACCTCTGACTTGTTGGAGAAAAAGTGTTTGCCATTTGGTGACTCAGTGGCCGACACAATAAAATTGGTTTGCAATGACATACTTACAAGTGAACATCAACATATCACAAAAGAACGATTTAATAATGCACAAGAAAGGATATTGGAATCAGAAGTTCCCGACTCACCAGTAATCGAGCAGAGTGGGATGTCCCACTCCAGCATTAATTTACATCTTCAAGAGAGAGGAGAAGAAGAAGATAGAGTTCAACATGTAAGTATCTTCAATTCATGTCAGTCATTCTTACAAACACATGCAACTACTAATCATAAAACTTTGTGTAGGAGGTGATTGAAGTCGACAAGTTTGCAACAAGAAGTGGAGGTGATCGAGTGGCTCGTGGAGGTGGCTCATCCCTTGCAAAATTACATTGGGAAACTTCCCAAAGAACATTTTGTAAATTATCCATAAAGAGTTCAGTTCGTAGGGCCACTTCATGACATGGTTCTAAAGGCCTTAAGTAAATTGCTTTGTTTATCAACCATTACGCAGGGGAGTAACTGTATCTTTTTAGTTAAGAAATCCCTTGTAACTACAACCTTAGGTTCCAACTTCCGTGGAAAGGTCTAAGGTCAAATAGGTATATCTCTAGGTCTAGGAGTTAGAAATGTTGATGAAATAACAACCTCAATTGACTTACACCCTACCCTACCCATGGCTTTGGAGCGTCAAAAGAGAGTCATTGAGAAACTCAAAGCCAATTGATGTAAACAATTGGATTAATATCAAATTTTCACTTTTCTTTACTTACAATTGTCTCAAGTCTTTCTTTTTGAGTATATTATCTAAAATTCTTTTGGACCTGCATGTAATGTATTGAGCATGAATTCTTTACTCTCATTTAAGGTCATGTAGGGCATTGGGAGGCCAAATAAAGCCCTGCCACAAAAACGCGAGAGAAGGCCCTGCAAAACGTTTGTAGGGCCTTCTCCTGTGTTTCTGTGGCAGGGCTTTATTTGGCCTTGCAATGACCTAGATGACCTTACATGAGAGTAAAACTACATTAAATGGATGTTTTCAAGAATGCAAATGTTCTAAGTTTCAAAGTGGTGTGCTCATATGTTTCAAAGATGTGTTTTTCAAAATTGGTAAAGGTTTTGAGTTATTCTTGATATAGAGGTGCTCTAACATCAAGGACAGCTTATTCTCTTGGAGATTAACACTCTCCATCAGTGGTATCAGAGTAGGAATCATCAAAATTGAAGAAAGGAGGACCCCGACTGTTGGAGACATAAAAAAATCAACACTTGAAGGTTCAAAAGGTAAAAGCTTGAAGGGAAAGCTTGAGAAGGAGGCTAGAAGTCATCAAGAAGATCAAAAGGAACTTCATTCAAAGTAAAGCTACACTTATCCCTCATAAAGGTTGAAAAATTTAATACACATGTGAAGAAAGGATGGGAGATTCTCTTCAGATAGAGAAATTGGATAGAGAAAACTATCCAACATGGTCAATGAGGATGGAAGCTCATCTTATGAGCAAAGATTTGATAGGTTACATTACGGGTGAAGAAGAAAAACCACAATTCAGAGATCCTAGTGTTCCAACTGGGGATGAACTCTGAGGTTTGAAGACTTGGATGAAAAACGATGCTCAAGCAAGGAGCATTATCTACATGGGAGTCAATGACTACTTGCTACCTCATATTAAAGGTCTTGAAAGTGCATGTGATATATGGAATGCTTTGGAGGAGCATTTTCAAAACACTACAAAGTCAAGGAAGCCATCTTTGTGGGAAAAGTTTACCACATTCAAGAAGAAGGCTTCTCAATCCATTTCTGATTATGTAACAAGGATGAAGGATATTGCAGATGTATTAGGAGCAGTTCATGAAGATATTGAAGGGGATAAATTGGTAAGGAAAATCCTCACAGGTTTGAGAGGAGATGAGAAATGGAAGCCATTCATTTTTTCTACTGAATTGTCACTAGATCATTTCACTCTTGATCTAAATCAGTTGCTAGGACAGATGCTAACTTTTGAGCAGGATGTCAAAGGTGATGGTGATAAGGGTGCAGGTCAAGCAATGTATTCAAAGGATAAGAAGAAGAATAGCAAAGGTAAGCAACAACCAAATGAAGATGAAGGTACAACTAGTCAAGCCAACTTCCAAAGAGGAAGAGGAGGTGGCAAAGGTAGAGGAAGAGGTAGAAGCAATAAAGATGGAGCCAAAGCTTCCTAGATTTGTGGTAAGACAAATCACTTAGCTCATGACTGTTGGCATAATAATCAGAATAATGGTGGATATAATCAGAACTTTAATTCAAGAGGAAGAGGTGGTAGAAACCAAAGAGGTAATTTCAGAGGTAGAGGTAGTAGAGGTTACTTTGGAAGAAATGCAGGTAGAGGTTTCCAAAGTCAATCCTACAACAATACCTACTACAACTATGCTTCAGATCAGAAGGAAGATTCAACCTTAATTATGAATGCAACATGTGAAAGGCAAAGTGAAGACCAAAGAGTCTTTTACATTGACTTAGGGTGAAGCAATCACCTGAGTGGTAATATTGCCTTGATGTCTGATTTGGAAAATAAGGTAACTAATCATGTAGTTCAAACAGGTGACAATGCAAAGCACAATGTGAAGTCAATTGGATCAGTGAAGGCCAAGGATGGAAGTACTCTTCTGAGTAAGGTCTTGTATGTTCCTACAATTCCAAAGAATCTGATAAGTGTAGGACAAATTGTTGAAAAAGGTTATGAAGTAAGGTTCACTAATGATGGAGTGTTTGTGAAGGACCCTAGCAATGGGTATAAACAAATTGTTTGAGGGAAGAAAGAAGGAAGACTCTTCACATTGAAGATTCAAGGTAATGTTGGTCATGCCTTGTTCACTTATGGAGGAAATAAGATCTTTGAGTTAGATCTTTGGTACAAAAGGCTTGGACATTTCAATGAAAGAGGTATTAAGGATATGGTTAATAATGGTTCAGTGCTTGGATTGCCTAATGTTGCAGGTCAACATATGACATACAAATGTGAGGCATGTCAATTAAGTAAGGCTCATAAGCAATCTTATTCTAAGCATAGTTTCTTGTATCCAGAGAAGCTTGAGTTGGTACACACAGATGTGTGGCGACCATCAAAGGATTTCAGTATTAATGGTTCAAGATATTATGTGATTTATGTTGATGATGCTACGAGGTGGATCACTATCTATGTGGTCAAAGATAATTCAGAGGTATTTAATACATTTATGCATTATCATGTGTATGTAGAAAGAACTACAGGTCAAAAGTTGAAGAGACTAAGGTCAGATGGAGGGGGAGAGTATTTCTCAAATGCATTCAGCGATTACTTGTGAATAAAAAGGGAAGTTACTTGCATGTACTCTCCTCAACAAAATGGTGTAGCAGGAAGGAGAAATAGAACTCTTGTTGAGTTTGCAAGATCAATGAGAAAGGAGAAAAATTGTTCAAATTATTTGTGGGCTGAGGCTCTAAATACAACACATATTTGGTCAATAGGTTATTATGTAAATCTTTGCAGGGTATGACACCATATGAAGTTTGGTGGGTTAAGAGATCTAACTTAGATCATTGTAAAGTGGTCGGGTGTTTGGCTTATGCATATGTGCCATCTCAGTTGAGGCATAAATTGGAACCTAAAGCTGAAAAGTATGCGTTTATTGGATATGATGATAAGCAGATGGGATATAGGTTGTGGAGTCTATCCACAAAACAATTTCTTGTATCAAAGGATGTTACATTTGATGAGCAAGGTACTTGGTATGCAGGTACAATCAATATTCATGCAGGTGATGAAGAAGTTGTGCATCAGAAGAAAGGTAAATCAAAGGTTCAGATATTTGATGAAGAAGAGAGCAATGAAGTACAAGTGGAAGTTGAAGAAGTGCCAAGGTTTGATCCAAAATGTGATGAACCAGAAACTTCAAGAAGTGGAGAACTGAGAAGGTCATCAAGACACAAATGGCAACCTACAAAGTATAGCTATGATACTTCTTGTTTGACTACTAAGGATTACGCTTACATGATGAAAGCAGATGAAGACCGTTCTACATATGAAGAGGCAAAAGGTAAAGAAAATTGGGAAAAAGCTATGCAGGAAGAGTATGATGCATTGATGGAGATGAGACTTGGGATTTGGTTCCTAAACCAAATAGTGAGAAGATCATTGGATGTAAATGGGTCTACAAGACAAAGAAGTATGCAGATGGAAGTGTGTCTAGGTATAAAGCTAGACTTGTTGTGAAAGGATTTGCTCAGACATATGGTATAGACTATGATGAGACCTATAGTCCTGTGGCAAAGATGACAACCATCAGGACACTCATAGCTATTGCTGCATGTAAAGGTTGGAAACTATGTCAATTAGATGTGAAAAATGCTTTTCTAAATGGTTATATTTCATATGATGTTTTCTTGGAGCAAGCACAAGGGTTCAGAGATGAAAGGTATTCAAAATATGTATGCAAGCTCAAGAGAGCTTTGTATGGTTTAAAGTAGGCCCCAAGGGCATGGAATTATAGACTTGTAAAGTTCTTGAAGGAACTTGGTTTTCAAGTATCTAAAGCAGATAGCAGCTTGATTATCAAAGCAAGTGATGATGGGTTCATTGACATGTGCATATATGTTGATGATATCATTCTTACAGGAATAGATGAGAAGGGCATACAAAGCTCAAGAAACAAATGGAGAAAGAGTTCGAGATTAGTGACTTGGGAGACTTGTCATATTTCTTGGGCATGGAGATCTCATATGCGCAACATGGAGTGTATGTAACTCAAGAAAGGTATTTGAAGAACTTGTTGATCAAGTTTAAAATGGATGATTGCAGGGTGGCACCTACTCCAATCGAAGTGAATCACAAATTGAGTGGATATGGAGGAGAAGAACTCAAGGATATGAAGCTATATCAAAGTTTGGTTGGTAGTCTTATCTATGCTACATTAACTAGGCTTGATTTGTCATATGCAGTTGGCGTGTTGTCTCAATTCATGCAATGTCCTAGGAAAGAACATTGGGTTGCAGGACAAAGTGTATTGAGATACATTAAGGGTACACTCAAGAAAGGTTTGTATTATGGATTTACATAAGATACAAACATCAAGATCTATAGTGATACAGATTGGGCAAGTAATCCCGATGAATAGAAGATCAACTTATGGATACTTGTGTTATGTGGGAGATAAGTTAATCTCTTGGTGTTCTAAGAAGAAACACACAATTGCTTTATCATCTACAAAGGCGGAGTATAAAGGTATGGTTGAAGCTGCAAAGGAAGTCATATGGTTGAAAACTCTCATGAAGAGTTTTGACATGATTTAGAGCACACCCACTATTCATGGAGATAATATGAGTTCATTGTATCTAGCTGCTAACCCTGCTTTTCATGCTAGGACTAAACACATTGAGATTCAGTATCACTTTCTAAGAGAGAAGGTGATTGATAAGGAGATTGAAGTCACACATACTTCAACAAAAGATCAGATTGCAGATATGCTAACCAAAAGCTTAGATGGACCAAAGCTACAAACATTTAAAGACATGGCATGTATAAAGAAGATAGAGAAAACCTCAATTGATGATTGAGGGGGAGCTATTGGTGCAAGAAAATCACCAATTGATGTTTTGGATAAAGACTTGAAGTCAAAGGAAGAAGAAAAGATCAACAAATGAAGAGTGAAGATAGAACAAATTCAGGAAATGAAGACTTGTATACGTACGTACATTAAACTATAGCTAGCTCACTTATACCTTTGTTTTAGTCATGAGCTTGTACATATATGCCTATATATACAAGTAAAAAGTCGGGGCAAGTATGAGAGAATATAATATGAGAAGAATTAGAAGTTAGAATGGTCATTAGACACATGAGAAGTGAGGAAGAACTCTCTCATCATTCAGATGTAAACTTTTTTGAATAGAAGAAAACGTTGCACCCGATATTTTGCTATGTTCTCCTTTTGTGCTTGATCATTTCAAGTAGATGTCTAATTCCATAGTTAATGAGTCTATGGTTAGAGTTTGAGAGTATAATTGTAAATAGGTTGAAAGAATTATGTGTAGGAACATTTGTATGTGAATAACTGTTGAGTGTCTTCTGAAATAGGTGCAATCTCGATGGTCAAAGAAGTCATCAGTTCTCAGTGCACAGTGTAACGTTTTGCACAAATGAGGAGTCAAAATCTAAGTTGAAAGGTAATCCATCTATGGCTAAAAGCATTTGCTTAAACAGGTTCTAGTTTGGGAGAACTTTGTGTTAGAAGTTGCAAGTGTCAGAATCAACTATTCAAAAGAAGAGTTTGAGACATAGGTAAACTGTTTGAGTCATTTCTCAAGATCAACTGAGTCATTTGAGATGATTCAACTTGGAGAAGGTGCACAAACATCAGAACACACCTTGTGCAAAGTGTTATAAAAAACTTTACACATTTGATTAGTCAATGAGTAAGTTATGTGTAGCAGACTTTCTGAGTAGTGACTCTCTTCACAGTTATTTCAAAATTTTGACAATCTGGTATTGATCCTCCAAATTGGTAAAGCTATTGAGTTATTCTTGATATAGAGTGCTCTAACATCAAGGATAGCTTATGCTTTTGGAGATTAACACTCTCCATCAGGTGGGGGTTGGTGGACAATGGTGGGGGGGTGGGGGGGCAATGGGGGATCGGTAAGGGAACGATGGGGGGTGGGTGGGGGAGCGGTGGGGGGTGGGTGGGGGAATGGTGGGGGGTGGGTGGGGGAATGGTGGGGGGTGGGTGGGGGGACTGCGGGGGTGGGTGGAACAGTGGGGGGTGGGTGGGGGTGGGAAACAGTGGGGGGTGAGTGGGTTGGGGGGGGGGGGGGGGGGGGGGAGGGGGGGCGGTATGGGGGAAGGGAGGCCGGGGGGCAGGGGCGACGGTTTTTTTGTTTCTTTTTGGGCGGGGGCGGGGATGGTGGTTCTTTTTTTGGGGCGGGGGGAAGGGGGCGGGGGCGACGTTATTTTGTTTTTGAAAATATCCAAAATTGGAGGAAAATCCCTAAAAAATCCAAAAAAGATGCAAAAAAATCCAAAAAAATTCTCAAAAAATTCCTTATAGGCCTAGGCCAATTTCCTCACTCAAAACCATGGAGAGCTTCCTTTATTCCTCCAATTTGGCAAGAAAATGACATTTGAAAAGGAAGAAAAATGCTAGAGAAAATCTAAAAATTCTTGAAAAATCCCAAAAAATTCCAAAAAAATTGTACTTAGGCAAAGGCTATGAAATGGTTGCTAAATTTACTAAACATGCAAGGAACAAGCATGAAAAAAGGATAAAAAATACTAAAACTTAAGCAAAAATGACATGAGAAGGCTATGTACAACCTGGATAAGTACTGCAAGTTCGAGGTGATCCATAAATCTTGAGTTGTGTTGATGATAGGCCTTGAGTCTTGATATGTTTGCTAAGGGAAACTCCTCCATAATCTCCAATTTTAGTGCCCTTCATTTGTTTTGTCTTCTTGTTGGGCACACTGATCATCTGATAGGGGTACCCTAATCCTTCATTAGAATATTATCTCCTCCGTACTGCATCTTTTGTATCTTTGTTTCATCAACTTTATAACTTAATTTGCAAAATATCATTTTTACTATTCCAACTTCTTCATCCAATCGAACCCTCTGTTTCCAAAGACTTGCAGGTACTCCTTCCACATTCTTGTAAAGCCCTACAATTACTATCATAAAACTTGACATAACAGATGATATCCATACCAGTATCCATAAAAAACTAGCCCTTGATGTAGGATTTGAAGTAGCTTCGTCACTACTATTAAAGGATTTTCTTATCTTCTCTCTTATCTGGCCTTTGACTGTGACTGTCTCACTCGAGTCAGCAACCTGAATGATGTCCTCTTTTTCTTCTATGCTTCCTCTCTACTTGAGTTTGGAAAAATTCCATAGCAGGGAGATGGGTCTTCTGCATGGAGCCAAGCCAACATGTTTTCATCGTCATATAAATTTGCTCCTTCAAATAGATCTCCTTCTGGGTTGTCCAACAATTCTTCTTCCATACAAATACCAATTGTCTGCGTCCTGCTCGTATGTCTTTGGTTGTCTAGTCCTTCTTCTAAAAATACATGCTGCAACTCTTTTCCCTCCTACTTTACCCACATTGTGTCCTTGCCCGAGTCATGCAGCACATTGGCATGCCTTAACCAAGGTCTCCCAATTAACAGAGGGAAACTTCCTTCTACCTGTGGCAACCTTAAAACTACAAAATCCAAGTTAAAAGATGGTACCTTGTATCTTGACTCGGACTCCAGGGAACACTCCATAGGCTTTACTATGCTTTGGTCTGCCAGTGTTACAGTGAAGTTTGCAGGTCTTGAAGGGTGTAGTTCAATCTTTTCTATTGTATGTTTAGGCATCAAGTTAATGCCAGAACCACCATCCACAATAACTCCTTGAAACTCATGACCTTTGATAGAGACTGTCAGCCGAGGGCTCTTATAATCTGTAAGGGGTGCTTCCCCTACCATTTTACCTTTATGGATAATAGCAGTCTTTGCAACTGAACTTGTAGTGGAAGCCTCATCAATTATCTACAAGAGTTCTGACCTGAATTTCCCATCTATCTTTATTGAAGAAAAAATACTAACCTCCTTTTTCATGGACTCGAGTAGTTTTGAAGCTTTTGATTCCTTAAGAGCATGGGCTCCAATCGACTTATCAAACTCCTCATGAGCCCTGTTGAATGCATGCCCAATGGCATCACTGGTACATATGAGATCTCCTTCTTGCCTTGTATCTGCACGTGTGGTGGCTTTGTCTTCAGATGTCTCTTTGTCTTTATTCAATCCATTAATCCTCTATTCTTGACCTATTTCTACTTGAAACTTCCCCTTGCTTCTAGTTTACACTGTAAAAGATTCAATTTCTTCTAGTTGTACCACCCTAGTAGATGGTGATGGCACATTGACTTGATCTACCATTTCTTCTTTACACACAGAAATCATTTGAATGTGGGGCCCCGATGAGGATGCTTGGTTCTTAGGGCAACAATTAGTATAGTGGTCTCTGGCCTCTGGGCAATTCCTGCAAGGAAGGGCATTTTCTGGTAGAGTGCATCTACTTTGATAGTGCCCACATTCTCCACATGTGAAACAAATAATTGGCCTCCTTGGCCCATCTCCAAAGTTATCCCTATGTCTAGGGTTGTAGTTGTTACCTTGATTAGGTGTTTTCGCCATCACATTTGCTGGTGGTAGGGATGTCCAATATGTTGTTGCAAGCATTCCTCTTGATTGACATTCCTGGGCCTCGTGACCAACTTTCCTGCATAGTTGGCAAGTTACATTTAACAGAGGAAATTCACTTACTATATGACTTTGCTTGCTGCACATGATACACCATGGTCCACTCTTGATGCCACCCCCTTTGAGTTCCTGCAAATCCTATCGAAGTTGAGCGAGTTCTTCTGTTTGGGATTCCTCTTCCTTTTGTAACTTCATTGCCTCAATCTCCCTCCTCAACTGAGTAACCACATTCTCCTCCTCTTTGTGGGGCTTATTACTTTTTAAGCCCTCCAGCTCTTTCTTTAGTTGGATTACTGCTCCATTTCTGAAGAATAGGGTAGTTGAGAAGAAATTGCTCCATATTGTTGCCTTATTTGCTCAAGTCGTGTAGCTGTGTTGATGAACTCCTCTATGGAGGCCGTTGGCAACACTAATTCCTTGATTTTACATTGTGTGGTCACTGGAAGTGGCTTAGCTAACCACTTCTTAATAACAAAATCATGTGGAGGATCTGGCAACTTAGCCATTAGTGCCTTGGCCCTAGTTACAAACTGGAAACTTTTCACCTGGACCTAGTCTCAAGTTTTCTAATTCCTCTATGATGATCTCTGCAGTATTTCCATGTTGGAATTGAGTTTTGAATGCATCTTTCATTAAGTCCCAAGTGGTGAAATGGTTCTTAGCAAACTAGCTGAACCATTTATCTGCTAACCCTTCTAATGTGGCAGGGAAGAGTATCAAAAAGACATCCTCTCTTCCCATTAAGCCTCTAGTTTTGCATAGTGCTAAAAACCTTCTAATATACTCGTCCGGATCTTCCTGAGCTAGGCCTTTGAAAGAAGGAAATTTTATATTTGATCTTGATAGTAGGGTTTCCAAGTCTACCTGACCTGCCATGCTCTTCACTGATGAGGTTGACGAAAGTGGACTGGAGGATCTTCTAACAGCCTTCCTTCTTGTAGCCTTGCAGGTGATCCTCAATGTTTGGGACCGGGTTGCGGTCATGAGATGTTCATAGCCGTCTTAGTATGAGATAATTGATAAGAATATTTACCTCTTAGTCCAATGAAGTAGTACTGTAAGCACTTGAACTCTTCTACCCTTTGCACTTGGCTTCTCCTATGCTCAAATCTCCTTGGAGTCCGACCGGGGGTGCTAAATTTTGTTGGGGGATTCTTGGACAAGAAGGGATTTGAGTGTTTGTAGGATAAAAGGGAAAGTCAAGAAGAAAGATACACACTGGAAGCCTCTATCGATTGATTATAAGAAGACAAATACAATGGTGATGCATAATACAATCCAATGCTTTAGTGCAAAATTCCACAGAGTGCTTAATCACAAAATACAAAATACCCAAGGGTCTTGTTGCTGTCGGCCTTCTCTGCACCAGACCTCCACCTTCTCCAAGCCTACACTTGTGGACACCTTGCACCAAGCTTCCAATAAGGGGGAGGGATGGACACCTTCTGTCGGCACGCGCACAGCTTCAATGGGACCTTGGGATCCTTGGGGGACTAGCTTAGCACTTCTCTGCACACTTCCTTAGTCACTCTTCATGCACACCTTGCACTTCACTTCTCTGCGTCGCACACTGTATCTATTGCACTTCTCTCTCTTTTCTAACTTAGACTATGCTCGCCTTGCTTAGTCCCTCAAGAATAGTCCTTGCCTTGATTTGAGTGTCGATTCATGTACGCTCCTAACTGTTAAAGTATCTTGGTACTCACTTTGATGTCCCAAGATTGTCTCTAAAAGTGGGCAACCAATGAATCCATGTTTTGTCCTGTAGTGACTTTAGACTAAAACAAGAATTTTAATTGGAGGGCCATACTTTCACTTTTGTGTACGCTGCCACTTCACATACCTTCACATTTTGCCTTTTAATTTCTCAAATGTGCACCTAAGAGAGGGTTCACCTGAACCTTCCAAAACACTTTAAAAGCACTTTTGAACCTTAGGGAATTATAGAAATACCTCTGCAACTTGCAACCAACTCTCTATAATTATACCCTTTATGAACAATTAATTGTGCACTACATGTGCACGTTGACACTCGAACTTTGAATACTTTGACTTCACCCATGTTGACTTTGACTTAGAACACATTAACTCTAACCGCTTTGACTTTGACTATGGTTGACTTTGATTGTGGTTGACTTTGACCAATATGACTTTGATGGGCTCAACAGGTTTTATGGAGTATATGGAAAAAATTTGTATGTATTATTGGCCTAGGATGTATGTTGATGTTATTAACTATATTTCTACATGTTCTACTATCAAGTTTATTTATTAGTCAAACAGAAAGATCCTTTGCATCCTATGTATCCACCTTGTATTCAATACAAGTGGGTAGTAGATCTTCTAACTATGCCTTATGGAATTCAAAAAATGCATTATATTGTACTTGCATGAGAGGATTTAACTAATCATATAGAGGAATGTGCACTATGTTCTAAGACCACTTACAATGTTTCCAAAATCTTGCTTGAAGATCTCATATTTTTCTTCGGATATATATAGAAAATTATTTCCAATCATGAAGAGTTAGATGCAAAAGAAGCTAAAGAATTCTTTCAACGTAATGGTATTCGTTTGTCTCTCACCAGTGCATATATTCGAGAGGCCATTGGTAAAACTAAAAGAGGGTATCCGTCTATAAAATCCATAAGGAAAATATGTAATAGTGATATTAAACAATGGCTTAGATATTGAAATGAAAAAAGAAACTCCTTATCTACTATTAAGTATACATTAATCAAACTAAGGAGGAAGGAACAAAAGATAAGAAACCATGATGAATTAATTAAATAGAAATGAACTTACAAACAATGCTCTATGAGCATGGAGACTCCATGAGGAGAGAGAGCGCACTCTTGCCAAGAGCTTGAGTGAATGGCTTGAGAGGCGTGAAAGGAGGCCTTGATTATATGGAGTTTGGGAGAATTCCTTTGCATGTGGGATAAATGGACTTGCATGAGAATGAAACTAACTTTTGACAAAAGGGTGGAGCATGGAACTCTCAGGACCCCCCTCCATGTGATGATCCTTTTGTTTCTAATATGGGGGACTAGTGACATATGGGATCACTTGGTCCATTGGGTTTTTAGGATCTAGGGAAATATAGGATCCTTATTCATAACTTGGAAATATGGGATCCAAGTTTGGGACATATGGCATCCCTTGTTTTTCATGGATGTATGGCATCTGTGTGGTATTGGTTCCATGGACATATGGGATCCATGGTGGTAGGACATATAGCATCCTTGGGATCGGGACATATGGGATCCCAAGATGTATACTTAGACATTTGGGATCCAATTGGTTTTGTTGAGATCTAGGGATATATGGGTTCCCTAGATATATGTAGGGTTTACATCATGGGGTAGATGATGCTTTTTGAACAATTTTCCTTTTCTTCTTGTATATACACTTTTCCCATATACACTTTTCCTTTGGGATTTAGTTATGTAGCTTTGCTAGGATTGATTGATGGGGGTCCTCTCCCTTTGTCCTTGTGACGTAGAGAAAAATATGCATGGGATAAGATTTTATGGCCTTAGGAAGGTCCTACCTTTGAGACATGGCTCAGGATGGTGTCTAGCCCTTTACAATGTGCCATGAACAAAGAACTTCTCATATAGTTCAGAAGGTGTAAGCATTTCTACGTGAGATATTTAAGAGAAGAAAAAATTGAAATAGTCCTCTTTTCAAAGGATTTACGAACATATGCACATGTCATGTAGTGAATACTCACCAATATCTCCTTACTCAATAGATTTGACTTCCACCTTTTTTTAGGTCATTTTTCAATGGCCATTGCTAGTACAATGGACATAACCACTTTAGACAAGCTTAATTGCATCGTTGCTTACATCATTTTTATGTTGCTATTCTCAATATCTAGTTGCTCTGCACAAAAAGCGCCAAAACTTCAGGGATGTAGCATGCCTTATTTTGTGAGTAGGCGGAGCATGACACCGTAGATGCAGTTATTCAATGAAGCTCCACGTATTTTGAATAGCAACTGCAGTCATGACTCCTCCTGAAATTGGGACTCGAAGTGATCTTTTTCATTCGAACCCAGAGTAGTGATTCTGAGATGGAGCAATGATCAAGCGAAGAACAGGGCGTCCAACCTCCCTCTCTCTCTCTCTCTCTCTCTCTCTCTCTCTCTCAAGCGGTGGCAGTACACTTCTTTTTGTATTTGCTCCACAACCCATATCTGTGCAAACCAAGAATGCACTGTCTAGAATATTATGCAATCGTTTCTGATATAATGGAGTAGCTCTACAATCAGACTCAATCTCACGCTGAGCTTCATCATTGCTGCTATGTTGGCTAAATCAGTTCCATAGAGCTCTCTCAGCTCATTAGCATGCCATCAAGTGCACTATTGTAGAAAGTACAAACATATCTCTCTCTCTCTCTTCTTCACTCGAGTTTGAACTCCTTTGCTCAAGGCGGTAGCAGTCGTACCATGCACCTCCTTTACCATTTATCTCTTCTCGCGCTGAACTTCCTACATCACATGTTCATCTTCTAAGGAAGGAGGTAGGAGGTGCCTCTTCTTTTTGTTGTGAGCTCTCTAATTTATAGAATGTGTTTCATCCAAATGGTAGCATTATAGGAACTTCAAGAGAATTCCAACAGCATGGGAAAAGGAACAAAAATTAAGAAAACATGATGAATTATACAAATAGAAATGAACTTAAAAGCATGCTCTATGAGCATGGACACTCCATGAGGAGAGAGATGGCACTCTTGCCAAGAGCTTGAGTGAATGGCTTGAGAGGAGTGAAGGGAGGCCTTGTTTGTATGGAGTTTGGGAGAATTCGTTTGCGATAAATGGAGTTGCATGAGAATGAAAACAATTTTTGACAAAAGGATGGAGAATGGAACCCTGAACACTAGATACTTATCTTTTGACTTTGGACATATAGAATGACGTGCACCCATTCGACAGGGTATATGCTTGCTAAACTAATGTACTATCAAAAGCTAATTTTTCCCATATAACTGGGTTTGGAACTCTCGAAAATCAGCATGAATGCTCCAAGTAAAGAAGGAGATGCAAAACAATTTTACTCTCGTCGATTCCAAAGTCGACTTAAAATTAGGATTTTGCTCCTTTATAATTATCAAAGTGATCCTTTCCAAATGGAGTTTGGCCAAAGTCTTGGATGAAAAATCCCTAAAGAATGTTTAGACATCAAGATAAGTCTAAAAATACTAGAAAAAATACATATTTATGGCTATAAACTCCTTAGGTGCAAAGAATCCTAGGAATTTAGAAAAATGGAGCATGAATACATTTGAATCTTTTTGATAGGTATAAATTAAATAAAAAGGTCTAAATAGGCATAAATTGGCAAGGAGTGCCTCTTTCGGTCCATAATGTGCACGTTGATGTTTCTTTACTCGGTAGCATTTACCAAGAGATCTAACATGCACTTCATGGACCAACTCGAGGGGGTTGGTGGGCCCCTTCAATCCTTCAAGTCTTTACTTTGTGTCTTTGCTCCATCTCTGTCTTGCAACTACTCGAACCTCCTTCCACATTTCCATGATCAATATGCATGTAATGGGCATCTCAAGGTTACATTTGTTTGACGTCTTCTTGAGCTTGGTACTTAAACTAATTTTTTCTTTCCAAAAGCATGACTTTAGAAAAACCACAAAGCACACGTACCCTGACGAGTTTTAGCAGATTAATCTAATCATCTATGAAGGCTTGATCCTCAAGCATTAGCATTGCATTATCCTCTACAGTTGTTTAAAAATACTTAAAAACTGGCGACCATATCAATCATCCTTGAGTTAAGCTTGCTTTTAAATCTCATAAGTTGCCAATGTTGTTCAGCAACTAATGCATGCAACATGAGACACTAAAAGTTAAAACATGATCTTACAGCTATCACATATGGCGGAATTTGACTTCCAGCTCATTCATATGCCCCAAAATGTCTTCTCATTTTCAAGCACAATTCGCCCGACTATCTTGAAAGGTCTAACTTCTAAGACCAGACTGAATATTACCTGTTCAAGTTTTAAAATGTAATTGGACATTGTTTCTTTCCATAGGAATATATAGATGACGAATGATGAGCTAACCTTTGTTAGGGAAAGTGAATCTGTAGTTCCGAGTTGGTTTTGAAGTCCAGATTACATGCCATTCCGTAGTAGAACATTCAAAACCCAAATCCTAATCACTCCAGAATGGCAGGCGAGTGCGAGTCATAGAGACAATAGAGACTAGACTTCCAAGTTCGAACTCGAAGTTTTGGGCACGTGAAGCTCAAGAGAATGAACCTGATCACGAAGTTGGAAGAGATAGACTGCTTCCAATTGTCTAAATGAAAAATGTGAAAAACTCTCACACCAGAAAAGAAAACGTTTCAAAAACTTCAGTAAGTCTTTCAGTTGTTCTTCATGCAAATTTTACATTTTGACGTTTAACACGCTTAAGTTAGTCTTTGGAATGATTTTTCATAAAGAATTTACATTGTGTCTAGTGTCCACCTTTTAGGCATGAAACTCGGCAAATTTCTCTGTTCCACGTTTTATACGTATCCAAATTCTCTGTGTCGAGACATAATGGCCATTGGTTATACATGTTTGTGTCCAGAATCCCCAATATTCATATATATATATATATATATATATATATATATATATATATATATATATATATATATATATATATATATATATATATATATATATATATATATATATATATATATATATATATATATATATATATATATATATATAGTCTCTTGAGGGATGCGTAGATCTTGAGCATGGGCATCCCTGAGGATGCCCAAACTTGAAAAGTAGGCATCCTTTGATGCCCAAAACCCCCTTTGATGCCCATTTTGGGCATCAAAATTTAAACACTGATTCGTGAGTCATGACGATGTAGCCCCAAGAACGAGGAGCACGATGACTTAGCAATAGCGCCGACTTAGTAGTCGGCACTACTGCGAGGTCATAGCGCTCCTGGTTCTTGGGGTGACATCATTACGACTCACGATGGTACTGAGGTCCAAAGGTCCTGTCTTGGGTCCCTCTCTTAGTTCGATCGTCTGGGCACAAAAATCAGAGGAAATTTGTACTAGCTCTCATCACAACGGGGGATCGTGGCCGGCGCGTCACGTGGCTATCACGGGCACAAAAATGAGGGAATTGCGAGCTTTGATCGCGATGGCGTTGAGGTTTTCTTTTTTTTTTTTTTTTAAAACAGAAAGTATAAAATTGATGCTAAAAACAAAAATACAAGCAGCGTACCAAACTCTTAGGTGAGTCAGGTACAACTACAACGAGGAAGCATTGTGGGAGGCCTCATATCAGGAAAAGGTTAACATAGTCTTCAAGAAACGTGATCATCTGAAACCTAGGCTTGGAGTACCACTTTAGGAGTTTAGATTTCCAAGTATTGTAACGATACTTTCTAAGAATTACAAAGGGATTTTTATCTTCCGAGTGAGAATCACAACTGTCGGTGAAGCAAAAATTGAGAATTTTCTTCAAACCCACCAAAAAGGAGAAGAAGTAGTCCTTCCCCTTCCTATTGAAGATGGCACTGTTCCTGTTCTTCCAAATAAACCACAAGGAGTGGATTCTGATGAGCTGCCACAGAAGAATATCCATACCACGAGCTTCCCCCAGCAAAATGTCTTTGCTGTTAGGAGCATTAAGACCTTTGTTCTGACAGAAGAACCTCATACCAAACCAGAACCTGGAGGAGCTTTTACAGTGGACAAACAAGTGATAAAGGTCCTCATCTTTACCACAGAGTTTACAATTTCCAGCATCAATTTTATACTTCCTAGCAAGCTCCCCTGTCCATATGCCTTTGTGGAGAATGAGCCAGTTAAGGCAAGACTGCTTGTTGGAGAAGGGAAAAGCCCAAGTGCATTGGAATCTGTATTTCCACTGCAAGGGGGACCATTGGAGATCCCACTTCTTATTGAGTTTGCCTGTTATTTCCTTGATACTTCTGCCACTCTTTTTGTAGGCTTTAAGAATATCCTCAGCTACAATTTGAAGGGAGATCTCCTTCCTCCAAAATTGCATTTCCAGCTTTTTCTTTAGAATTTCCTTCTGGATAGAGAGGACCTGTTTGCATTGCCCAGAGAGCCCATCAAATCCTGAAATGACAGTATCATCAATAATGTTACCTGCATTTAACAAGTCCTGCCAATGTCCAAATCCCTTCCTCCTGCATTTATTCCATCTAATGGGGAGAGAAAGGGAGGGAAACGAGTTAATCCAACCAAACCAGATGGAGTCTTGAACTAAGAAGGTAAGATTGTGAGCAAAGTAAACAGGCAAATTATACTTAGCCTTCACAACCATCCAAGCTTTCCACAAGGAACAAATAAGCTGACTGCCTTTGGGCACAAATTCAACAGGAGACGTAATAACATCCCACAGAGAACAATTGATCCAGCTTTTATTATGTTTAATGTTGAATTTGCTAACATTTCTTTTAATTAAACAAGCCCAGAAGTCATTAGAGGAAATAGATCTGAAAATCCACTTAGCAGCCATTTGGGTGGCCATTCTGGAAGGACAAATGAGCCCAAGCCCCCCCTCAGTTTTTCTCATACAACAAGTATCCCAAGCAACTTTGGGAATTTTAGATCCACCCCACAAAAAATTCCTAGCAAGAGAGATGGCCTGACCAAGCTGCTTTTTACTAGGCTGCCAACAAGACAAAAAATAGGTAAGGGAAGGGAGGATATAATGCTTTAAAACAAAAGATCTTTGAGAGATACTTTGCTGCACATCAGACCATTTAAAAATTTTAGCTCTAAATCTATCAAGCACCCAATTCCACCTTTGTTCATTGGTTATACCAAAGCCCATGGGAATACCCAGCAGCCTAAAAATGCTGCCTTTCTTGATGATATCACACCCTGCAGCTAAAACACAAGCCGGAATCTTATTATCAGTGGCAAAAAAACTAGTTTTTTGATGGTTAACCACAGAGCCACTAGCAATACAGAAAAGGTCAAGAGAGTTAAGAAATTGCTTAGCCGAATTTTCTTCAGCAATCATCATCATGTTAGTGTCATCTGCAAACATCTGCAGCCCCAGGGGAGAATGAGCTTGGGGAATATCAAGACCAGAGATGGTCCCTTGACAGAAGCTATCCTTGACCAGCCAACCCAACGCATCACTAGAAATGGCAAACAGAAGAGGGGCCAGGGGACACCCTTGTCTAATAGACCTGCATAACTTAAAAGAGTCAGACAAATTTCCATTAATAGCAACTTTTGAGCAGGCATTACCAAACAAGATACTGACATATCTTATAAACTTTTTGCCAAAACCAATATCATGAAGAGACTGAAGAATGAAATCCCATTCAATCCTGTCATAGGCCTTATCAAAATCAATTTTGAAAAAGTACGTGTCTATATTGAGCTCTTGATAATACTCAAGACTCTCCCAAATGGTAATAATGTTATCCAGAATAAATCTCCCTTTGATAAAGCCTTTTTGCTCTGGCAGAATTATACTATCCATTAAAGGACTGAGCCTTCTGGCTAGGATGGAAGCAAAAATTTTGTAAAGAGAAGTCAGACAAGAGATGGGTCTCCAATTGTTTAAGTCATCTTTGGGACCCCTTTTATGTAAGAGCTTTATCACCCCTGTGTTAATAAAAGGAGAAAGAGACCCCCTTCTAGAGGCTTCTTGCCAGATCTTGAGAATTATGGGCACCAATAACTCCTTGAACTCCTGAAAAAATTCATAAGGAAGACCATCAATACCAGGGGATTTACCAGGCTTCAATTTGCTAATGGTTTCTCTCACCTCACTCTCAGAGAAGGGCATGTCAAGGAGGGAGTCCATTCCCTGAGGAACCATTTTCTTCCTACAAAGGGCAATGGCAGCTCTTGCACTCCACACATCATCCCCTCTCTTGGGAGGAAGAGAGAAAACATTGGCAAAGAACCTATGGGCAACCTCCAAGTTATCCTTCATATTAGAAGCTAAAAGACCATTATTGTCTTTGAGCATAGGGATGAAGTCCCTAGCTTTCTTTTTTCTCATAAGATCAAACATGTGTTTATTAGGCTTATCCAAATTACCAGCCCAGAATTCTCGAGACGTGACAAGGGCACCTCTAGCAAGGAGGTAATCAACTTTCCTCACTTTTTCCTGCAACTCAAGGATTTTCAGCCTTTTGGTATTAACATCAAGCTTAGAGGACTCAAGACGATCCATCTCCTTCAATATCATCATTCTTCTCTCATACCTAATATTTTTAGCTTTATTCTTAAAGTTCTTAACAGTAATTTGGATTTCTTTAACAGCCTCTTCCCAAGCCACAAGGGGAGACCTATCTTTAGTAAAATGAGAAATCAGAATATCAGAAATTTTCTCCTTCACGATAGGAATTTTAAACAAGGAAGAATCCATGTGAGGCCAGCCAGCACGATACGAGGGGTTGTTCAAGAACAGCTTCACAATCAAAGGCGCATGATCAGATAAAACAAAAGACCTATCAATGTCACAGTTAAAATTCCACAAGTTATTGCTCCTACCAGCCTGCATGTAAAACCTGTCTAATCTGGCAGACAAAAAATTACCTTGGTTTCTGTTGTTCCAGGTATGACCTGTGTTAAGAGAAAGATCAAGCAGGCTGTGCTTATTAATCAGATTAAACCAACAATGCTTCTCACCCCCAGAGATAATATTATCATTGTTGCCGATCCTATCACCTATATTAGTGACCATGTTAAAGTCACCGGTCAGAAGTAAAACATCATTAAGTTTAGCAATTTCTTCCCAGCATTTAGCTCTTTGAGAAGCCTGGTTAGCAGCATAAACACACACCACAGTACAATTAAAAGGCTCTTTACACTTGACAGCAATCCACTGATTAGAACTACTCTTGTAAACCTCCTCAATAAGATGACTCACTCCATTAGCCACCCCAATGGCAGCACCACCTTTACCACAGTGATCCGTATGGACCCAATGGTAAGAATTGGAAACCATTTTTAAATTCGACAACAGAGTGGTACCTCCCACCTTCAGCTCCTGCAAACAAATAAAATCAGGAAAAATAGAGGAATCTTTGATCCAGTTGTTGATGGTCTTGCTCCTGATAGGATCAGTGAGCCCTTTAGTGTTCAGAGAAATAAGCTTAATACAATCCATGACCAAAGGCGAGAGAAGAAAACTTGCTTCTTAAGATACTTACCAAGATTAACTGCAGTAACCGATTTCCTGACCAATTCCTAACATTTGGTCTAGTCTTAACCTTTATCATTTGGTGACAAGACAACGGACATATGACCATAAGACAAACAGAATGGAACTTAAGAAGGGAAGAAACCAAAAGAGTCAAGCCTGCCCTAAAGCTAAGCTTGCTATGAAATAAATTTATAATTACAGGCAAAAGATCAAACCTATGCAAAGAATGAAAAAAATAATTCCAAACAGAGAGACACCTGACTGCACTCAAGAAGAATCTATCAAGACTGGCAGACAGAAAATTAGAGCTATTACGATTAAACCAAGTATGCACAGAGTTAGCAGAGAGGTCCACAAGCATAAGATTACTATCCAAGTTAAACCAACACTTATTTTCAAGCCCAGGGACAATAAAGTCGATTTTACCAAATCTGTCACTACTGAAAGTGACCATGTTAAAAACTCCTGTAAGAAAAATAAAACCAAGAAACCTGAGAAGAACTTCCCAGTTTTTAGCTCTCTGGACTGACTGCCTTGCTGCATAAATAGAAACCATAGTACAATTATGAGGTCCATTAAATTTAACAGCAACCCATTGAATAGTGGGACTCCTTAACACAACACCAGAGAGGTTACAAAGGCCATCAGAAATGCCAATGTCAGAACCTCCATTTCCATTATGCTCCGAAAAAACCCACATATGGTTGTTCGAAACAGTTCTCAGATTCATAATGAGGGAGTCACACCTATCCTTAATCTCCTGCAAGCAAATAGAGTCAGGGGAGTGAGAACCAACTATCATCCAATTATTGAACATCTAACCTCTGACAGGGTCCACAAGCATAAGATTACTATCCAAGTTAAACCAACACTTTTTTTCAAGCCCAGAGACAATAAAGTCAATTTTACCAAATCTGTCACTACTGAAAGTGACCATGTTAATAACTCCTGTAAGAAAAATAACACCAAGAAACCTGAGGAGAACTTCCCAGTTTTTAGCTCTCTGGACTGACTGCCTTACTGCATAAACAGAAACCATAGAACAATTATGAGGTGCATTAAATTTAACAGCAACCCATTGAATAGTGAGACTCCATAACACTACACAGGTGAGGTTACAAAGGCCATCAGAGATGCCAAAGTAAGAACCTCCATTTCCAATATGTTCCGAAAAAACCCAAAGATGGTTGTTCGAAACAGTTCTCAGAATCATAATGAGGGAGTCACACCTAACCTTAATCTCCTGAAAGCAAATAGAGTCAGGGGAGTGAGAACCAACAAACATCTAATTATTGAACAACTTACCTCTGACAGGGTCAGAGAGCCCTTTAGCAATGAAAGAAATAATTTTAGTACTATCCATGGAAAAAGCCAACAAAAGAAAAAAAGACTTACTTTTTAAGGTTTTTACCTGGCTTCACAGCAGATACTGAGGACCTCACAGTATCTTTCCTCTTGGAGTTAAATTTATCTTTACCTTTAGGGCTGGGGGAACACACATTTGTCATACAAATGTCTTGATTGCTGGGACACCCATTGAACTCCTGAACAGAAGATAACTCATCAAAACTGTTAAGTTGCTCTATAAACATTTCATCACACTTACTATCTTTTACTTCTTCAGAGGGCTTCAGATTATTGGTTCCCTGTGGTGAACTGAGGGGAGAGCCTTCAACCTTATTTTGCTCTTCCCCAATATTATTTCTGCTCTTATTCTGCTCTTCCCCTAAATCCGAATCAGACTCCTGCAATTTGTTCAGCACCTGATAGGGATTAAGAATCCCTTTTACTAGCGGTTCAGAACGTAACCCTACATTAGGGTTTTTTTTTCGCTGCTTGAAGGGAACTTTTTTGAATCCATGCTCTTCTTTGGATTGAGCCGGAAGGATGGGGACTGAGGAGGCAGGCGACTCTTCACCAGGACCAGCAACACCATTTTGTTTTTTAGCTAACAAGGGGCAATCCTTAATTAAATGCCCTTGATTATAACAGTTAAAACAAGCATTAGGCAGGTTTTTATAGACCACCTTTTGGACATGCAGCTTATAACCCTCAGAATTCTTAATGACAACTTCAGTCTTAATTTTTTTAGAGATATCAACCTCAATCAGCATCTGAGGCTCCCATTTGGGATTGAAATCCTTTTTAGGTTTCTGACCAACTATTTTTCCAATAATCGATCCAACTTTTTCGAGCCAGGGATAAAATTCTATAGGGAAATCAGGAAAATCCACCCAAATAGGAACTTTGGACGGCTTGCTACTTCTAGGATTAAAACCAGGAAACCATTTATAGAAGGAGAGGGGGGTGTTTCTAATAACCCAATGACCCTCTGCTATAACTTTCAAAGCATTTTCCACATCTTCAAAGAAAAAAAGATAAAAGTTATTAGGCAGATACTGAACATGCTTAGCAAACAGACCTTTACTTTCCCAGTTAATCCTCATCCAAGATTTGAGAATCTCCTGAGCAGGCCGAGGCCCCTGACAATGAGCTATAACCACTTTGTCTTCAAGGTGGTTGTTCCAGTTAGTGAGGGCAGAGCTCTCAATAACCAGAGTACAATCCTCCTTATCCTCATCTTCTGGGTCAAGATCTAACGTATGAGCCTTATTATTGACAAAACCTTCACTCAACATAGGCTCAACTAATTTACCTTTTCCTTTGAGATCCGCAGGAACAGAGTGAGGATGTTGGTTACCTGGCTTGACCGGATTAGCAAAGACAGAGAAGAAGTCTTGTTGTGGCCTCTGGACCGCTTTAGCATACGATAACGGAACATGCGACTGTTGGCACTCCTTCGAGGTGAATCCCATCAGATCATCAGAACCGCCACAGCCATTCCCACCATTCTGACCACCAAAGTCTTTGTCAACCTTCTGCGTAGCCACAGAAGGACCGGACGAGCTAGCACAGCCATCAAATACAGGATTAAACATTGCTTTCACCATATCTGTATCTTCACACCTCGAATCAGGCAGTCCATTTCGCAAAGCCTCGTACAGTGCCATGACGGGGGCCAATGAACCACCGAACAAAAGAATGAACAGAGAACCCCCTTGTACCGAGGGGGAGGAGAAGAATAGAATAGCCTCCCCACACGACGCGGGGGAGGAGAAGATAGATAGACGAACCCAAACCCCAAGGGAGGCACATGCAGGCCCAAAACCCTAGGGCATTCACTCCCCACTCCGCACGACGCTTTGAGTCGGCGTTGAGGTTTTCTCTTCACATCGACTTCTCTACAACACTGAACGTGTGTGAGTTAGGAGCACAAAATCCGGACAATTTGCCAGCTTGTATTCTGGCTACGCGATGACGTGGAGGACCGGAGGTGCTCTCATCGCGATGACATTTCCTCCTTGTGCCATCCACACAGTGTGTTCCATCATGAGCTCAATTCTGAATTTTGTAGGTTTTTAGATACGCTGTGCGCTTTTTTTTTTTGATAAAAACAGGAAGAATAAAATTGATGCTAGACAAAAACAAAATTACATCAGGCCCTCACGGGAGCCCAAGGCAGATATAGGAAATCCTAGTTCCGAAAAGGTAGGGGGGCCTCATAAGAGGATAGAGTTAACAAAATCACCAAGGAAAGTGATCATGTCACACCTGGGCTTTGAGTACATATGAAGGAGCTTGGCCTTCCACACATTACAGTGGTAGTTTTTTAAAATTACAAAGGGGCTCTTAAAGTCCGATTGGGATTCATGACAATAGGATGAACAGAGATTGAGGATTTTCCTCAGACCCAGCAAACAAGAGAAGAAGTGATCTTTTCCCCTTTTATTAAAGATGGCACTTTTTCTATTCTTCCAAATAAACTACAAAGAATGATTTCTAATAATCTGCCACAGAAGGATGTCCATGCCTCCTGATTCACCAATCAGAATATCTTTGCAACTTGGAGTTTTGAGCCCCTGTATTTGACAGTAAGACCAAATGCCTACCCAGAATCTGGAAGCAAATTTACATTTAATGAACAAGTGCTCCAAATCCTCTTCTTTGCCACAGAGTTTACAAAGTCTAGCATCAATTTTATACTTCCTAGCATGGCTTCCCGTCTAGATGCCTTTGTGGAGAATGAGCCAGTTCAGACAGGATTGCTTGTTAGAGAGGGGGAAGGCCCAGGAGCACTAAAATCTGTACTTCCACTGCAGGTGGGACCATTGAAGGCCCCACTTCTTATTCAGCTTTCCAGTAATCTCCTTAATACTTCTGAGATTCCTTTTGTAGGAGCTTAGCATATCCCCGGCGACATCTTGGAGAGAAATCTCCTTCCTCCACATGTTGACCTCCATCTTCTCCATCAACATCTCCTTCTTGCTTATGAGAATCTGTTTACATTGAACTGAAAGACCGTCAGTTTCGAGAATAGCATTATCATCAACAACTTCACTTGCACTTATCAAGTCCTGCCAATGTCCAAAGCCTTTCTTTCTGCATTTATTCCATCTAATTGGGAGGGTAGGGAGGGTTCCACTATTAGACCAGCCAAACCAAATGGAATCCTACACTAAAAAGGAAAAATTGTGAGCAAACTAGACTGGGAGATTATACTTAGCCTTAACAACCATCTAGGCTTTCCAGAAATTGCAAATTAGCTGACTACCCTTAGGCACAAAGTCAACTGGAGCAGTTATCACATCTCGCAGAGAACAGTTGACCCAACTTTTATTATGCTTAACATTGAACCTGTTAATATTTCTTTTAATCAAACATACCCAAAAGTCATTAGAGGAAACAGATCTGTAAATCCACTTGGCAGCCATTTGAATAGCCATCCTGGAGGGGCATATGAGACCAAGGCCACCTTCGGCTTTCTTCATACAACAAATATTCCAGGCAACTTTGGGAATTTTGGAGCCACCCCATAAAAATCTTCTAGTGAGAGAGATGTCCTAACCTAACGACTTTTTCTTAGGCTGCCAGCAGGACAGAAAGGGGAGACAAGGGGCAGCCTTGCCTAATGGACCTGCATAGTCTAAAAGGGTTAGAAAGATAACCATTAATAGCTACTTTAGAAAAAGCATTACCAAAAAGAATACTAACTAATTTAATAAAACTTTTGCCAAAACCAATGTCATGCAATGACTGAAGAATGAAATCCCATTCAATCTTGTCATAGGTCTTATCAAAGTCTATTTTGAAAAAGTAGGTGTCAACATTCAGCTCATTATAATAATCTAGACCTTCCCAGATAGTGATAATGTTGTCCAGAATAAATATTCCTTTAATAAATCCCTTTTGTTAAGGAAGAATTATACTATCCATTAAAGGACTCAGCCTTCTGGCCAGGATGGAAGTAAAGATTTTGTACAGAGAAGTTAGGCAGGAGATGGGTCTCCAATTGTTTAGATCATCTTTGGGACCTTTTTTGTGAATTAACTTTATCACTCCAGTGTTAATGAAGGGAGAAAGAGTTCCCCTTCTAGTGGCTTCTTGCCAGATCTTGAGAATTATTGGCACCAACACTTCCTTGAATTCCTGAAAAAACTCATAGGGCAGACCATCATGCCCAGGAGACTTACTAGGCTTCAATTTGCTAATGGATTCTCTAACCACACCCTAAGAGAGGGGCATGTCAAGGAGGGAGTCCATTCCCTGAGGAACCATTTTCTTCCTACAAAGGGCAATGGCAGCTCTTGCACTCCACACAGAATCCCCTCTCTTGGGAGGCTGAGAGAATACATTGGCAAAGAACCTATGAGCAACCTGAAGATTATCCTTCAAATTAGTAACATGAATACCAGAATTGTTCTTGAGCAGGGGGATGAAGTCCCTAGCTTTTTTCTTCCTCATAAGGTCAAACATGTGCTTATTAGGCTTGTCAATTTTTCCTGCCGAGACGTGTTCTCTCCAGACGTGGCAAGGGCACCTCTAGCAAGGAGGTAGTCCTCATTCTTCAATTTTTCATGCAGCTCCAAAATCTTAAATCTTTTGGTAGCCATATCAAGTTTAGAACACTCTAACATATTCATCTCCTGCAAAATCATCATCCTCCTCTTGTACCTGATCTTTTTAGCTTTATTCTTGAAGTACACAATCAAGGCCTGAATTTCTCTAACAGCTTCTTCTCAGGCCACAAAAGGCGACATATCTTTACTGAAATGCAACTTAAGAGTATTAGTAATTCTTTCCTTCACAATAGGAATCTTAAAAAGGGAAGAGTCCATGTGTGGCGAGCCAACTCTATAGCAGGGATTGTTATTGAATAAATTCACAATCAAAGGAGTATGATCAAACAGAAGCAAAGAATGATCAGTAGTGCAGCAAAAATTCCACAGCTCTTGACTCTTGCCAGCATGCATATAGAATCTGTCCAATCTAGCAGACAAATAGTTATTTTGATTCCTGTTATTCCAAGTATGACCAGTGTTAGCAGAAAGATCCATAAGGTTATGTTTATTAATCAGATTATACCAGCACTGCTTTTCAAAACCAAAGATAACATTATCAGTTTTACCATTCCTATCACCAAGATTAGTGACCATGTTGAAGTCCCCTGTCAACAAGATATCACCATTGATCCTGATAATTTCTTCCCAGCATTTAGACCTATGCAAAGCCTGATTAGCAGCATAAACACAGACAATAGTGAAATTGAGAGGCTCTTTACACTTCATAGCTATCCACTAATTAGTAGGGCTCCTTTGCACATCCTCAATTAAGTGGCACAAACCATTAGCAATGCCAATGGCAGCACCACCCTTACCATTATGATCTGTGTGAACCCATTGGCAATTGCTATAAGTAATTTTCAAATTCGACATGAGAGGGGATCCCCCAACCTTCAGTTCCTGTAAACAGATGAAGCTAGGAGCAAAAGAAGCATCTTTGATCTAGTTATTAATGATCTTACCTCTGATCGGGTTAGAGAGACCCTTGGTGTTGAGAGAAATCAGCTTAATACTGTCCATGGGAAACAATCAGGAAAAGAAAAGCTTACTTTTTATGATTCTTTACAGGCTGAACAGCTGAGATCGAAGACCTAACCATATCTTTCCTTTTGGATTTATTCTTTTCTTTGCCTTTAGGGCTAGGAGACTTGGCATTTGACATACAAACATCTTGTTCGATGGGGCAACCAACACCCTCCTGGGCAATAGTATTCTCATCAAACCTATTAATTTGATCGAAAAACATTTCATCACAATTACTTAGGGCATCCTCTTCTGAAGATACTGTCACAGGGGTGGAGCCTGTTGTGTTTCTGAAAAAGAAATCTTTTACCTTAGATCCTCTCCCTTCAACTTTATCCTGAAAATTAAAGCTTACCTTACTTTGTCCTTCCTGGTTCTTTAGCTCCTCATAAGCCTCAGCACCCGAAGATTGAGAGCCACTGTGGGAGATGTCTTCAAGAACCTGAAAGGGATTGAAAATCCCTTTGACAAGAGGCTCAAATCTAATCCCCATATTAGGGTTTTTTTTTCTTTGCTTGTAAGGAACCTTTTTGAACCCTTGATCTTCTTTGGGTTGGACTGAGATATTGGGAGCTGTGGCAGTGGGGGTCTCTTCTCCAGGAATTGTCTCTTTTACCTGATTTTTGGCAAGCAGAGGGCAGTCTTTTATTAAATGACCTTGCTTATAACAATTAAAACACACGTTAGGGAGGTTCCTGTAGAAAATCTTTTGAACATGCATCTTACATCCCTCTGAGTTCTTAATAACCAACTCAGTTTTAATATTTTTAGAGATGTCTACCTCTATAAGCATCTTGGGCTCCCATTTGGGATTAAAATCTTTTTTAGGTTTCTGTCCGAGCACTTTCCCAATTAATGATCCTAGTTTTTCAAGCCACGGATAGTATTCCACAGGAAAATCCGGAAATTCCACCCAGACTAGAAGTTTGGTCGGCTTGTTACTCCTAGGGTTAAAGCCAGGGTACCATTTATAAAAAGAGATAGGGGTGTTCCTAATAATCCATTGCCCCTCTGCTATGACTTGCATTGCGTTACTCGCATCTTCAAAAAAAAAAGAGAGAAAAGTTATTAGGGAGGTAATGCACATGCCTGGCAAATAGCCCCTTACTTTCCCAATTCACTCTCATCCAATTTTTTAGGACATCCTGAGCTGGTCGAGGTCCATGACAGAGGGCTATCACAACCTTATCCTCAAGGTGAATGTTCCAACTATTGAGCAAGGAGCTCTCTATAATAAGAGTGCACTCATCCTTATCGTCAGTTTTTGGATCTAGGTTTAACGAATGTTCCTTCTCAGTCTTAGGATAGGAGCTGCCAGCAACATTATCCTCGACAGCCTTGCCCTTACCTTTGTAGTCATTGAAAATAGAGTGAGGAAAATGCATACCTGGTAATCCTCATTAGCAAACATAGAGTAGAAGCCATGTTGTTGACTCTAAAAAGCCTTGGCGTAGGATACATGACCTTGCATCAGTCGTTGTACTTTAGGGTTGCCACTGACCTAATCATCTGAAGCTTTCTCACAGCTAGGGTTGACACCCAGCGCCAGGGACGACCCATTGTTTCCTTCATAGATAGGATTAAGCATCGAGTTCAGTACGATACTTGCATTATCTGCCTTGGAGCCCATCATACCGTCGCGAAGCGCCTCGTGCAGGGCCATTAAGGGAGCCCCAACCCGACACAGGGTGGGGAGGGCACCCCGAGAGGAAACAACAAAAACAAACCACTCGCAGGAGAGCTAGGGTCTCACTCACAGGAGTTTTGGCCTTCTTATTATTTGTATTCATGTCCTACGTTGTCCGCTTTTGTTTAGTTTAAGCCATGGATTTTGAATAAGATTAAAAAAGGAAAATAGAGAAAAAGAGAATAAGGAGGCGAGTGGATGCAAGTGAAGTTTCACAGAGATTCACTTGCGAAGCTTCGCAGTGTTGGGAGCTTTTGCATTAAGTTCTGTGACTCAACGTTCTGTTCCATCACGACCGTGTGGCTTTGAGGGTTTAGTTCCTCTAGTGGTTGTGGATCCCATTGTTGGTGGGAGTGGGTTTCTAGTGTGTGTGGCATTTGGTCCTTGCGTCCATGGCCAGAGCATTCCTTTCATTGGTGATTCACGATGTGGGCCCCCCGATGATGGACGACTCTCTGATTGCCAAAATTCCTCTTAAAAAAAACATAGTCCCTAAAACCTCATTTGCTATCTGTTTTAAGTGGAAAAAGAACTTAAAAATTATTAACTTGTTAGGGAATCACTCTTCATACTTGAAGAATCATTGGCTTGCACTAACTGATCTGCAACCTCCTTGATTTTCTAAGACTTGAAACCCTTACAGCTTATTATAAACTTTATTTAGAGATTTTACCATAGTTCAAGCTTTCAATAATGCCTCTATACAAATTATGATTTTCTATTTGTTTCCACATATCTATAGATAACTTAGTATTTGTATCGATGGGTTGTGTGCTTGCTTCACAACTAACCACTCCAACTTTAATGAGTATATCTAGACAATATTTCCTTTGAAAAATACATAGTCCATTGTTCATACATATATACATAGCATGAATTCCAAAATAAAAACATAAGTGAATTCTAAGATCAATTATCTTGATTTATTTCCCAAGAAATGTAGGTGTATCACCACTTGGGTTAATTCTATTTGGATGCAAGTTAGCTCATGTTAACTTGAGTTAATAGGATCTAGAGCTCCTTGGGAAAACAATCTCTCCTCATGCTTGCGATGGGCATTGAACCCAAGACCTCTTTCTTCCCAACCTTGAGATTTAATCACTTGGCTAACTCGAATACTTGTTTTAATAGCACATGTATCTATGCTTAAGTCTAATGTTCAAATATTTGGCTTGTCATAAGAGTGACCGAATGGTGTCTGATCTTAGATCTTTCTGAATTGGACACTAGGATCATAGAATTTACTTTATGAGATTCTTCCGCCTTGACAAAATGTTTTCTTGACTTCATATCTGTGGTGGGATTCACCTTGTATTCCAAATAGAGGTGAATTCGTTGTCTAATCTGCTCTTAAATGATTCAAAACATGATCTAGCTTTGTACTCGAGAAAGTGATCTAAGTTCAAAGTAAGGAATGCATAAAAAATAACATCCTTGCCAAATCAATGTATATTCCTTTGTGCTATTAGAAAACAAACATGTGAAATGGACAGATTCAATATACTAGTCCGTTTCTAGGTATTATAAGTGCATGGATGTAACATTTGAGGTTGGATTTTGATCTATTTCAATAATTCGGAACTTATGTTTCACTTTAATTTGATTTGGAAAGAAAACTAGAGATCTGGTTGACCCAAAAATCTAACTTAGATTTTCTATACCATTTCACTTTGAACCATTTGGTACTTGTTTTTTCACCCTTTGCAGAGGACTACTATGTCCAATTGGGCTTCAAAATGGTGGATATTTTTAGGTTGAAATGTGCCAATTCTCTTTTGGTAAACCTCACTTTAACTGTTCCACGCTTAAGCTTGTATACCCACTTAGTGTCAATGTTTAGCATAAGCTTTAGAAAAACATAAGCTACATTATTTCCTAGGAATGCTTGATATACCTCTACGATGAGAAACAGAGCCAATGTTAGAAGATGAAAGCAGTCTCAATGAAATTTGGGAGAATGTCCATGTACCTATTCATAAAATAGCTCAAATATAGGAATGAAACTTAAGCCAAGCCCCTAGAATGACCAAGATAGAGACTGAACCTAAGATTGAAGTTGAACATATCTTGTTAACAAGAGAGGATCCAAAGATAAACTTGTTAGACACCACAACGGATTCATTAGCAAAAAAAATTGCAACTTTAGTGACCTAGATTGCAACCTTGAAAAAAGAGTCTAAGCTGAGAGAAAAGGAGCAAGATCCTAGGAATTCAGAGAAATGAAGGAGACCTTATAATGTGCCTCGTAGATGCAGCTAGTTTGATGAGTTTGATCATCCATATTAGATATGCAATCTATTTAAGGAAGCAAAGGATAGGAACTGGGTCACTAAAATACGTTGACAAATACGCTCATCAAGATAATGAGTTTTGGACTCATGTGTATGATACTGCCAGTATAGGTAAGTTGTTAGCTAAAACTTTATATCCCTCAAGTTCTCATATCCGTGCAAAGACCTATTGGAATTAGCCTATATATATGTTCTCTATCTATGCTCATGAAATGAAATAAATATTGATGAGAAAAGGAAGAGGGATGAAGAGAATGAGGGTTAGAATAAACAAAATACTAGTTCTAGAAAAGAAATTCAGAATAATGAACTGAGAAATGGACCTGCAAAACCAGAACCAAGGCAAGAGACTAAGAAAAAAGAATAAGAGAGGAAGAGTCCTAATAAAGTAAAGGTAAAGCAAGTTCTAGAGAAAATGGAAAGAAAACCTTTGAATGAAGAGAAAGGACATGTTAAATCTAAGGGAAAACAACCCACTCAAGAGGAAGGTCAAAAAGGAGAGAAAATAGGAAAGAAACAACCTATCTTTTGATTGATTTCTCAGTTAGGGAAACAAATAGATAGGAAGAAAGTGATGGAGGAGAGAATAATGAAAGTATAGGTAACTCTAACATTTGAAAAAATATTAGCATTAGCACGTACAAATATAAAATAGGATTTTATGAGTTCTATATGAAGAGGACCAATTGAAATAGAGAGCAAGGATATTGAAATGGATGAAAGTAAAGAAAATGAGAAACCTAAAGTGAGTATAAATAAGGTAAATGAATCTGAATATGATAGACCTTGTGCTCAAAAGAACTATTTGGGAACTATGATCGGACATATAGAGAAAACTAATAGAAACCCAAAAATTCATTTTACACAAAAAAATTGGGCACAAGATATGAGTGAGACTATTGTAAAAATTAGAGATAGCAATAAACCACATGTAGCTTTAATTGACTAAGGATCTAAAATTAAAGTAGTATCAAGAGCATTAGATAATGAAGACAAATGGCCAATTGATCATGACCATGGTTGGAAAATGAAGGCAACCAATAATACCCCTGGATATCTACTTGGTGCATGGGTAAATATGAAAATTACTATTGGTAATGTTAAAGGAGAACATAATTTCTTTCTTCATGATGATTATTGCATCCAATTATCTTGGATCAACCATTTATGTGAGAGCAAAGAATAGAAACTAAGGTGCCAGATGATGGTAGTGTGTTTGCTAGGATTCATTCTCATGGTGCTTTAAAGTCTGTCCAATTTAGGACAACTTGCATAGATCACCCATGAAATCGATGGTCATTTAGGAAAATACCCCTAATGCATATGGAGTAGGATTTCAAGTAAGCACTACCGTTGAGTGAGATAACAATGGATCTAGGATTGATATCTCATGAACCCTTGTACAGAATATTGAAAGTTTTTTAGTCTATTTATCTTCCTAAACATTGAATGTTTTGCATAATAAAAACATACCTAAAATATAATTAAAAATCATGAAAAATACCTTAAAACCAAAGGATATATGTTATCAGATGAGAACATTGAGTATGTGATTGAGACATCTCATTGTTTCTCTACTCTTGAGAAGTTAGAATTATGTTTTCAACACAATTCTAATTCCCATATTCTTATTTCTTCCCTTGATGAGTATGATCTAATCAAAGAGTATGCTTTCAATGTTGATAAATTCACAAAATTATACCAAACACATGATGTTTAGTTTAAACAAAATACAAAACAATAAAGAGGAAAGTGAAGCTAGTAGCACAATGACTTCCCAAACTAAGTAATAAAATCATTAGAAAAATAATTCTAATACCAATTCTTCAAGATCCATACAAAATTGGACATGAACTTACTAATTAAACACTAAAAATAGTGAAAATAGATTGGAGTGGCTTTCTTCTTTTTGCAAAAAAGGAATATTTTCTGAAGATCATACAAAAACATGGAAAAACTTTTTTTTAGAGCCCTTTGAAATAGGTTATGAACATTCTAGGATTATTTCTCCCATGATCATTTTCACAATTCTGCATATCCCTTGGAGCTTGTAGCCTATTCTTGTACGTAAAGATTATCTTGCCAAATTGATGCGATTGCTTAAAGAAAAGATGAATATGCATATTTTTGAGTTCTCATCTCCTCCTTATTTAGAGTGTTGGTTCACCGTGCCAAAAAAGAATGGAAAACTTTGGTTTATCTGAGATCATCAATCAATTAACAAAGTAACATAAAAAATATTGGTACTCGATCAATTGTTGATGAATTTCTAGAACCATTTGCGGAATATTCTATTTACTCAATGGGAGGTCTCTATTTGGGCTACGACCAATTCAAATTGGTGGTGGAAAGTAGAGATATAAGCACTATGAAAACACCTCTTGGTCTGCTTAGAATGTGTATAAAAACTCATGATGCAACCAATTCTATTGCTCTTATGATGAATATAATGAGTTTCGTATTGCACAATTTTATTCCACATATTGCAATGCCTTTCATTGATGATATTCACATCAAGGGCTATCTAGAAACAAAAAAAGGCCATAATTTGGATAAAGATGGATGTCGACAATTCGTTAAAGCCCACATTCTTAATTGTCAAAAGCTTTTTCGGCAATTTATTGAAGTAGGCTTAAATTTACCAACAGGAATATATGCTCTTCGTATCAATGAAGTTCTCATTGTTGGAAACCTTTGTGGTCACTATGATCGAGAGCCATATGCTCAGAAAGTTGATGCCATTAGCAAGATATTTGAAACATGTCACAACATGAGTGAGATACAGATTTTTCTTGGTGCTTTCATTTTTTATGTTAATTGGATCGCACACTTTGCTCAGATTACAGATTGTATCTTTGACTTATTGAGAAAGAAAAGAAAAATTATTTGGTCTAGTAAACACACACAATCTTTGTGAAGGCTAAAGAGATTGTTGCTCAAAGATCCCATCCTTAAGCTGTAGAATAGTCTATGAATAAACCTATCATATTGACTATTGACACTAATCCTATTGGTATAGGTTGGTTTGACACTAAAACTTTACATGAAACACAACGAAAGTATCTGTAAATCAAGTGGGAGCTATGGGGTATGGTAACGACTTTGAAAAATGATAAAGAATACTTCATAGGTGCAAGTGCCAAAATTGAGACCGATTGTTTGACTCTCATTGGAATAATAGCCAATTGTTTGTCCCTTGATATGGCCATGCTTATGAAAAACGTTTGTATGTATTATTGGCCTGGGATGTATGTTGATATTAGTAACTTTATCTCTACACGTTCTACTTATCAAGTTTATTTATCAGTCAAACATAAAGATCTTTTGCATCCTATGTATCCACCTTGTATTCAATACAAGTGGGTAGTAGATCTTCTAACTATGCCTAATGGAATTTAGAAAATGCATTATATTGTACTTGTAGGAGAGCATTTAACTAATCATAAAGAGGAATGCGCACTATGTTCTAAGAACACTTACAATGTTTCCAAAATCTTGCTTGAAGATCTCATATGGTGCTTTGGATATATATAGAAAATAGTTTTTTATCATGAGGAGTTAGATGCAAAATAAGCTAAAGAATTCTTTGAACATAATGGTATTCGTTTGTCTCTCGCCATTAGTAAAATTAAAAGAGGGTATCCATCTATTATAAAATCCATAATCAAAGTATGTAACAGTGATATTAAATAGTGGCCCAGATGTTGAAATGAAAAAAGAAACTCCTAATCTGCTATTAATTGTACATTAATCAAACTAAGGAGGAAGGAACAAAAGATAAGAAACCATGATCAATTAATTAAATAGAAATGAACTTACAAAGAATGCTCTATGAGCATGGAGACTCCATGAGGAGAGAGAGGCCACTCTTGCCAAGAGCGTGAGTGAATGGCTTGAGAGGCGTGAAGGAGGCCTTGCTTATATGGAGTTTGGGAGAATTCCTTTGAATGTGGGATAAATAGACTTGCATGAGAATGAAACTGACTTTTGACAAAAGGGTGGAGCATGGAACTCTCAGGACCCCCCTCCATGTGATGATCCTTTTGTTTCTAATATGGGGGACTAGTGACATATGTGATCACTTAGTCCATTGGGTTTTTAGGATCTAGGGATATATGTGATCCTTAGTCATAACTTTGACATATGGGATCCAAGTTTGGGACATATGGCATCCCTTGTTTTTCATGGACATATGGCATCTGTGTGGTATTGGTTCCATGGACATATGGGATCCATGGTGGTAGGACATATAGCATCCTTGGGATCTTGGGACATATGGGATCCCAAGACATATCCTTAGACATTTGGGATCCAATTGGTTTTGTTGAGATCTAGGGACATATGGGATCGCTAGATATGTAGGGTTTACATCATGGGGTAAATGATGCTTTTGGAACAATTTTCCTTTTCTTCTTGTACATACATTTTTCCTTTGGGCTTTAGTATTGTAGCTTTGTTAGGATTAATTGATGGGGGTCCTCTCCCTTTGTCCTTGTGACGTAGAGAAAAATATGCATGGGATAAGATTTTATGGCCTTAGGAAGGTCCTACCTTTACGACATGGCTCAAGATGGTGTCTAGTCCTTTACAATGTTCCATGAAAAAAGAACTTCTCATATTGGTCAGAAGGTGTAAGCATTTCTACGTGAGATACTTAAGAGAAAAAAAATTGAAATAGTCCTCTTTTCAAAGGATTTACAAACATATGCACATGTCGTGCAGTGAATACTCACCAATATCTCCCTACTCAATAGATTTGACTTCCACCTTTTTTTAGGTCATTTTTCAATGGCCATTGCTAGTACAATGGCCATAAATACGTTGGGAAAGCTTAATTGCATCATTTCTTACATCATTTTTATGCTCCTATTCTCAATATCTAGTTGCTTTGCACAAAAAGTGCCAAAACTTTAGGGATGTAGCATGCCTTATTTTGTGAGTAGGCGGAGCATGACACCATAGATTTGGTTATTCAATGAAGATCCATGTATTTTGAATAGCTACTATAGTTATGAATCCTCCCGAAATTGTGACTGGAAGAGATTTTTTTCATTGGAACCCAGAGTAGTGATTCTGAGATGGAGCAATGATCAAGCAAAGAAGAGGGCATCTAACTTCTCTTTTCTTCATCAATTAGAAGAATGAGATAGTTCAGGACTATGTGGAGGAGTAATAGAGAGGTGCTTCTTAAAGTTTCTGTTACTATCCTAGAGTTTCTCCACGTTCACAAGTTCATCTTCGCATTGAGAGAAAATACTAGACCATTGGTTTGATTAATGCACTAGCTACATTTATGGTATTAATGACTGATATTTTGTGACCATTTATTGAAGAATATGTTGTTGATTATGTTGGTGATTTATTAGTGTATAGTAGGACTGTGCATGAGAATGAAAATCATATGAGATTAGTGTTAAATGTTTTAAAAGAGAATCACATCTATGTAAATCCACATAAGTCTTAGTTGTTTCCATCAAGGATAGAGTTTCTAGGGCATGTGGTATCGATCCATGGGGTTTAGATGGATCCCATGAAGATTTCAATTAGTTTATCTTGGCCTACTCCTAAGGATTAGGGGCATTTATGGTCGTTTCTAGGACTGTTTTGTTTCTATCCAAAATTCATGCCTTCATATTCATTGATAGGAGTGCCTATGACAAACTTGCTTCAAGGCAAAGTTCCATTTGCATGGAAGCAAGAGCAATAAGATAGTATCACAAAAAATGTATCAAATGAGCTTTATAGTTCTAGAAAGCTCATTGCTACAAGAGATAAAGGAAGCATAGGTGGAAGATCCACATTTGTTATAGATTATTAGAACCATGTGTGATGAATATATTATAGGAGTGGGGACAGATCCAATTGTTTCTTCACCTAATAGAGTGAAAAAGTCCACTCCATATTCCAATTGCTCACATGAAAATGGAATAGTCAAACAGAAAGGAAAGGTTTGCGTACCAGATTCCCACAATTTGAGAAGAAAAGTCATGCACGATAACCATGATGTGGCTTGTGCAAGACATCCTAGTGTTGATAAGAGAATACAGCTTGTTAGAAGAACATTTTGGTGGCATGGATTGCCGAGAGATGTCCACACTTATGTTCATCAATGCTTTATGTGTCAATTCAACAAAATAGAAAGGGTAAAGACACCAGGTCTTTTGCATCCTTTATAGATTCCAGATCATAACTGTGACAGTGTATCCATGGACTTCATAATGAAGTCGGGTTAACATGGACCCAAAGAAAGTGGGATATTATCGTAGTTGTGGTAGACATATTGAGCAAGATGGCTCATTTCATACCCATGCAGGAGATGATAGAAGCTCCACAAGTAGCACAATTGTTTATCCAGCATGTCTTTAGATTGCATGGGCTATCGACATCCATACTTTTAGATAGGGATGTGACATTCATAGGATCCTTTTGGAAGTTTGTATTTGACAAACTAAAAGTTTAATTAAAGATGAGTAGTGGTGATCATCCTCAGATAGATGGTCAGACTGAGAGGGTCAATGAGATACTCAAGGACATGTTGAGGGAATATGTGTCTGAGAGACAGATAGATTGAGATAGTTACTTGCCACTAGTTGCGTTTTCTTAAAACAATAGCCCTCATAAGGTGATAGGAATGTCTCCTTTTGAGATGAACTATGGCATGACTCCCAATGCTCCCAATACCCTATGCATCCCAAAGAAATGTCCTAGTGCTTTGGAGTTCATAGAGAACCTTGAAGCAAATTTAGAAATAGCTCAAGCTAAGATGCAACAAGCCATTGATAGGGCTAAAAAGTATGCTGGCATGAAGAGATCTCCTAGATCCTTTGAGGAGTGAGATAGAGTCTTTCTTTAGGTACTAGCCAGATCTACTTCGCTCTCCACAGGGAAGTGTAGTAAGCTTTCACCAATGTTTTGTGGACCTTGAAGATACTTAAGAAGCTAATTGAATTTGCATACCAATTAGAGCTTCCTCCAAGTTCGAGAGTCCATCCAGTGTTTTTTGTTAGTAAACTTCAAAAGTATATTATCCAAAAAAGGAAGGGAAGAGGGTTCGGAAGAGTACACTATTCACCTTATGACAATATATACACATTCACAATTGCGTAGTCTTCTTAGGGAATATGATGAATCGGGAGATCTATTTGGAACATTCAATGGGTAGATTCACATGGGACATTCTACATAGAAATGATCCTCTCTAAGTTAGTTCTTGTCCCACTATAGCAGTAGGGTTAAAGTGGTTTGCAACATCCACAACTTTGTCTGAGTGAGAACTTGTCATAAATAGTTCAGTTTGGATTTGCAAAAACTATGTAAAAGTATCCCCAGAGTGAGTTGGATTCAATGGTGGTTGTTGAGAATGCCACTGGTTGATGCCTTTCGCATCTATTTTATTAGATTGTTTCCTAAAATTCTAGAAACTACAAAATGTTCCACTACCTTGATATTCCGATGTTTCAAGACTAGTGGCTTCATCACGTTATAGTGGAATAGTCTTCTGTCAAAGATATTAAAACTCTAAAATGGTCAGTAGGTAGGGTAGGTTAGGGTTGTTCATCAGGGATTCAAATCATACCCTAATAAGATGCACTTCAATGCCTTAGGGTCTAGCTTACCTCTCATTTTTGGTGGGATATGCGCATAAGCAACACATCCAAAGATCATGCAATCATCAAGTGAAGGTCTTCTACCATACCATGCTTCATATGGGGTCATCCCATCAAGAGATTTTGATGGCAACCTGTTTACAAGATAAGTTGCAGCAGATACACTCTCTGCCCACGAATAATTAGGTAATTGTTTCTCATTAAACATTGACCTAACTGTTTCAACAATTAGTCTACTTCTCCTCTCTCCCACCCCGTTTCGCTTAAGGGCTTGTCACAAATAGTTGAGTTTGGATTTGCGAAAACTATGTCAAAGTGTCCTCACAGTGAGTTGGATTCAATAGTGGTTGTTGAGAATGCCATTGGTTGATGTCTTTCGCATCTATTTTATTAGATTGTTTCTTAAAATTCTAGAAACTACAATATATTCCACTACCTTGATATTCTGATGTTTCAAGACTAGTGGCTTCATCAGCTTATAGTGGATTAGTCTTCTATGGAAGATATTAGAATTGTGAAATACACAAAATTACACTCTCTTCATCTCCAAGCTACACAGGTCTTCAGGGTTCTTCACTCGAGGCATTGCTGTAATACGACCCTTCACTTTTTCTCATTCCTTAATAACTGTTCTCCTATTCTTACTAGAACACTATCCATACTTCGAATACAGAGATCATTAGTAACGTCATTAATCATTTATAATGGAATTAATGGAAGAGAACAAAAGATAAGAATACCATCAACGATGTTCTCCAATTACCATCAGCGATGGCCCGCTCTATTGTGTTGTTTCAACAATGCATCAATGTTATATTCATCATGTTGCTTTGAAGGCTTCACGTTCCTTTTTACGACGGTTCGAATTAATTATAGAAAATGCTAGTTTAAATGCATGGCGACCTTTCCAGGATCGACCCTGACCTCTCTCGATAGGACATACTTGACCCTTTCGACATACATGACTTATATTCTCTCCAAATGAAGTTGTAGCTTTTCATTCTTACTAACTCCACGAGTTAGGCATTTACAAATATTCCTCCAAGTCAATTTGACTTTTACAAATGGTAAAAAGATAAAGAATCCATAGCAATGGTTCTCATGGGTCTTCAATCAATTGCACACAAAGTCTTCTCATGCCTAGCCAAGTTTGTAGGCTTGGCATTTGCACCAACAATTATTAGTAGTTACAACAAGACGAGTAATGGGTCCAACAAAATTCAATCCCCACTTTTGAAAAGGCTCTAGGGGCAAGATTGGACGCAGTGGAAAATGGGAACATGGAAGACGCTAGTCGATGCATTGGCAAGGGTCGCAAACATGAACATATTGACATATATCATGTTGCATGGTAGGCCACCACAACCTAGTTTGTAGCAACTTCTTATAAGTTAAGTTTGTAGAAAAATGGCCATCAATAGGATAGGAATGAGCAAGAGTTGACAAGGAGGCAACTTCATTGGTTGGCACACTTCATGGGTTGACATCATACTTCAATTCTTGGAGAATAACATCAATGCGCTAATCAACCACTAGATCTTTAGGCATACTAAATAATTAAGGGTTCAGTGATTAACATTAAAGGTCAAAATTTGATATTGTTGAAATTTCTTGATGGAATAAAGGGACTAAACAAGGGAGAAAGGAATAAAAATCGGCACAGCTTCTAGAAATACCTTAACCTTGTCATGATCAACTTGAGTGCTTGTCAAGAGACAATATGATGAAGCAGCTTACCGCAAGACATTGCAAAAGTGATAGACACAACCACTATTCTCAACATTTGAGTAAATGGAGGGAGAGACGATGCAAGTGATCAATTTTATCACTAGTGATCAATTTCATCACTAGAGAATAAAAAACATCAAGAAAAACATGCATAAAATTGGTAAGGTATGGTGAGAAGATATCCTACATGCAATATTGAAAAGTACTCAGAGCATTCCATAGTCCAGTCCACTTACTATGCATGCATAGACACCCCAATGTGTAATGAAAGTGATCTTCAGGATATCATGGGCCATAGGATCTTGATTGTAGCCACTATAGCCATAGCGAAACGAATAGGTCTTGCGACTAGCTACTTCATCCAACATATTATCCAAAAAAGAAAGGGAAGAAGGTCCGGAAGACATTCGCAATTGCTTATGACAATATATACACATTCGCAATTGCTTATGACAATATATACCACCCATCCCCTGAAGTTGGCAAGAATCTCTATGAGGATAAGAATTTGTGTTTGAACATGTTCATTACGTCTCTAGTATATGTAAAGTTTTATTGTTAAGCTGAAAGGAAATAATGGAATTTGGAGTGGTGAAAACTAAAGAATTAAAGAATGGAAATGTTATAAGACTTTGAAGTAAACAGAGATGTCATCTCTCCGGTCTCCGAGAGGTCCGAGAGTTTCACTCTCTCACGATGTACTTGAACATGTTCATTGCGTCTCTACTACATCGAAAGTTTAATTTAATCTGAAAGGAAATAATGGAGTTTGGAGTGCTGAACGAAGGTGAATGTGAAATCAAAGAATCAAAGAATGTGAAATCTCAGAAGACTTTGAAGTAAACGGAACATAAGTTAATGTAGCATAACATAAGTTAGTCATTCTCTCATGATGGGAACTATGTCGAGAAGGACCAATTGAATAGAGAAAGGTGAGAAGACTTGTCGTAGGACACCGTTCCCATGAACGTTTTACTTCCTTTTCCTTGAATCTTCTTTCGAGGTGTCCAGCTTTCGCACTTCTAACTTCTTGTACTCCCCAAGAGCGAGTATCCCAACAGTATTTTACCGTGTGTAACTTTTTGGTATATAATCTGTTTTCTTTTTTCCAGTGAAAAACTGAATTTGAGGAACGGAACACTCAATTTCATCATTTTCAATTGTAGATCTATATAAATTGGTGAACATGTCCAGTCCTTTTCCGTTGACAGATAACTTCAACATTCATAAATCATTAAAAAAAGTTCTATTTTTGGTTCACACGCTGCTTGTTAACCTCATTTCTCTTAATACAGTAGGAATTAGAAAAATTCCTTCTCGAGATATCAAATTGGCTTAAAGAACTATTGATTCCAAGTGCAATCACTTAAAATGATTGACTATACACAGAGCAATCAATTTAGCAAGTGTAGCATTACCCCCGATTTTTTAGGACCTCTATAGAGAATGACTAGTGACCAGTTGGAGGCAATTTTCTCCCAATCCACTGAATGGAATGTCTTCAAAATTTGTTAGCATATAGAACCCTTAGGGCTGATTCCAATAAGTCATAGAACATTGAAAATGATCGAGTAGTGACGGAGACATGAGGATTCAAAGTACACTGTTCTGAGTGAACATGGGAGAGAGATCAACAGATATAAACAGTGATCTATTGTATTATATGACAATGTTGTAGGTGATCATTGGGTTTTGTTGAAGTAGCATGCAATACATTTTTAATGAACTTGCCCTTTTTGTTTATCTACTTCACATAACATGAAAAACCATCTTGTAATAAGGTCTAACCAACTGATTGGATAAAGGTTGAATCCCCTTTAATATTCTCAGAGATATTCTTTAATTCAATATGCACTAGAATTAGTAGCACTTTCTCCATCTCCATCTTGCAACTTCTCGACCCTCCTTCCACATTTCCATGATCAATATGCATGTAATGGGCACCTCAAGGTTACATTTTTTTGACGTCTTCCTGAGTTGCTTGGTAATTAAAGTAATTTTTTCTTTCCAAAAACATGAGCTTCGCATTCCTCTAGACACTTACGGTTCCTAAAGTGACAGGAATCATTGTAAATTCTTTTATTTCTAGCTCTATTATTTTGAAACACGTGTTGGGAAGCTCTAAAAGTGGAAACATAATCTCAGTGCTTTACTTTCAAAACCAACTATCGAATGCCTTTTCTCTTCGACATTGATCCATAGGGATCATGACAATGATCCATAGGGATCAGTCCATGTGTGTGAGGGACAAGGGTCAACTAGCCAAGGTCCCAAGCTTGGGGGATACCCTAAGGTGCCTGGTAGTAATGGGGATGAGTGTTGCAAGATGGCCACATGTCGGCACTAGACCATTCCAGATCATTGCTATTTTTAGAGTACAAAAGGTTATATATGGATGGGAGGAGAGACACACAAACATCATTCAACTCTTTCTCTCAATTGGTAGCATTGCTATTTTTAGAGTACAAGAGGGTATATATGGATGGGAGGAGAGACACACACACATCATTCAAGTCTTTCTTTCAATTGGTATCAGGGCAATAGTTTCCTTGGGAGCATAATTTGTTTGTCACATGCGTTCTTCGAGTTTCTTTCAGCCTTGTCCATGTTTTCTCTCCCAAATCGGCTTCTTCTTCGCATATGTTTAAAGATTTTTGCTTTCCTGTAGTAGGAGATAAAAGATCTGGACGATTGAGTGAGCCCAGAGGTCCCCCTTGGTGGAAGCATAGTGATGCGCTCCGTGCACGATGCCCAAGACAAGGTAGGCTATAGTCATATGAGAGCTCGTCCGCGCATGTTGGATTCTCCCCGGAAGAGCCCTATATGATGCGTATGCTGTCAGCGTGAGGGTGGATAGAGAGAGAGATAGAGACTCTTAGCTCTTTTCTTTTCCTCTAAGTTGAAAGACGCAAGGACTTGATCGTCTATACGTGCATGCCCAAGCTCGTTTCACCTCAGTATATGGGATATAAACTCTTCTTGCACGCGTTTGCAACTTTAAAATAAGTCTACAAAATTGCTCATTTTTCAAAGTTCATAGCCATATTGCAAGCTTGTTCAATTGAGCTATTTTGAACTATCTTCCTCCACATAATTGGCCATATCTTGAGCAGCCCATCTCCAGATTTAGAGATTTGTGTTGCTTTGGAAAGCGCTCTCAGAACTCTTTCTAGAGAGTGGTTGCAAGCCATAGTTTGGCTTCAATCTTAGTTATTTTCAAAGCTTGGAGTTTGACCTTTCTTCATCATCAACCCTCTTTCCAACATCGTTTTGAAGAAAAAACTATCCGGAGAGTCTTGGGAAGCTATTTAGAAGGCATGTGGACCATCTCCAGCCCCTACATACACCTACAAATTATCTTTTGAACCTCTAGATAAGTTTCTTTGTTAAATAATATGCATTGTTGCTTTCTTTTTGCATCATATTGCATATAGGACGTGCAATTTTGCATAGTATTTAGAGTATACACATAGTTAAGATGTCGACTCATATTGTACGCTGCATGTATTCTTCTTTGCACAGAGAGGTTAGTGAGGAAAGAAAAATAAATTTGTCAGCATGTGTAATCCCCTTTCATTTATTTGTAGTTCAATTGTGCCTATCAGCACTGTTCTTGCGGAAATTTCTTGATGATTACTTGGTATTTTTTTTCATTTTCAAAATTACGTCATTATGGTGCCGAGATTTTTAGAAATTAACTATGCATATGCATTAAAGAATACAGAACATACTAAAAGTGCCTTGTTTCTTTATTTTTTTAATTGAGCAAAGGCTTGTGATTTGTTTCTTTTGGACGGCCACATAATTATTTAGGCATGGAGAGAGCGTACTATTTGAAAATCACAAAAATGTCAAATCAAGAAATGAGAAACATTAATTGACCATCACCATCACCGAGTATGGACTTAGGACCATCATCCCCTTCTAGGAGAGATACACTCATGGAACAACAACCTCTCGATCCCATGAAGACCATGAGTAATAGGATTACCAATCTAGAAATCACACTTTTTGATATCTTGGTAAACGTGAGTGGGTCCAAGAAAAAGGAAGATGTGCTAGAGCGTAATTTCCAAGGATGGAGGTAGATGCTCCATATGAGCATCAAACTCCGAAAGACCCTAGAGATAGCATCCTAGTTAGAGAGGCTAGAAAGTAGCTTAAGGATCTTAAGCCTCCCAGATATCATGGTTCCACTAGTACAAGGATTATTGATGTTGTTTAGCAGTGGCTCAACAAGTGGGAGAAGTATTTCCACTTATGTCATATCATAGACAATAGACACAAGATTTAGCAAGACATGTATAAGCGTATGGACATCACCCATAGGTGGTGGCATAAGATAGAACAAGATAGGTGATGGAATGCAAAACTTGGGATCAGTTCAAGATCTTATTCTACAATAATTTTGTATTGCCTGATGATAGGTCTAGAGCACTAGACACCTGGTTCTTCATGAGTTAGAAGAATCAGATAGTTTAGGACTATGGGGATAAGTATCGAGAGGTGCTTGTTAAAGTTTCTCTTACTATCCTAAAGTTGCTCCAGGTCCACAAGTTCATCTTGGGACTAAGAGAAACTATTAGACCATTGGTGAGGAAGTTATTTTATCTTGGCCTACTCCTCAAGATAAGGGGCATTTATGGTCATTTCTAGGACTATCTTGTTTCTATCCAAAATTCATCTCTTCATATTCATCGATAGCAGTGTCTATGACAAACTTGCTTCAAGGCAAAGTTCCGTTTGCATGGAAGCAAGAGTAGCAAGATTGTTTTGGTACTATGAATCAAGATGTTTTAGAGGCTCCTATCCTCAACGTGGTAGATCCACGAAAAAGCCTTTGAGTTAGAGACAGATGCTAGTGGTATAGCCATAAGGAGAATTTTGAGCCAAGATGGCAGACCAATAGCTTTTGAGATCAAGAAATTGAGGAGTGCACAGTGCAATTGTCCTGTGCATGAACACAAGTTGTATGCAGTGGTGCATGCACTTAAAGTTTGGAGACACTATCTTTATGGTGCAAAATTTAAGGTATACACAAATCACCATACACTTAAGTATTTTTGTAGTCAGCTAGATCTTCGAGGTAGACATGCTAATTCAGTTGCGGTTATGTAGGATTTTCACAAGGAAAATTTGTATAGAAGAGGGAAAGAATATATAGTTGTTGATCCATTTTCATGGACAATGTATCAAATGAGCTTCACAGTTCTAGAAACTCATTGCTTCAAGAGACAAAGGAAGCATAGGTCGAAGATCCACATTTTTTACAAATTATTGATCCATCAGTGATGCCTCTATTACAGGACTGGGGATAGTTCCAACTATTTCTTCACCTAGCAGAGTGAAAACGTCTATTCCATATTCCAATTGCTCATAGGAAAATTGAATAGACAAATAGAAAGGAAAGGTTTGCATACCAGATTCCCACGATTTGAGAACAAAATTCATGCATGATAACCATGATGTGCCTTGCGCAGGACATCCTAGTGTTGATAAGACAATAGAGCTTGTTAGAAGAACATTTTGGTGGCATGGATTAGCGAGAAATGTCCACACTTATGCTCATCAATGCTTTATGTGTCAATTCAACAAAACAGAAAGGGTAAAGACACTAGGTCTTTTGCATCCTTTACACATTCTAGATCATAACTGTGATAGTGTATCCATGGACTTCATAATGAAGTGGGGTTACCATGGACCCAAAGAAAGCAGGATACTATCCTAGTTGTGGTAGACATATTGAGCAAGATGGCTCATTTCATACCCATGCAAGAGAGGATAAAAGCTCCATAGGTAGCACAATTATTTATTGAGCATGTCCTCATATTGCATTGGCTATCGACATCCATAGTTTTAGATAGGGATATGACATTCACAGGATAATTTTGGAAGTTTGTATTTGACAAACTAAAATTCTCATTCAAGATGAGTAGTTTTGATCATCCTCAGACAGATGGTCAGACTGAGAGGGTCAATGAGATACTCAATGACATCTTGAGGGCATATGTGTCTGAGAGACAAACAGATTGAGATACTTACTTGCCATTAATTGAGTTTTCTTATAACAATAAGCATCATAAGGTGACATGAATGTCTTCTTTTGAGATGAACTATGGCATGAATCCCAATGCTCCTAGTACCTTAGGCATGTTAAAGAAATGTCCTAGTGCTTCGGAGTTCTTAGCAAACCTTGAAGGAAAGTTAGAAATAGCTCAAGCTGAGATGCAACAAGCCAGTGATAGGGCTAAGAAGTATGCTGACATGAAGAGATCTCCTAGGTCCTTTGAGGAGTGAGATAGAGTCTTTCTTTGGGTACCAGCTAGATCTACTTCACTCTCCATAGGGAAGTGTAGAAAGGTTTCACCAAGGTTTTGTGGAACTTGGAAGATAGGTAAAAAGCTAATTGAATTTTCATACCAATAAGAGCTTCCTCCAAATTCTAGAGTTCATCCAGTGTTTTGTGTTAGTAAACTTCAAAAGTATATTTCTAGGGATGATAATATTTTGGAGGGTATTGTTTCTTTGCAGGAAAGTGATAGCATGGATCATTGTTGAGATAGGATACTAGATTAGAGATAGAAGCGATTAAGGAATCATGTCATCCAAGAATATCTAGTAGGTTGGAGACGATTACCACTTACCTGACTCTACTTGGGAATCATAAGCTCTAGTTCACAAGTACTTTCCCTCATTGATCGTTGAGGATCTGAAACTAATCTAGAGGGTTCATAACATTGATCCATAGGGATCAGCCCATGTGTGTGAGGGACAAGGGCCAGCTAGCCAAGGTCCCAAGCTCGAGGGATGCCCAAAGGTTCTTGGTAGTAATGGGGATGAGTGTTGCATGATGGCCACATGTCGACACTAGACCATTCTAGATCATTGCTATTTTTAGAGTACAAGAGGGTATATATGGATGGGAGGAGACACACACACACATATCATTCAAGTATTTCTCACATTTTCAAACATTTTCATGTGGTGGCTATCCAAGTACTGAAACTAATCAAAAGGATGTGTTTGGATCAAATTCAAAAGCAGTGTTCATATCCCATAACGAAATCTTTGGAGTGGTAATTATATTGTCGGGTTATTTTTAAAATGTGGTTAGACATATCTTATTGGTTTCCAAATTTTTTACCATTATCTAGCAAGATGGGTTAGGAAATGTCAAAACTTCTCTTTTCTAGAGCTCTTGGTTGCTAAACACGTATTTTGTGGTGATTGGATTATCTTTTGGGACCATTATAGCAAGTTCATTAAGAAAATATTTATTTGAGAGAGATTGCACGCACAAGACATCATATTGAGGCCTTGACATACTATGTCTCAAGGGTGTGTATATAGGTATATATATATACATATATCCATACATGGAGCATCCTGTCCAAGTCAGGTTTTCCATATAAGCCTTTCCTTTGTAAGGTCATTTGCATGACCTTACGTTAGCATACATGTTTCATTTATGTCATTGCCCATCCTTTTTTAATGTAATCATATGCCTTTTACCCTTTTTGTCCATATGCATGTGGTGATTGGGATACCAAGAGTGTCTTATGAAAATTTCCCATTCGACTTAGTAACTTTGGTTCCAAACAAGTAGTTTCAATTTCTATGGAGATCTGGCATGACTCTATTCTGTTTGAAAATAGTCTCAGAATGTCCTAAAGTCCCAATGTTGGAGCAATCCTTATTTGAGGAATTAGACAAACTTTGGTAAAAAATAGGCACAATTTTTGTTGCAACATAAGAAAGTGCCCCTCGAGATCTTTCCATTTGTACCATTTGGTTCCAGATTGGCCCGAAAATTGCAAAGTCCAAATTTGCTTTTCATCATGCTTTTCATCCAAAATGAATGACACTTCAATTAAAAGCATGCATATATATTTATTTGGCCTTCGAGTTTTCTTTTTCACACCATGCGCCTTGCTTTTATCTAAAAGCATGTTGTTTTTGGCCCCAATCCTCACTATATAAGGAGAGGCCCACTTGTCCACAATCATCCATCAAGATCAATCTAGATCAAGGATCTATTGGCTATTTTAGTTAATATCCTGCGTGATGAGCTAGGACTCAAGGAGAACTCAAGGAGAACATGCAGATTTTAATGAGTTTGGAGATAGCCAACGTTGTTCTTATTAACACATCCATTATGTGCATGTTGATTCTCGACAATTCTACTTGTGTTTTTTTGCATCATGCCCTTGCTTATTACTTAAAACTAGGAGGAGCAATTGTTGCCGCAGATCAGAGAAGGCTTAGATTAAGTTATGGTTTTTCTTATCTTGACTTTTTACTATAGCCTTTATCCTTTTTCTCCATATATTAACTCAAATGATTCACCTCTTTGGAACATTTTCACTCAACGTATCTAACAAGCACCCTTAGGTTCAGCCTACATTCTATTTTTGTATCATGCACACATATTGTAGTTGAAATTTTACATTAATAGTGTGTAGTAGCAATAATCGACTATACTTTCTGAATTGACTTCTTAATTCCATCTAATGCGATTTATCTCTCTTTCTCAAGTTAAGGTGTGTAATGTTCTAAGGCGAAATGCTGGAAGATCCTTGATTTTACCTTTGATTGATTTATTGTCCCTACCACGCTTCCAACATTTTCTATCAGATCATAGTTGATATATACCCTTAACTCAAGATGAGTGAATATAGAGATACACTTGAACAAGAAGATAAATTAGATGGAATGTGTAACTATCCAATGTGGTGTTTTATGATGATGATTTTGCTAGTATCCAAGGATCCATGGATCATTGTCAATGGCTAGTACCCTACACCAAGACAAAAAGAGGAGAATGTGACCTCTTTATCCGAGAAAGTTGCTACTTGAATTTCTACATAGTAGACGTGAGTTTCAGTTTTATTTTTAAAAGGCTTAACTTGATTGTCAAATAGTATAATAATTCATGGATCATGAGATTTCTTATTTTCACATCTCTTTGGAGTCCATTATTTTCTAAGTTTTCTATATGGTCCTTGCTCCATCCTAGTTCTTCCTAAATTTAAGTTAAAAGTTCAATGTGTATAGTAATTAAAAATTTACCTTTTAACTTCCCTTACAAATTTATGTCTCCTCATAAATATGTACGTTGGGCTATTCCATCATGCCCTATGATTACTCTCATGGTCCTCATCTCTCTAATTTTCCTCTTCCTTTAAAAGGGGGGATCCTATCGCGACTAAGTCTTGAAAGAGAAAAATCCATGTGATGTCCATTCCTTGCCCCCATCATTCAAACCTCCATCTACTTTTGCATATATAAAACTAAATGAAGTGCAAAACCCGGAAAGGATGATAAGGGTGTAGCAATACATGCATGCCTATTTCCTTTCTTAAATCTATGAGCAATCTCAATATGCATAGCTCAAACGTGTGAATTAGGTGGAGCCAACTAAATTGTTAGCTTGGTTCAATTCTAGACACCACTTGTGTATGAACGTAGAAAAGTAGATGGACATTGCTTAAAATTCCTTTTCAAATTCATCTCTCAACTTAGAATCTATCTTGTTTTTGATAGGAAGATGAATCTTTCATATTTACAAATAACTTTCTCTTATGTGGACACATACTTTATAACTCTAGGCTAATAGAATGGATGGATTTGTCATTTGCAATGCTCCTCAAGTCAAAAGATCAATCAAAATAGAGAGGACTTTTTTTTATGATCCTTGACCAAACAATAGAATGGTACATGTGGATTATCTATCTGATTTGAAGAGGATATATGATCCTCTTTACTTTTGAGAGAATATCTTTACTTGACGTGGGCTTAAGGCTCTTCCAAAACTTTAATTTATTTTGAGAGTTTGCTTTAAGAGACTAAATCCCATAAGAATCAATCTAGTTGTTGGAGAAATTAATTGATTCAAATCCATCTTAATTGTTCTTTCAAAAGGAATAATATCTTTATAACTACATCCCAAATGGGAACTCATAGTATATGTTTAACGTCACAAATTTCCATACAAATAGAATACTCCAACATGTTCTTCATTCTTCATATTGATACTCAATCCTCATTGATCTTAAGAATGATTTCAAATCCCTAGAGCTTTATTGATCCTTCAAGAATTCTCTCCCATTATAAGCTAGATCTATTTCAAGATGTCCTATCTTGTTGACTGTGTAACTATGTCTTTCTTATTGTTCTCATTGACTTGAACTATGAAGTAAGATTTTAGGTTTCAAAGATGATCTTTCTTCCATGCATGACTTTAGATCATCTTTTTGTCTTTTGAATTGAATTCATAGTTTTCCATAAAGCTTTAGAGATTCAATCTTGCGAGTTAACCTTCAAACTCTTAGAAGTTGATCCTTTCTCTAACTCTCAATATATGAAGTTATTGAGAGATACAATCTTTACTATCCTACTCGAAGAGTTCTTCTTCCCTTGGAGAGGGGAATTGAAGAGGTTTCCTATTACTTTCTTGTTGTATTTCATTGGATCATGAGTCCCTTTTTTGTTTGGCCATCAAGTATTTAATGGGATTCAATTCCCACCATCCAATACGAGTGGGTTTCTTCATCCAATTCATGGAGTTGCATTTCTAGTTTTTTGTATTTCACATCTTTTTGTGATTTCTAATGCTCTCCTAATCATATGCTATGGTACCAACTCATGAGAGCAAGGAACAATGAGCTTGGATACATCATGGCCAATCTTCATTAATCTTCAAGAATATTTGGTAAAACATTTAAGGTGGTGTAACTAATCTTAGCAAACTTCAATGTTGACTTGATCTTCACCCTTCTTGGAACTTTGGGTTTTCTTTCTAGCAAAGTAAGAGATAAGACTAGGTCTTTCTTAATTAAATCCATTTTCCTCATCTCAAATTCAATGTTTTACATGGGTTTTATTTGGGGATAGGATTGTTAAGCATCACCCAAGAAACCAGTTTCCTTAGGTCCTCACCATTGGAGTCAACAACTTATATTATATTATCCCATGAAGCGTCAAGATACCTTTTGGGACGTTTTGATAGGTCATCCAACGTCTTTTCCTAGCTCTCTTATGATGTCTGCGAACCTTATGGTTTATGAAAGTCTTCTCTTACATCACGGTTCCTTGATAACTTCCAATCCTTGAGAATTTCATCTACGTTGGAAGAGGTAATAATATAGGTGTGAAGTACTTGAATATAAGAAAGTAGTTAAGCATTATCTCTTTCTTGCATATTCTTTAACTTTCAATAATGTATCTATTGTTATTAAATGATAAGATCTAAGTTCATAGGGACTTTTCCGCTTGTTAAGATTTTTCATCCTTGAAAACTATCCAAGGCTTATTGAAAATTGTGCTCTTTCTCTTGCTCTATATTAGAGTTTGAATAAGTTTATATTCAATCTTTTATTGATCTCCTTGATTAAACAAACTATTTCAAGATTTGTTTGCTTTCTTTCCTGTAATGTAAGTAAACCTATTGTTGGAAGTCAAGGGCTAACTTGTCAAGGATGTACGGGCCAAGGTGAAGAGATGGGAAACACAAGCCGAGAAAGGAGCCAATGAAGAGAAGACTGATGGAAATGTATGTCACAATTCTCAGGAGAAACCTTTAAAATATTGATTTTTATCACCAATGCTCATTGTAAATACCATTTCCTATTTTTATAGCTCCATTTTGTGAAAGTCAAGGATTCATTGAGCTTGAGGAGCATTAGAAGTACCTACCTATCAAATTTGATATGTTTTAGACTCTGTTTGAGCTCTCAAATAGGCCCTAGAACCTAAACTTTAACTAGGCCGGACACTAGGTCTGAACAAGGCCAAAACTGAAAAACTATAAAAAGGACCAACACGCTCATTTTTGGAGAGGCTCAAGCTAAATAATGAACTAAATCTAAAGCAATTGTAATCTTTTTTGAATAATCAAAGCTTCCGCTGTGCCACTCTTTGTTGTACCTATGCGTGTGTGTGTGTGTGTGAGAGTGCATGTGAGTGTGCTTCTCCTCTACCACTCTAAAACAATTGTAATCTTTTTTGAGTAATCAAAGCTTCCATTGTGCCACTCTTTGTTCTACGTATGCGCGTGTGTGTGTGAGTGCATGTGAGTGTGCTTGTCTTCTACCACTTGTGCATCACTTTGCTTGAGGTCTTCCTGGATTGATAAGTAAAGAAGGTGTTGCTTATGCTTGAGCTACACCAAATTTTGGCACCTTTTCCGGGGATTGAGCTTTGAGGAGGAGCGTGTGATGGTAAGATGTAAAGTAGAGATGTTGGAAGCATAGGTAAGCTTTTCTTTTATTTGTTTTCATCTTCTTCTTCAATTCTACACTCCATATCCATCCATTATCACCTTCACCATCGCGACCATATACCTCCATCTTCATTCACCTCCTCATTTCATTTCAGTGTGAGAGCGAGAGAGTGACTTGTGTGTGATTGTGTATTGTGCATTTTCTGAGATTTTTAGCAAGAATCAGCATCTCTAGCAGCTGTGCAACCTCTAGCAGGTAAAAAGAAATTTCTTTGTGCAAGTCCCGAGGCATTGACTTTGTCAATGATGGTCGATAGAAAAGTTGACCATTTTGCACAACTAAGTGCATAACCATGATGTTTAGGCCTAGGGGATCCCAAATGTCTGATTAATTAGTTCAAATTCCACAGTTTTCTATCAATCGCGATTTGCACGGCAATCACGATTGACAAATGACGACAGACAGATCTCGATAGACCAATCAATCACGACCTACATGTCGATCATGACCAATGGGGTCCACCACGGATCGACCATGATTGACAGAGCCATCACGTGCCATGTGTCAATCACGATCAACTCATCGATCATGATCGATAGCCCTGATGGATGTGTCCATCGCGACGGACATACTCCACGACTGCTTGACCCATGACTGACTGAGTCTATCGATGCCACATGTTAATCGTGACTCACAGGTCCATCACGAGGGACTCGTCAATCGCAATTGACGGTGTCAATGATTGTTTGACCACGACTGACTGACTTTTTGGGCCACGTGTCAATCGTGATTGACCTATCAATCACGATAGACATCCCCATGAGACTTGTCCATCGTGATCGCACAATCGATCGTGCGGACACATCAATCACGATTGACAGACGAATCGACCACGATTGACAAACAAATTTGGCATTCTTTTAGGGCTAAAAATTTAGCCTATTTTTTGCCAAAATTTTGGAAAATTAAGGGTACTTAGAGCATAAAGAAACCTTGGAACACGCCACGAGCTATCCTTGAGTGCCTCTTTCACCTCTTTCGACTCCCAAGTGCCTGACTAGACATAACTTCTTCATACAAACTCCGTTTGCTACAATCCTGGTCCTGTTGGAAAGAAGCTTGCAAGTGAGGTGATGTAGGTTTGTGCATAAATTGGCTTTAGACACTTACTCCATAAACAATATCAATCCTTGTCAATGTAGCATAGTTTAGAATTCCCACTATGCTTTGGAATCCTGCAACATTCTCAAACACATCACCTTCATGAGCATTTAATTTTTGGTTTACCTCCATAGGAGTAATAGCTACCTTGGCATCCTACAAGTGAAACTTCTTCAACATATCATGCACATACTTTCTTTGCGTAATGTAGATTACAGAATTAGTTTAGACTAACTCAAGTCTAGGGAAATACTTTAGTGACCCTAGATCACTGATTTTGAACTCTTGCATCATTTGATTCTTGATTTGCTTGATGCCATTAGCATCATTACCTATAATTATAATATCATCAACATAGACACATAGGTATATCCCCTCTGAATTACTTTTCTTGACAAACAGAGAAATATCTATTTTGCTCATGATGAATCCTTGATCTTGAAGGTATGTAGTCAACCTATGGTTCCATGCCCTAGGTGTCTGCTTTAATCCATAATAAGCTTTGTTCAATTTACACATATAATTTACCTTGTTTGGGTCCTCATAGCCAGGAGGTTGAGACATGTGCACCTCCTCTGAAATCCAACCATTAAGAAAAGCGTTTTTTACGTCCTATTGGTACATATTCCAATTCTTTGATGCAACCACACTCACCAATACCCTGATGGTTGGCATTCTCATCAGAGGAGAGAAAGTTTCTTCATAATCAACTCCTTGGGTTTGTGCAAAACCCTTAGCCACAAGTCTAACTTTGTACCTGCTTATTGATCCATCTGAATTTTCCCTTCATTTTATATATCCATCTACAACCAATTACCTTCATAGACTCCTTCTTTGGTACTAGCTCCCAAGTATCATTCTCCTTGAGTGCTTCAATTTCTTCATCCATAGCTTCCTTCCATTCTGCCTTGGTCTTTGTCTCTTCCTATGTTGATGGCTCTTCAAGTGATAAGTCTTTCACAAGATAAATAGAATGCTTAGTAACTAAAGAAGTGTCATACCCATATCTGATTGGCTTCTTCCTCTCCCTCTATGATCTTCTGATTGCTTGGTTGGATGATTCAGGTATGTCCTCCAACTTCTTCATCTTCATTTTGCCTTTTGATTTCCATGCCTTGAATTCTTCTAGGTTGACGATGTCCTCATCATCAGATTTGATGTCTTCAATCTCATATGGCTCCTCCTTGGTGAGTCTTGGAAACTCCTCTTGCAAGTCATAGGGAAACTTTACTTTCCTGCATTCACTTCATACCAAGAATCATTCTCATATAAAACAACATCTCTACTGACCATGAATCCCTTAAAGATGCAATTCTCTACGTTAGGATCTAGCTGACCTCTGGTTTGCGATGGGTATCCACATAAGCAATACATCAAACTTAGAGCCTACAATGATTAAGTGAAGGTCTTCTACCATGCCATGCTTCATATGGGGTCATCCCATCAAGATATTTTGATGGCAACCTATTTACAAGATAAGTGGCAGTAGATACACTCTTTGCCGCAAATAAATAGGTAATTTTTTCTCATTTAGCATTGAGCTAGCTGTTTCAGCAATTAGTGTATTTCTCCTCTCTGCCACCCCATTTCGCTCAGGGGTATACCTTGTTGTGATTTACGTTTTTATTCCTCTATCCTGCAAGAATGCATCAAAATCATTTAAGAAGCACTCACCTCCTCCATCTTACCTTAGTCTCTTTAGGCTTCATCCTGTTTGGTTTTCAACAAGTGCAAGATACTTCTTAAAGCAACTGAACAATTCATCTTTGTGCTTCATATAATATAAGTTAGTCCATCTATTGAAATCATCAATGTAAGATACATAATACCTTGATCCAGAAGTTGAGGGATCCTTGCTTGGTCCCCATACATCTGTATGGACAAGCTCCAATTATTCCTCATACATGAAGCCTTTCTTGGATAAGGGTAACCTCTGAGATTTTTCGAACTAACAAGCACCACATTTATAGATCATGTTTTGCTTGGATACATTAGGTATGCCAAGCACACATTGATCTCTACATATTTACTTTAAGGTTCTCTCACCAATATGCCCTAATCTCTTATGCCAAATCTCAATCTCTAACAATGTTTGATCTTTGTAGTTATAAAGTGCAATATTCTTTGTATCTTCAAGTTCAAATGTAAATAACCTACTTGTCTTTTTTCCCTTGGAAATTCTCTTAAATCCATGTTGGGGATCCTCCATAAATGCTCCATATTTGTTGAAACTAACCTGCAAACCCTTTTCTACAATATTCCCAACACTCATCAAATTCTTAGTGATTGTAGGTACATATAGAACACTGCTTAATAGATTTCTATTTCCATCAGAGGTTTTAACATTTACCCTACCTTCACCACTAAGTGCTTGGTGTCATCACATGTTTGTATTTGATGCTTTCCCTTAGGTTCCTCAAGGTTAGAGAGAAGAGCTACATTGCCTGCCACATGGTTTGAGCATCCTGAGTCAATATAAAAGAGATGATCATCATTCATACCTTGCTTTGAAGTCATATTAATAATCAGAAGGGAATCCTCTTGTTCCTCTGTATAACTTTTGTAGTCTTTCCTTGATTTCTAGCGTCCTTGATAGTTGTTATTGTAATTTTTGTTGTAGTTGTTATTGTAGCCTTCATGATGGTTGAACCTTCCTCTTGATTGTGTTTAGCCACCTCTTTGGAAACCTCTACCTCTCTGATTCTTGAAGTTCTTGTAACACTCATTTGTAGTGTGATTTGAAAAACCACAAATATTACATGGGGAAGAGTTGAAAAGTCTCCCCCTACCTTGCTTACCTCGTCTATTCCTACCTCTTGAATTTCTACCTCTCCTTGCATAGTTAGCTTGTGAGGTTGTACCTTCATCATCAATCTTTTTCCTTTTCCCTTTCTCTTTTGTGTTGTCTTTATCTGTATATAGAGGAGAAGAGTTGTTATCTCTTGATGATTGTCCATTCTTGTTGAGCTTGGCTTCATGGGTAAAGAGTTGCCGCATGAGTGTGGTAAGATCTCGAATTTGCATGTCCATGTACAAGTCCATAGCAGTTGTGAAGCTCTCCCATTTGTCATCTTCCTTAATACCATTGATTACTTGTCTCACATTTTCTCCTCTTCAATCTCCTGTCCTATGCTTGCTAATTGGTCAGCTACATCCTTGACTTTGGTCACATACTGTGATATGCCTTGCTTGGGTTGCTTTCTTTGAGTGCTAAACTCAATCCACAATTGGTTCTTTCTAGCCCTTGTGTTGGAAGAAAATTACGATGACAATGTATCCAAGTCTTTTGGGAATTTGTGTAGTTCCTAATGTGTGGAAGAAGAAAGTCAAAGATACAGTTGAGTAAGTATGACCTTGCTAATGCATCTTTGGCACACCATGAATTGAGGCTTTCATGCTCCTCTCTTGTAGGTTGTCCTTTGCTTCTGAAAAAGGGCATCTCCTCATCTCCTGAGATGTATCCATAGAGACTCCTTCCCTATAAGTATGGCTTCATCCTCAAGGACCATGCTTGGTAGTTGTTCCTGTCCAATTTATCAATGAAAGAAGGAAAAACATCTCCCATTTTACCTTGACTTCGCTCTCATACCACTATTGGGAAAGATGGACGGACACTCCAAGAAATGAGTTAGTACTACTAATCCCTCCTTTGTACCAGCCATCGTTTCACTTCAGAATAGGGTTGTAGGCCATTTAAGCTTTCCAATGTACCTAAATAAGTGCGTATGTACTTTGGAGATGATCCTCGTAATGATTGATTCAAAATAGATGACTTCAACATTCACAAATCATCAAAAAATGTCTACTTTTGGTTCACACACCTGCTACTTGTTAAGCTTAGTTCTCCCAGTACAGTAGGCATTAGAAAACTTCCATCTTGAGATATCACACTAGCTTAAAGAACAAATGATTCGAAGTGGAATCACTTAAAATGATTGACTATACATAGAGCAATCAATTTACCAAGTGTAGCATTACCCCTTGATTTTTTAGGACCTCTGTAGAGAATGACCAGTGACCACTTCAAGGCGCTTTTCTCTAAATCCACTAACTAGGTTGTCTTCAAATTTTTTTGGCATGTAGAAGACTTAGGCCAGATTCCAAAAAGTCATGGAACATTGAAAATCATGGAGTAATGTCTGAGATATGAGGATTCAAAGTACACTGTTCTGAGTGAACATGGCAGAGAGATCAACAGATCTAAACAATGATCTATTGTATTACATGACAATGTTGTACATGATCATTGGCATGATAATCAATGCCCAATGATAGTGAGAAGTGTAGGCTATGAAGTGAGCCACACACTCTCTAAAATGTGATCAACTAAAGGCTCGGAATTCAAGTGGCACCCCGCGAGATTTTACAACTTGTTTCTATAGAAGATAACTTCAAATTTGAATTTGAATTCAAATTTGGCTCTCTCGAGAAACGTGATCCCTTAATCTAGGAAAAATTCTCTCCAAATGAAGTTGTAGCTTTTCATTCTTACTAACTCCATGAGTTTAGTGACATTTACAAATATTCCTCCAAGTCAATTTGACTTTTACAAATGGTAAAAGATAAAGAATCCATAGCAATGGTTCTCATGGGTCTTCAATCAATTGCACATAAAGTCTTCTCATGCCTAGGCAAGTGTGTAGGCTTGGCATTTGCACCAACAATTATTACTAGTTACAACAAGACGAGTAATGGGTCCAACAAAGTTCAATCCCCATTTTTTAAAATGCTCTAGGGGCAAAATTGGATGTAGTGGAAAATGAGAACATGGAAGATGCTAGTCGAAGCATTGGCAAGGTTAGCAACTTCTTATAAGTTAATTTTGTAGAAAAATGGCCATCAATAGAAGGGATTGAGCAAGAGTTAACAGCGAATCAACTTCCTGGGTTGGCACACTTTGGCACCAAGCCATAGACCGATTGGAGTGATTAATTTGACCAACATTAAAGCAAAATTGCTGACTATGCAAGGCAAGATTTTGTTGAGCCATTATAGGAAGAGTATTAGTGGGTCAACACGTAGTTAAAAAGATCACTTGTGTATCATTATAAGAGGTGGGAGATCCCATGTCATAAATAGTAGGAAAACAGTCATCTACGCAAATAGGAGCTTCACCAAAGCCCAAACAAGAGAGCAAGTCAACCAAAGCATGTGAAAACCCATAATATGAATGACATCAGACTAGAATTCTTAGAGAATAACAACAATGAGCTAATCAACCACTACATTTTGTAGGCATTCTAAATAAGTAAGGGTTGACTCATCAACATTAAAGGTAAAAAACTTATAGTGTTGAAATTTCTTGATGGAATAAATAAGCACTAAACATTATCGATCAATGACCAAATAGTTTAGCTCGGTAGGATCTAGTGAATGATTAGCATAATAGACTCGTCGACCATTTATCTATCATCTACATAAAAACACTCCCAATGGGAATATCAAAGGCATTGACAAAGACATGAGAGGGGTCATCCAACTTTCGTGCTTGGAGGATTAGGGTTGCATCAAGAACTATTAAAGGCCCATGAAACTAGTTTTTCATTCATATGTTCATTGGAAGAGAGGTGGGCCCACCGTGATTAAGTAGGTAAGAGGAATAGTAATGTCTATAAATCATCACAGGTGGGGACCATGTCTACTAATTTGACCCAAAAAATCAAGAACATACTTTGGTGATTTGAGTGGCACAGCTTCTAGAAATACCTTAACCTTGCCATGATCAGATTGAGTGCTTGTCAAGAGATAATATGACGAGGTAGCTTACCGCAAGACATTGGAAAAGTGAATTTAGCTAGATTGAGACACAACCACTATTCTCAACATTCGAGGAAATGGAGGGAGAGACGATGCAAGTGATCAATCTCATCACTGGAGATTGAAAAAAACATAACGAAAAACATGCATAAAAGTGGTAAGGTATGGTGAGAACATATCCTACATGCACTATTGAAAAGTAATGAGACCATTCCATAGTCCAAACATCGTACTATGCATGCAGAGACACCCCAATGTGTAATGAAAGTGATCTTTGGGATATCATGGGCCATAGGAACTTGATTGTAGCCACTATAGCCATAGAGAAAAGAATAGGTCTTGCGACTAGCTAGTTCATCCAACATATTATCCAAAAAAGAAAGGGAAGAGGGTTCCAAAGAGTACACTATTCAACTTAGGACAATATATACACGTTCCCAATTGCTTAGTCTTCTTAGGGACTATGATGAATCGGGAGATCCATTTGGAATGCTCAATGGGTAGATTCACATAGGACATTCCACGTAGAAACGATCCTCTCTAAGATAATTCTTGTCCCACTATAGCAGTAGGTCTAAAGTGGTCTGCAACATCCACAACTTTGTCTAAGTGAGAACTTGTATCAAATAGTTGAGTTTGGAATTGAGAAAACTATGTAAAAGTGTCCTCAAAGTGAATTGGACTCAATGGTGGTTGTTGAGAATACCACTGGTTGTTGTCTTTCACATCTATTTTATTAGATTGTTTCCTAAAATTCTAGAAACTACAATATATTCCACTACCTTGATATTCTGATGTTTCAAGACTAGTGGCTTCATCAGGCTATAGTGGAATAGTCTACTGTCGAAGGTATTAGAATCGTGAAATGTTGGGTAGGTAGGGTAGGTTAGGGTTGTTCATGAGGTATCCGCGATCTTTGATCAGACACCTATGGAAAAGATTCTAGTTTACAACCCCCTGACATATCCTAGGCCATAATGTTTCTAAGAGACATCGAAATCATTTTGGATTCAACTAAGATCTTCAGTACGGATTCTATGTTTAGCTGAACCATCAGTTCCTATGATGTCTTTATCAATATTCTAGCACCAAAAACACTTTTGATCATTCTAGGTGTATTATCTTCTGAGTCATTTGAGTACAGGTTTCGTGATCATGATACAAAAATGTGCTCCTCTACAGTTCTCAATATATGCCACTCCCTAGTGGAATCGGTAATGTTAACCTCTTGTCAGGTATTTGCTACACTACCAATTTTCCAAGAATCGGTTCAATTGTTGAACCAATACACAAAACTACACACTCTCTTCATCTCCAAGCTAGATAGGTCGTCAGGGTTCTTCCCTCGAGGCATTGCTATAATATGATCCTTCACTTTTTCTCATTCCTTAATAACTGTTCTCCTATTCTTACTAGAACACTATTAATACTTTGAATACAGAGATCATTAGTAGCGCCATTAATCACTTTTAATGGAATTAATGAAAAATCTTCCCTTGAAACCATATGGAATAGAAGACAACAAAAGATAACAATGCTATAAGTTTAAGAGTTCTTCGCAATGTTCTCCAATCAACATCAGCGATGACCCGCTCTATTGTGTTGTTTCAACAATGCATCAATGTTATATTCATCATGTTGCTTTGAAGGGTTCACGTTCCTTTTCACGACGGTTGGAATTTAGTATAGAAAATGCTAGTTTAAATACATAGCAACCTTTGCAAGATCGACCCTGACCTCTCTCGACAGGACATACTTGACCCTTTCGACATCTCTGAGATAGGTCATGACTACTAATCCTTGTGAAGGGAAACCCTAAAACTACCTCACGCCAAGCACAATAGCCTCTCAACTCCTGATGAGCACAATGGATTATATCCACCCATAATTTTGTTTTTGACATAATTCTCGCATTTCATGGGACTTCTCCCATGACTTTCCAGCCAAACAGCACCACCCATCCCTTGAGCTTAGCAAGAATCTCTATGAGGATAAGAGTATGTGTTTGAACATGTTCTTTACATCTCTAGTATATCTAAAGTTTTATTCTTAATCTAAAAGGAAATAATGGAATTTGCAGTGGTGAAGGAAGGTCGTAGGGAGGTGCACGTGAAACCAATTTCTTAGCGTGAAAATTAAAAGAATAAAGGAATGGTAACTGAAGCTCAAGGGAAATGTTATGAGACTTTGAAGTAAACGGACATGTCATCGCTCCAGTCTCTGTTTAATGTATATACAACCTAGTCCAAGTGGGTACCATAACAGAGGTCCGAGAGTTTCACTCTCTCATGATGGAGACTATGTACTTGAACATGTTCATTGCATCTCTACTACATGTAGAATGTAGGAAGTTCAAGAAGTAGCACAAAATGGAAGCATGAAGGGAAGCAGAAAATAGCATAGACTGCGAAGATGATAAAGCAGGGTAGACGCACAAGACTAGCTAAAAGAAGAGAAGTTCTCTATAAAAAAATGTTTCTATATATCACAATCATGGAGTATCAAGAACTCTCTACAAAAATGAATTCCTAAGCTCTTTATATAGAGTTTTGGAAATTAATATGTACCAATGATTTTCTTTTATACAAATAGCGAAGAATATTTAAAGTACTAAAGGAATGGATAATAACTAAAAACTTGTCCAACAACTTTCTCACAAAAATAATGGATATTATTTTAAAGTACATCTGTATTCACATTCATCATTAGTACATTTTCATGATTTTGTTCCTGAACAAAATTACCTTGTGTATGGTTTTGCCTTGCATATCCATCTCACCCTTGATTATGCCAACAATCAGGAAATATATGACCAGCTTTACCACAATTATAACATGTTATACCTGAATTACCTTGATACCCATTACGTCCTCTACCACGGTAGGAATATGTGCCCCTATCGCGCATATTCATATCTGAGCTGTCAGCATCATCATTGTTGTTTTTCTCATTTCGACCTCCATGACCTCTGAAATTTCCTCTTCTACCACCTATTCGACTATCCACCATTTATATTGATTTCTTCTTTTATCATAAGTGAAACCAACTCATCAAAATTAGGCAAGTCCTCTCTCACAAAAACAGAAGTTGTTAAAGCTTTCCATATTTCATCTTCTTTTAAACCATTTAAAACAAATGCAGCTAAATCATCATCTTCAACTATGCACGAAATTGAAGCAAATGCATCTACAATCTGCTTAATCTATAAAACATAATCATTTATTGATTATCGTACATCCTTTCAAATCTCCTTGATTGTTCTCAAGTCCTGTATGTGTCCTATCATGCTTTGACTCAATTTTTTGTGACAATACAAAGATTACCTTCTTGTCACGCTCATTCCACCTCTCATATTCCCAAACTTGTTGTGGTGTCAGATTTTGGTCAAGCAAGTTCGGTTGAGATTCCATACCACTAATAAGACCATGTAGATTCCTACCCATAAGATATGCAGACATGCGAAAATGCTAGGCTTGATAGTTGGTTTTACTCAATTTTTCTATTTGTCTATTTTCGTCAGCCATCCTAAAAGAAGGTAATTCTAAACGAAGGTACTTGCAAATTATCAGCTTATTGGTGTTGCATCCTATGTTATACCTCATGTATAGCACCTTTGATGCATCAACCTCACTCTGATACCAATGTAGAATGTAGGAAGTTCAAGAAGTAGCACAAAATGGAAGCTTGAAGGGAAGTAGAAAATAGCATAGACTGCGAAGATGATAGAGCAGGGTAGACACACAAGACTAGATAAAAGAAGAGAAGTTCCCTGTACAAAAAATGTCTATATATTCACAATGATGGAGTATCAACAACTCTCTACAAAATGAATTCCTAAGATCTTTATATAGAGTTTTGGAAGTGAATATGTACCAGTGATTTTCTTTTACAAATATAGTGAAAAATATTTAAAGTACTAAAGGAATGGATAATAACTAAAAAGTTGTTCAACAACTTTCTCACAAAAATAATGGATACTATTTTAAAGCACTAAAAGAGTGGTCAACTTTTAATGACCCTTTTTATAAAGATTACGGCTTATATCTAAAGTGCTAAAAGATTGGTTTTAAACAAAAAAGCTTTTTCTTTATCTTTTTTCACTGGAGAGTGAAAAAAGATAAAGAAAAACATGCATAAAATTGGTAAAGTATGGTGAGAAGATATCCTACTAAGACCATTCTATAGTCCAAAGATCGTACTATGCATGCATAGACACCCCAATGTGTAATGAAAGTGATCTTTGGGATATCATGGGCCATAGGAACTTGATTGTAGCCACTATACCCATAAAGAAAAGAATAGGTCTTGCGACTAGCTACTTCATCCAACATATTATCCAAAAAAGGAAGGGAAGTGGGTCCGAAAGAGTACACTTTTCAACTTATGACAATATATACAGAGTCCCAATTGCTTAGTCTTCTTAGGGACTATGATGACTCAGGAGATCCATTTGGAATGCTCAATGGGTAGATTCACATAGGACATTCCACCTAGAAACGATCCTCTCTAAGTTAATTCTTGTCCCACTATAGCAGTAGGGCTAAAGTGGTCTGCAACATCCACAACTTTGTCTGAGTGAGAACGTGTCACAAATAGTTGAGTTTTGATTTGAGAAAACTATGTAAAAGTGTCCTCAGAGTGAGTTGCATTCAATGGTGGTTGTTGAGAATGCCACTGGTTGATGTCTTTCACATCTATTTTATTAGATTGTTTCCTAAAATTCTAGAAACTACAATATATTCCACTACCTTGATATTCCGATGTTTTAAACTAGTGGCTTCATCAGGTTATAGTGGAATAGTCTACTCTAGAAGGTATTAGAATCGTGAAATGGTTGGTCCATAGGGTAGGTTAGGTTTGTTCATCAGGTATCCTGATCTTTGATCAGACACCTACGGAAAAGATTCTAGTTCAACACCCCCTGACATATCCTAGGCCATAATGTTTGTAAGAGACATCGAAATCATTTTGGATTCAACTAAGATCTTCGGTACAGATTCTATGCTTAGCTGAACCATCAATTCCAATGATGTCTTTGTCAATTTTGTAGCACCAAAAACACTTTTGATCGTTCTAGGTTTCTTATCTTCTGATTCATTGAGTAGAGTTCTCCTGATCAGGATACAAAAATGTGCTCCTCCATAGCTCTCAATATATGCCACTCCCTAGTGCAATCGCTAATGTTAACCTCTTGTCAGGTATTTGCTACACTACCAATTTTCCAAGAATCGGTTCAATTGTTGGACCAATACACAAAACTACACACTCTCTTCATCGCCAAGCTAGATAGCTCATCAGGGTTCTTCACTCGAGGAATTGCTATAATACGAGCCTTAACTTTTTCTCATTCCTTAATAGCTATTCTCCTCTTCTTACCAGAACACTATTCATACTTCGAATACAAAGATCATTAGTAACGCCATTAGTCACTTATAATGGAATTAATGATAAATCTTCTCTTGAAACTATATTGAATAGAAGAGAACAAAAGATAACAATACTATAAGATTAAGAGTTCTTCGCCATGTTCTCCAATCACCATCAGCGATGACCCGCTCTATTGTGTTGTTTCAACAATGCATCAATGTTATATTCATCATGTTGCTTTGAAGGGTTCACGTTCCTTTTTACGACGGTTCGAATTCAGTATAGAAAATGCTAGTTTAAATGCATAGCGACCCTGACCTCCCTCGACAGGACATAGGTCATGACTACTAATTCTTGTGAAGGGAAACCCTTAAACTACCTCAAGCGAAGCACAATAGCCTCTCAACTCCTCAACATAGAGTGTAGCGGGAGCGGGCCATGCTTAGCAGCCCATGGACATCTCGATCCTCATGAGCGCAATGGATTATATCCGCCCATAATTTTGTTTTTGACATAATTCTCGCATTTCATGGGACTTCTCCCATGACTTTCCAGCCAAACAACACCACCCATCCCCTGAGCTTAGCAAGAATCTCTATGAGGATAAGAGTATGTGTTTGAACATGTTCTTTACGTCTCTAGTAAATCTAAAGTTTTATTCCTAATCTGAAAGGAAATAATGGAATTTGGAGTGGTGAAGGAAGGCTGTAGGGAGGTGCACGTGAAACCAATTTCTTATCGTCAAAATTAAGAGAATTAAGGAATGGTAACTGAAGCTCAAGGGAAATGTTATAAGACTTTGAAGTAAACGGACATGTCATCGCTCCGGTCTATGTTTAATGTATATACGAACTAGTCCAAGTTGGTTCCATAATAGAGGTTCACTCTCTCACGATGGAGACTATGTACTTGAACATGTTCATTGCGTCACTACTACATGTAGAATGTAGGAAGTTCAAGAATTAGCACAAAATGGAAGCAGAAAATAGCATAGACTGCAAAGATGATAAAGCAGGGTAGATGCACATGACTAGGTAAAAGAAGAGAAGTTCTCTGTACAGAAAATGTCTCTATATTCACAATGATGGAGAAATCTCTACAAAAACGAATTCCTAAGCTCTTTATATAGAGTTTTGGAAATGAATATGTACCAATGATTTTCTTTTACAAAACTAGTGCAGAATATTTAAAGTACTAAAGGAATGGATAATAACTAAAAAGTTGTTCAACAACTTTCTCACAACAATAATGGATACTATTTTAAAGCACTAAAAGAGTGGTCAACTTTTGTCAACTTTTAATGAACCCTTTTTATAGAGATAATGGCTTATATCTAAAGTGCTAAAGGAATGGTTTTAAACAAAAAAGCTTCTTCTAAAATGGATGCGTAACATTCTCCCCCTCAAGCTTTGCTTGAATATTCTAACAATTCAATCAATTGTTTGAATCTTTGTATCTTTGTTCCATCAAGAGCTTTTGTCATCATATCTGCAAGCTTTGAAGATATAAAAGAAATGTTGCTCTCTTTGGAAACTACCTTCTCAGGAACATAATGGTAATGAACCTCAATATGCTTGGTACGTGCATGGAAAACTCGATTAGCTGCCAAATGTATATTGCTCTTATTGTCACCATAAATTTGTGGAGTTATATAAAGAAGATGTAAATCTTCAAATAACTTTATGAACCACATTACTTCACATGTCAATTCTACAAGCGCACGATACTCTACTTCTGTAGATGAAAGGAACACTCTTGGTTGTTTCTGAACTCCAAGATAGTAGTCGATTTTCCATCATTTATATGTAGCCACTCATGCTACATCGATCATCTTTATTTCCTGCCCACTCTACATCAGTAAAAGCTTTAATATTAAGATTAGAATCATGTGAGTAAAATAAACCTTTGTTCAAAGTGCCTTTCAAATAGCGTAGCACACGCTTAGCCGCATTCCAATGTACATTTGTAGGCTTGTGCATGAACTATGAAAGTACTCCAACTGCATAACCAATATCAGGTCATGTACTTATAGCATACAACAATGATCCAATCAGCGATCCATACATGTCTACATTTTCAAATGAACGCCATCATGTATACTCAATTTTAGATTAGGCTTGAAAGGATTTGCAAAAACTTTACATTTTGACAAACCAAACTTTTGAAATAAATCACATATGTACGTCTTTTGACTCAACCATATACCTTGTTCATCATAAATAACTTCAATTCCCAATGCATAATGTAAAATTTTGAGATCTAAAATCTTAAACTCCTTACCAATTTTCTTCTTAATTTCATCAATCTCATCAATAGAACTTCCTATAATGATAAGATCATCAACATAAATGCAGATATACACACATTGATCTGTTACAAACTTAACATATAAAGAAGGATTTGCAACACTTGGTCTGTATCCTTGAGCTTCCAAATAGCTTACCAAACGATGATTCCAAGCTCTAGGTGCATGTTTCAAACCATATAATGCTTTTGTTAGCTTGTAAATAAAATTTGGATATTTATTCGTATAGGTGACATTCTTGCAACTAGGTCAAATGTCTCTTCGTAATCAATTCCATATATTTGTGCAAAACCTTTTGCAACTAACCTTGTCTTGTACCTGGAAATAGAACCATCACTATTTCCAATTACCTTCATCTTATTATTTCGTGGTACAAGCTGCCATGTGTTGTTCTCATACAATGCATCTATCTTTTCTTGCATCACATTTGATCAATTAGCATTTGAATTTGCATTTTCAAAACATTTAGGTTCATGTTCTTCAATAACGTTTGACATAAACGCTGAATATGAAACACAATAAGACTCAATATACAAAAATCACACAAAAAATATCAAATCAAGAAATAAAAAACATTAGTTGACCATCACCATCACCGACTATGGACTTAGGACCATCATCCCCTTCTAGGAGAGATACACTCATGGAACAACAACCTCTCGATCCCATGAGGACCATGAGTAATAGGATTACCAATCTAGAAATCACACTTTTTGATATCTTGGTAAATGTGAGTGGGTCCAAGAAAAAGGAAGATGTGCTCGAGCATAATTTTCAAGGATGGAGGTGGATGCTCCAGATGAGCATCAAAGTCCAAAAGTCCCTAGAGATAGCATCCTAGTTAGAGAGGCTAGAAAGTAGCGTAAGGATCTTAAGCCTCCCAAATATCATGGTTCCTAAAGTTTCTCAAGGTCCACACGTTCATGTTGGGACTAACAAAAACCATTAGACCATTGGTGAGGAAATTATTTTATGTTGGCCTACTCCTCAAGATGAGGGGCATTTATGGTCATTTCTAGGACTCTCTTGTTTCTATCCAAAATTCATCTCTTCATATTCATCGATAGCAGTGTCTATGACAAAATTGGTGCAAGGAAAAGTTCCGTTTGCATGGAAACAAGATGTTTTGGTACTATGAAGGAAGATGTTTTGGTACTATGATTCATAGTTTTGGTACTATGAATCAAGATGTTTTAGAGACTTCTATCCTCAAAGTGGTAGATCCACGGAAAAGCCTTTCAGTTAGAGACAGATGCTAGTGGCATAGTCATAGGGGGAGTTTTGAGCCAAGATGGCAGACCAATCGCTTTTGAGATCAGGAAATTCAGTAGTGCACAATGCAATTGTCTTGTGCATGAACACAAGTTGTATGCAATGGTGCATGCTCTTAAAGTTTGGAGACACTATCTTTATGGTGCAAACTTTAAGGTATACACAAATCACCATACACTTAGGTATTTTTGTAGTCAGCTAGATCTTCAAGGTAGAAATGCTAATTCAGTTGAGGTCATGTACGAGTTTCACAAGGAAAATTTGTATAGAAGAGGCTAGGAGTATATATTTGCTGATCCATTTTCATGCACAATGTATCAAATGAGCTGTATAGTTCTAGCTGATTGCTTCAAAAGACAAAGGAAGCATAGGTTGAAGATCCACATTTTTTATAGATTATTGAAACCATCAGTGATGCCTCTATTACAAGATTGGGGATAGTTCCAACTGTTTCTTCACCTAGCAGAGTGAAAATGTCTATTCCATATTCCAATTGCTCACAGGAAAATTGAGTTGACAAATAGAAAAGAAAGGTTTGCATACCAGATTCCCATGATTTGAGAACAATTCATGCATGGTAACCATGATGTGCCTTGTGCAGGCACCCTAGTGTTGATAAGACAATACAACTTGTTAGAAGAACGTTTTGGTGGCATGGATTGGCGAGAGATGTCCACACTTATGTTCATCAGTGCATTATGTGTCAATTCAACAAAACAGAAAGGGTAAAGAGACTAGGTCTTTTGCATCCTTTACATATTCTAGATCATAACTATGATAGTGTATCCACGGACTTCATAATGAAGTGGGGTTACCACGGAGCGCATGCTGCCAACGTACAGGAGAGAGAGAGAGAGAGAGAGAGAGAGAGAGAGAGAGAGAGAGAGAGAGAGAGAGAGAGAGAGAGAGAGAGAGAGAGAGAGAGAGAGAGAGAGAGAGAGATATGGACACATATTGTACGATGCATGTATTCTTCTTTGCACAGACAGGTATGTATTTTCTTATAGATTAGTGAGAAAAGAAAAATAAATTTGTCAGCATGTGTAATCCCCTTTGGTTTATTTGTAGTTCGATTGTGCCTATCATTAGTGTTCTTGTGAAAATTGATTGAGGATTACTTGGTAATTTTTTTAATTTTCAAAATTACGTCATTATGGTGCGAAATTAACTATGCATAAGCATTAAAGAATAGAGAGCATACAAAAAGTGTCTTGTTTCTTTATTTTTTTCATTGAGCAAAGACTTGTGATTTGTTTCTTTTGCACTACCACTTAATTATTTAGGCATGCAAAGAGCGTACTACTTGAAAATCACAAAAAATATCAAATCAAGAAATCAAAAAAACTAATTTACCATCACCATCACCGAGTAAGGATTTAGGACCATCATCCCCTTCTAGGAGAGATACACTCATGGAACAGAAACCTCTCAATCCCATGAGGACCATGAGTAATAGGATTACCAATCTAGAAATCACACTTTTTGATATCTTCATAAACGTGAGTGGGTCTAATAAAAAGGAAGATGTGCTAGAGCGTAATTTTCAAGGATGGAGGTAGATGCTCCTGATGAGCATCAAAATCCAAAAGTCCCTAGAGATAGCATCCTTGTTAGAGAGGCTAGAAAGTATCTTAAGGATCTTAAGCCTCCCACATATCATTGTTCCACTTGTTAAACGTGGGTCTTGCCGTAAGAGATGCGTTTAAACATCTACTGAGGTTCTTGGGAGTGGAAGGGGTTTGTTTAACAGAGGCCTTATACTTGATTTTCCCAATTAACTCGCTTATCCCACTCACTCACATAACAGTTTGTTCATCAACTTTGCCAACAGACTTACTAACAGACAACACTCAAAATTGTTCCTTACAGACTTACTATTATGATTCGCTCACTCATAGAGTATCGACTCATACATAGATTAAAACTTCTCACTAATCAACGTACAAAGTGAAGCTACTGTAATGCAGACTTACAGAAAACCACTTACAGAAACAAAGATTCAATACTTCGCTTAATGTATCATTACCGTAACACTATCTGTAACACACAGATACAGATAATCAAACAGAACAGAAAGATACAAAATAACTCAGAGTTCTCCAACACACCACGGAAACTACATAGACATCATCAACCAGACGAACAGTTTGATGACTCCTTTGAGTGTCACCGAAGCGTCTTTTTTCATTGATTTATATAAAGGTTACAACATCAATCAAGGTTACAACATTTACGCAACGACCTTTCGGTTCGTTAAGAGTTAGATTTTACAATTGCCAATCTGGCAGCTTACACTCGCATGCACGGTGGACTTGAACCCGCAGGTATACAAAAATTACGGTTCATCTACTATTCCTTCTAAATACATAGTTCTGGCTAATCTAAATGTCCGGGCAATTTTCTTTTTCAATGTGTCTAACATCTGTTTCAAAATATCTGGTTCTACGAGCTGAGCATCTGTCCGTACTGAGCTTAACGAAATAACTTGGCTTATTAAAATTTCTGCCTGGGTCTGCAGAAAAGCTTCCTATAAGTAAAATTCATTTGCCAGAGCCGCATCACGACCGACTTTCATATTTTCTATCTGCTTATCAATTCGAGACAGTCTTCCTTTTTGAGCATCCAGCTGATTCTCTCTTCTTTCTATCTCCTGATTCTAAAATTGGATTGTTCGATGAAAAGCATCACGCTCTCTTCTGATTCCTGTTATTTCTTTCTGTAATTAAGCTTCCATGGTCAATTTGCGTTTAAGAATATTGTTTACTTCAGATAAATCAGACTTGTTTCTCTGGAGTTCTTCATTAGTCTTCTTAACCAAATCTGCTATCCCTTGTCCTTTCTGTACTGCTTCATTCAGTTGTGCTCTAGTTTCTTCTAAAAGATTTCCCAGAGCTGTACGTGCATCCTCTTTATCTTGGATTAACTGCCTCAATTGAACTAATTCTGCATCAGCAACACTTAATAATTCTTCTTTTTCTCGGACTTCTGCCAACTATCTCATTGACTGGCAAGTGCTTCCTGTTTGGCAAGTCTGGCTTGGAGCTGGTTAATCTAGAAGTGCAGATGATGATTTTCTGCTTTGACCTCATCGATCTCTTCCTGTAGAGGAGTGATGTCTGTGTCACTCTAGCACAATGGTGAGTACCAACGTGAGAAGATTCACCTCATAATTGTCAATCCGTGGAGACGTGAGGACTAGTATGAAGACTATGAGCAAGTGAAGGCACAAGTGTGTGAGTGAGAAGCACACAAGCATGCACACACATACACACATACGCGCACACAAGGCAAGAACAAGGAGAGGAACAATGGAGTTCTTTGCATTAGTCAAAAAGTCTCTTACATAAGCTCAATTCACAAACAATCTAGCCCCCAAAAATGAGCTCTCTAGCTCTTTTTATAGTTTTCTAACTAGCTTTGGTCTTGTCCAGACCTAGTGTCCGGCCTAGTTAAAAATTAGGTTCTAGAGCCTATTTGAGGGCTCAAACAGAGTCTAAAAATTATGAAAATTGGTATGTAGCTAGTTCTAATACTCCTCAAGCTCGAGGACTCCTCGGCTTGCACAAAATGGAGTCTATTCTACCAAAAACAGAATTTACAATGTTTGTGTAGTGATTAAAATCACTTGAGTTGTAAATGGTCCATGGAAAAAATGATTGGGCCTTGTTGTCGTATTGTGCATGACTCCTCCGTTGCGCTAGTATGCTCTTCATCTGACTTGTATGCCAACACGCCCCCCTTCCTAGCGTCTGTCGCCCCTGACAGACCTCTGTTCTATCGGGTGGTCGATATAGTATTGGATGACATTGGTGGCAAGTTCGTGTTCTCCGATCCTTAAGCCTCTTGCTAGATCAGCTTCCAATGCATCTCAATTTATTGCGCCAGGGACCTCTGGTTGGGGTGTGGTGTAGTACTCAGAGTACATTGCTTGTTCACAAGCAAAGAGATGGAGCATGTGTGTTGGTTTCGGTGCAAAAATCTCCGAGTGATACTCCCAGAAACCTGATCAGAACATTTCTTCGAAGGTCTGTTTGTAACATGCAGGGAGGTATTTGATGCGTGCATGCCAGGCATAAGCCACACGAATACTGGGGGTGGTGCTCATGTCATAGACCAAATCATAATTTCCATTGGTAAACCCCGGGAGACGTACCTATGGTGCGACTGCATTTCTAAAAGTTTTCAGGACTACCTGCATCATATCTAAAATTTTAAGCATCATCTGAGCTGCTACATCTGGCATGGGCTTCAATCGCGGCATCCAATGGCGAATTGTTCCCATCATGTATGCTACCGACGGTGGTCCCTGTGGTGGCGCAATGTACGGGTAGTTTAGCCATTCCTTGCATTGCCCGTTGTTCTGCACTTTGATATTGAATGCCTTCCAAGACCTGCGGCGTGGAACTGGACCGTAGCATGAATTGTATAGGAGATGTAAATGCGCTTTGTTCCATGTGCGTAGCATTTCTGGATATGTCTCTAGAAGTTTCTGCCGCCAGGTGGGTTGACGAATTTTGCTTGTTTGCGCCTCTAGAGGAAGGTCTTCAGGTTGAAATTGGGTAGCAAAGGTAGGAATCTGACCCGTGACTCTCTCTATTTCTGCATTATAATCAGTCAGGATAATATAATAAGGCATGTATTGGAGTTCAGATGAGAGGATAAGGCGTCTCGATGACAGGTTCTTGAAGTAAGCAGATTGTAGCACAGTTTCCTCTATGACCCTCATGGCCTGATTTTGCACTACTGTGCGCTCTTCGTGAGAACTCCCGATTTCCTCCACTTGACGTAGCCATGGAGGCCGTGGTGCCTCGAATGTGTCCTGAGCTTCTTCTGTTTGTTGGCCTCCTGGGAAGGGTTGTGGGTCGTATTCTTCTTCAAATGTCTGTTCCACAGGAATTTGTACTACTTCTTCGTCGGTGGGAGCCTCTGGAGGGGAAGGTGGTCTCTCATATTGTAGTAGATGTGCTTGCAATTCGGTGACCTATTTCTGGAGATCCTTTAAGGCCTGTGAGTCTGTGAGAAGTGAAGCCGCAGAGGAGGTGGTTTGAGAGGCTGCTGTTGTTTCTTTTTGGTGTTTCTGCTTCAGTTGACCCAGTTCCTCTAATAGCAGGTCATGTGCTTCAAGCAGCATGGCATAGTCTTCCAATATGATCTTGATATTGTCAGGGGTCACTGCTTGAAACTTTGATGGGCTGATGGGTGCCCCCGGTGTGCTTTCGATAGCTGCTTCTAGGTTCTCTTGATTTTGTAATTGCAGGCGTCGATTCTCTTCATGAGCGGCAGCAAGATGTCGCTTGAGTAGGGCCATATTTTGCTGAAGCTTTGAATTGCGTTCCAGCTGTGTCCGTAGATGGCCTTCTACCACTTGTATTGCTTCCTGATCTGTGTTCTGTAACTGTACCTCCAATATGCTATGAGCCTCTTGGATAGTTTGGAATTGTGTGTGGAGGCGAGCATTTTCCTCCATTAGTGAAGCAAGTCTGTGTTGTAGTGTCTCCGAGTGCTCTTGCAGGCGTTCATTCTGTTGCTGGAGCTGATTGTAATCTGTCCTTAAGTTTGATATACAAGCTAGCATGGTGTCCAATGCATTTCCTATAGATGAGGGGGTGGTGTTTACAATGGAAGATGCATGGGAAGGGAATTGGGGAAGGGGAAGAGTGAATGATGTGTCTATTGAAGACGTGTGTGTGGGTGAAATTGGTGGAGGGGGAATGGGAGGAGGTGGAAGTGTGGGGGGAGGGGGAGGTGCCGTGGGTGGTGAAATGTCCATACTTTCAGGAGTGGGTGCGAGTGTGGGGTCTACCATATACATTGGAATGGTAGGTGGTGTGTGTGTGAAAGTGGTGAATAGATGAGAAGTGGGGTGGGGAGCTGAAAATAAAGGGAATGGTTGAGACCTGGGTTGAAAAGTTCTAGCAAGGAAGTTATGGAGGGATTGGAGAAGTGGAGAGATGGAGGTCGGGGGTTGAGGTTGTAGAATTGAGGAGGGCATGAAGGGTTGCGTGGTAGCAGGGAAACCCATGAATATGGATCTAGGGTCAGGATGACCTATGGCTGAGGGCATGGGGGATGGTTGTCCTAGGGCAGGCTCTATGAGCGATTCGGTGGATTGTGTAGTGATGGGGGTTGCTTCATAGATTGGGTTATCAGAGGTGGAGAATAGGGTTGAACTAGAGATGGGAGTACAGAAGATGAAGGTTGGTTCGGTGGGTTGAGTGGTCGAGGTGATTTCCACTGTTTCTGCTCTAAGAGGCGATGGTGGGGGTGTGGGTGGTAGTGGCTCGGTGGATTCCTCATGGGTGACTGGGTGCTCTTGGCTAGCAGTTTCTGTTGCTTGGGAGGTTGTCCTGATGGGTTCAGATGTAATATTTGGCCCTTCTGCCGTTGTAATGGGGAACTCGATATGCTTACCTGAGCGTGGCCGTGTCTGGAATCTTCGTGGATCATATTGAACTGGAAACCTCCTAATGGCGGTCCGCACTGCTTCTACTACCCCATATGTTTCTGCCATCAATAAGAGACCTTCACTATATTCTGAGTCAACTCCGGCTTCTTCCAACAGCTGAGTCATGAGTACTCTACTGCTCTGTTCGGTGAGCAGTTGTTGCGATCGCACTCGTTCCATAATTTGATACAGCCTTCGGAGTTCCGCTATATAGGCTGGGGCTTCTGTGGTCTCCTCTTCATATGCTCCTTCTTCTTCTAGGTGTCCTTGTTGTTGACCTTGCTGGGCGTCACTCCAATGTACATGGCGGTCGTCTGTAGATTTTCTTCTTCTTTGTGAAGATGTGCCTTGTTCTTCTGCATCTGAATAATACTCTACATCAGAGAGTTGTGTACTTTGTAAGAATGCTTCGAAGTCCTGAGGATCCATTCCTTCAGCATCTCCAGTTGTAGCAAATTCAAATTCAGATGGAGCAGGAGGAGCTGAAGGGGTAGCTTGTGTCGTAGTTTCAGATCCACATCTGGGTATCCTAATGGTAAAGGGAGGTACAGTGGTCTCCCTTCGTGGCGATACTTCAGGAGTAGTCAGAACTTCCCTTGTCTGGACACAAGGGATCGCACCCCTCATGCGCTTGGATTGATGTGTGGATGTCTTGAGCTTCTTAAACATTTGTAATTGTGCCCAAGTTAAGGCACGTTCAATGGGAACATCGTATGCTAGGCACCGGTAAATAATGCGTGTGATTGCACAGCAACCGTTCACCACTAATTTCCTAGAAGACCTTTTATTTGCTTCATACAATTGATCTATAATCCATACCGACAGCTTAATTGGTAACGCACCTGCCTCCGCTAAGTAGAGAGCGAACCAGATTCTTTATCCATTTGCCATGTTGTCCAACCTTGCTCTGATACCACTGTGAAGAGATGGATAGGTATGTGCTTGAAGATGAAGAGGTGTTGCAAAATCCTTCATCTACACCAACCAAATGAACTCCAGGAGTATATGGTGGGCCCTTTTAGCTTGCCAATGGATGTATTAGACACCCTATGTACCTTGGAAGATCACTCTCAAAAAGATAGATCAAAACAGATAAGTTGGAGTTAGCTCAGAGGTGAAAACTTGCTATTCTTGGTTCATACACCTGTCCAATGTTTTACATAATTATGTGAGCACAGCAGCAATTAGCTCAATTCCTCTTTGGGAAGTCTAGGCAACTTAAAGAGATAACTTTCAAGAGTAATCTCATAAAAAATAATGAACCACACACTGAGAATGAGTTTTAACAAGTAATGACATCATCCCGATTTTCACGAGCTGCTACAGAAATAGACCAGTGAGTAGAAAAATCAACTTAACTCAAAATGTAGAAATCCAATGATTATGCAAATGTGTATGGTTATACAAGACAGTAAGCTGAATCCAGCAAGCTTTAAACCACTGAATTTGGGTAAGTAACCACTGAGAAAAACCTCTGACAAGATGAGTGAAAAAGTCGGGTACCTGACAGAGAAGTGAAGATGAACAGACCCTGTTGACTTCCAATGAACATAACTAAAGATTGCAACATCCAAATGACATGAAAATTTGTGAGCATATAGTAAACTTATAGAGATAATGTTACCAAGTAAAATCACTGAAAATAATGCACCAAGCTCAGAGAAAACATCTCTGCAAGCTGACTGAGAAAACTGAGACTAATGGCAGTGAGTAGTACACTTCACAAGAACATGGAAATATGAACCCAAATGATAATGAAAATGAAAGTATATTGCTTGTAAAATACAATGGACTTACTGATACATATGTGTGCCTTGTAATCACACCTTGATATGGCATAAAGCTCAGCTCTTGGAGGTCTTCACATAGGTCTCTCTAACCACGACTAAAACTGCCATCTATTTATAGTTGAGTTTGGGAGGCTAACTTCCCTCAATCACTCTCCAATCAATGAATGATTGATTTGATTCTCTACCTACCACAAATCACGAATTCATGGCTCCTCTTTCCATTCTTGATCAAGTGGACTCAACCACTTAAGATTCTCTTACTTTTACATTAAGTAAACTCTTCAAAAGTTACAAGAGGTAGTTCACAAGTGAACTTTACATAGTCTTCTTTTTAAAGCTTCTTCTAAGACTTTGTGAGACTCAAGCCAATACTTAGGCTTGTCATAGACTTCCTCCAACATACATGAGCATCAGGATCATCTCCTGGAAATCCACCGAATTTTGTGTAAGTAACTCCTGTTGGAACCGGACGAGGTGGAGTAGATGTTGTTGTTGTTGCCCACTCATGGTGCTTGGTGTTGTATTGTTACTATCTCTTGAGTTTCGAGGTTCAACTTCTTGATCGTCGGAATCTATATCGTCAGCGTGTGCCCTCTCCGGCTTGATAATATCGTTCAGTCTCTTTCGGATTTCAACTTCGAATAAGCTACCTTCCTCCTTGATATCAAATGTAGGGAAGCTTACTCTGAATAGTGGTGACCGGAATGAAGATTCACGAGGAAATGGTAAACCGTCATCGGGAGACTGTGAACTCTCTGTAACTGGGACCGAAATATCACCGGAATTTGTCGAAATTTCACCAAAACAAGGTACTTTTCACCTTCACTGATTTCTTTGGCCAACGCGATTCTATCCACAAACAAACTCGAATCTTGTCAAGATGGTGTTAAGTTAACTGCATACTGCGTCCTGGTAGACTCTCGACTTACTATATCTTCGAGAGATTGTGCCGAAATCGCACCAAAATCTACGCAGTACGTTCCACCGGAATGCTTCCAGAATCACTACTAACGTTCTTCGCTTCCTTGACAACTGGGTTAAACTTATATGCGCTTCTACCTCCTGGGGGCGTCCTTAGAAAATTAGGTATCGCCCAATACTGTTCATTTCTCCTATACTTCGGGTACGTTTCACCGGAACGAGTAACTGGCATATATCACGTTTGCAATACTTTGCGTATTACTTGTCGATTCACAATCTATGACCGCTTTCTCAAAATCAATTTACAACGCTTTGGTGCCACTTTCCAATAATCATTTTGCAACAATCTGGTGCCACTTTCCTAGAGATGGCGCCAGTGTTAAACGTGGGTCTTGCCGTCAGAGACATGTTTAAACATCTATTTAGGTTCTTGGGAGTGGAAAGGGTTTGTTAAACAGAGGCCCTATACTTGATTTTCCCAATTAACTCGCTTATCCCACTCACTCACATAACAGTTTGTTCATCAACTCTGGCAACACACTTACTAACAGACAACACTCAAAATTGTTCCTTACAGACTTACTATTCTGATTCGCTCACTCACAGAGTATCGACTCATACATAGATTAAAACTTCTCAGTAATCAACATACAAAGTGAATGCTACTGTAATGCAGACTTACAGAAAACCACTTACAGAAACAGTGATTCAATACTTCGCTTAATGTATCGTTACCGTAACACTATCTATCACACAGAGATATAGATAATCAAACAGAACAGAAAGATACAAAATAACTCAGAGTTCTCCAACACACCACGGAAACTAGACAGACATCATCAACCAGACGAACAGTCTGGCGACTCCTCTGAGTGTCACCGAAGCATCTTTTTTCATTGATTTATATAAAGGTTACAACATCAATCAAGGTTACAACATTTACGCAACGACCTTTCGGTTCGTTAAGAGTCAGATTTTACAATTGCCAATCCGACGGCTTACACACTAGTACTAGGATTATTGATGTTGTTCAGCTATGGCTCGACAAGTGGGAGAAGTGTTTCCACTTGTGTCATATCATGGACAATAATGCCAGATCATAAAGGGATGACGAATGGTGAGGTTGAGTTTGACACTCATGAATGAGGCTAAGACAAATGCCATATCTCATGAAAGTAGTAACTCTAGCTCTAACTCTACATATAGTGTTCAATCCAAGAAAGAAATATGGTGGTTAGGTGTTGTTAAAAGTCTACTTTTCCATCATAGACACTTTTAAGTTCTTTTCGGGTTCTTGGGGATGGTAGGGGTGTGATAAATCAGAGGCCCTGTATCTTATTTTCCCATTTAACTTATTAAGTAAGTAGTACGTTAAAGTTCAATATAACGCCTTCTACAGAGTATTACTGTTCATATTCCAGTTAAGCTTTCCATAGTAGATAACACAGGAATTATTAATTAACGTCGCACAGACTTATTATCGGCAACATACCATTACTGCATTAATCACCAATTAATGTAGCTTAACAAAGTAAGAGTTACAGTACTCAAAATTTAAGAACGCTGTCGGAGAGATTCTCTCTCCTTGTTAGTTCAGAAGAGAGAACAAAAATACTATGCTTCAAAGTTTTTTTAACTCTCTTGATTTTCATGGCTTGATTTAATATTATTATTCTACATTTTGTTTTTGTGATGATACTAGTTGAACAGGCTTGAAGATCCCTTGAAAATGTACCTACAAAAGGAAACAAAAATTAGGGATGAAATGAAATAAAAAATGTTTATGTGTTCATTGAATGTGTGAATACTATTTATGTTATATATGTGTATGCACATTTTATTAATGTTTGTTGTCTTATTTTTTTATGCACGTGAACCGAAAGTTTTGAATTGGAAACTCTTTAATTATAACGTAAAAGTATTAAAAAATTATAAAATAAAGAAGGAAAACAAATTACATTAAAAACAAAATACTTGAATATGAATACGTGTATGTGCGCATATACAAGTGCACGTTTAGAAGAGTTTTTTTTTGGTGATGCATGCAGAAGTAAAGTTCAGTTGTGTTTTTGGTGGCTCACTCCAACAGCAGATGGAAAAAGAAACTTTATGTGCTAAAAAAGCTGAGTCTGGCGGCAGAGAAAAGGGGGGGCCAACGTTCAGAGGTGGAAGGACCGAACGTGCTGCTGCTGTGCGCTCTTAGATGAGAAGACTTTATAGTTATCTGACAGAGGAGGGACTACACGATCTAAAAGGTGACACACGTACTTGAGGGAGCTGGAGAGAAGGGAATCATTTGATGCATCTTGTAGAGAAGGCGTAGCCATATCCAGCAAAGATGCCCTCAAAGAGGGGAAACGGAGCCATTGAATAGAGAACGCTGGAATCAAAGGAAATTCTGATCATAGTATGATGAAGGGAGATCTCGGATGGGGTGTTATGTTTAATCCTCTTCTATCTCACCTCTGAATCTACAGTTACTGAAAGCTATAGAACATGCTTGCACGTCGCAGAGCAGACAAATGAAATATGTCTATGCGTGATAGTAGAAGTGACGATGTAGCTATGCAAAGCAATCACTAAAATTTTGCTGATGAATGGTAATTATCTGCAGCGAATCTGTCCGAAGGAAATCACAAACGCGAGATGAAACTTTGGCATGCGACATATATTTGAATTCGCTTCAATAATGATGATGATTTTGATTTACTTCTAATGTTTTCTTTCTGAATCGAATTTCTTGCGCAGTAGTGAACTGCCAAGAGTATGTATTTGACGTGATGAGGAAGTTCTGAGAAATAAATGAATTGATGGATTATGTTCCATGTTACAGTCCTAACACACCCATGATTTGCACATGCTATTGATGTTGATGTTTTGTAGTAATTCCAAATACCCTGAAGAACTGCTGACTTGTGGGTTGGATATCAAGATGAAGTGCTGTCGCGCTCTTCAGAGTAATGCGTGAGCAGATACTCTCAGATCGATCCCTTTTATGTTCCGACTGCGGCGCTAATCATTTATAATTGAAGTGGGAATGAATAAATTCTTTGAAAATAATGATGCTAGTGAGTTGCGTTGGAATCTGAATGTGCATTGGATTATGTTTTCAAGTTGTAATGTGATATTATGCATTCTTATGTTTATGTCTTGAATGAATATGAAGCGCAATCTCTGAGTATATAACTAATGAATGTGTTGATTTATGAGCCGATAATAGGACAAGGAGGTCAATATAGAACAAGGTACTGATGTGCACGACAATCTGGAATACTTCTCAGAATTAAGAGATAAACAAGTGTGCGTTGATAGTAGAATAGGGAGGCAATACTTTGATGCTGATCGGCGCCAAAATTCATCAATCGAAACCACGGCAGTTAGAAGATGCGATATTGAAGATCATCATCGAGTTTTTCAGTCTGCTGGTTTTGCACGCAACTGAAGATGATGTTTTCGTGCAACAACGCATAGATTCCATAGACATCGCATGACTGTCATATGCAACAACTTTGATTTCGATGAGTTTCAAGCCATGAGAGATAAAGTTTCACTGCTGCTACGTCCACAACAGATAAGAGAGTTTGTTAAGTTTTGCTTTATACTTGTTTGTTCTACGTAGCTATGATTTTTCACTGCTCTTCCTCATAAGCTCTGCTGACTATGTTTTTCTTTTAATTAGATGTTTTGATATTTTCTAAACCATCCTACAACCATAGAATGACGAGATCAATCTGATTGAAAATTGATGTGATGATACTTTTATTGTCGATGTGTTTTGTGTCGCGGTATGAGAAACAAAGTATTTTTGAGTCATGTGCACCTGAGCTTGCTCCAAGCACCCAGCATGCGCCGTTAGTGAGACGATTGGCTTGATCCACCGACTGTCGCTTTCGCTCCTACAGTTGAACCCGACGTGAAAAAACGGCCTTGCAGCTCAGGTATAAAATTTTAAATTTTGCTTGCATGTGCAAACATTATATCGACAGGTTGAATTGCAGAAGCTTCTTCATCCGTGGGAGCAGTGGCTTTGTCTTTGGAACCTTGCACTCTTCTAGGTGTTGAAGGCTGTTCCCTAGGGAACTAAGCGCCTCCACGAAGAGTGGCAAGTAGCTATCCTCATCTCATCACCCCTCTCATCGACATTAGAAGCAGGAACATTTGCACATTCATCCATTAGCAATTGATGTACTAGATTTTGATCCTATTAAAAATTGTATAAATTTACACACAGTCACTCTTTGAGCCTCTTGTTCGATTCAGATTGCACATATTGATCTATCCTCTAAGACTTCATTTTTCTGAAATATCAATGGGTAAAAAGAAAGCAGTTAATTTAAACACACATAAAAGGAACTCTACTATGGAGGGCTTTATTAAGAATGCAAATTTGGGACTTGAAGCGCAAGTCAAAGATTTAGAGGATAAGCTAAACTCATCAAATCAAGCCAAATTTCAAGAAGTATTTCTGTTAATCGACAAGTTAAGTGAATTTTCTAATTCAAATAATGTGATGTGTGGAATTTTACAAGAAATTGTTAAAAATTTAAAGAGCCAAATAGATGATTTGACCAAACAAGTCAATGAACTCCCTAAATGCAAGTGCAAACATGAACATGAAACTCAAAGTTTATCTCTAAAGTTGCCTAATGAAACCCATATGAATGAGTATAGGAGATTCACCTATAGGCCTATGAATAGGAAAGTATATCCCTTAAGGTGCTTTTGGTGTGACCAACTAGGTCATATGTATGAGGATTGTGTTGCTTATAATAATGCATGTCAAATTCACTTAGTCATTACAAATGATCATAAGATTTGTGATTATCAAACAAAACTACCTTTGAGATTAAACTTAGGTAGAGGAGGGACGAGAGAATACTTTGACCAAACAAAATTTAGTCCTAAAACCAAACTTCAAAAACATGGAAACCTAAGAGTCATGATGAGAAAAGCAATGTATGTCAATTACATTCTATGAACACCAAGATTGTGACTAAAAGTGAATGCTTGGACAATGATCAAAACCTTCTTAAACCTAAATCTATGAGTAACATTGATATTGAAACTACATCTAAGGATCAAGATACATTGAAAAAGATTAAGAAAGAAGAAGATGTAAGGATAAAAGATGATGAAAATGAACAATCAATTGATGGAAATAAAGACATACATGCGGTTAAAACTGTGACCAAAATAAAAATGATGAAAGAATAGTACAAACATCTGAAGATGAAAATCTTCAAATTCAATTAGAACATGACAAGAATATGGGAAAATGTGTACAAGAAGCCATATGGAAGATTGAAAATAATACCAAAAACGCATCTAAAGTTAAGAAAAAGGAGAAGAATTTAAGAGAATAGTTTTATTGTGATGGAATTGTTTATTGAAGATAAAACTTTTCAAATTTTGATATTGCTTGCTGCATATATGCCTGTTTTCCTAAAGTTGTGAAACATATACCTAAATTGTTTTGTTTTATGAAGTTTTTATGCTTGGAAAATCTAGTTAAAAGCTTATGATAAAGTTTTACATTATGATTTGCTTAACCAAAAGAATACTAAAATATGAAAACACAAAGTTTGTTGATTACAATTTAGATTAAAACATGTTTGAAATTATATGGATAATATGCTTATAAATAGGTATGATCAATATGCTTGTCATTTACTAAAATTATGATGCCAAAGATGCTATTCTAGAATAAAAATATGATTATCCATTGAGATAGGATGATAACAATTATGCTGATATACTACTCAATATGATTTTCTTTCTTATGATGAGAAGGACCATATTTTATGCTTTTCTATTGATAAACATATGATGATAAACCTTCTAATTATAAATAGTATTATCAAAATTATGTTACTTAACTTATGATGAACTTATGATTTTCTTTCTTTCACAAATATGAAGAAATCTATTATGATGAACAATTATGAAGAACATTATTATAATGAAATGATGAATATTTTGAACAAAATGATTTTTGTTTACAACAATTATGATGGTATACTTTTAAAAGAAAGAAATATACATGATATAACTATGATCATGATAAATATGAAGAACATGAAAATATGATACAATATGATGATGATTATATTGACATACCATATGATGAGGAAGAGGAACTTTCATAATCTAGATATGAATTTTTCATTGATATCAAAATATGATGCTCATTTATAAAGATACAAGTTAAAAATACTATGAACATTATGATTTTTCCTAGAAATTATGAATTTTGTTACATAGGTTGAAAAACCTATTGTAAAAATTAAGAATGCATTATTAATGATAATTATAACCACTATGAATTTCTTATGATGAAATTTGTGACATGATGAAGATGAATCTGATAGAGTATATGAATTTATATTTGCAAGATAAATGATAATGAATATTACTTATTTTGTATCTTCTGCTTTATGATTACTTATAGGAATTGACGATGGGTTATGAAATTGCATGATAAATGATAATGAAGATTACTTGTTTTGTATCTTCTGCTTTATGATTACTTACAGGAATTGACGATACGTTATGAAATTGATGGTTTGTCAATACTATGAAGAATTTGAAGAGAAGTTGAAGAAGAATTCTATGTCAATGAGGTGAAACAGTTCTAAACCTGATTCATGTTTTAAGTTTTGTTTTTCCTTGCATTTCATGATAAGATATGTACATTCTTCAAATAGGTTAAGAAACTTCTTAAAATAATGAAAAGTAGAATTTACACTGAAGTAGGAACGTGCTTGAAGAGAAGATAGGGATTAGAGACCTATGGATGTCATATGAATAGTTGAAGGAACCCTTAACTTGCAACTCCTAGTAGAAGTAGGCTTGTTTTATAGAGGTAAACTTCCTTAAATATGACCCATTTTACCAAAGAGATCCTAGTTCTTGCTTTAGCTTACCTCTAGATCCTTTGCTCTGATTAGGGGTTAAGCCTTTCCCCTTCATCAAAAAAGTTGCGAAGAAAAACTGAAAGCAGTACATTAATGGTTGCTGCATATGAAAAGAGGAAAAATGACAAAAAGAAAAATTATGATGGAAAAAAAAAAGATGAAAGAAAAATCAAATGATTTCAATGAATCAGTTGTGGTCTTGAAATCACTTCTGAATTGAAAAGTGGGCTATATAAGGCGGATGTATGCTAGAGGGGAATTAGTTTTTTGTATTTTAATGGCAAGTGGCTAGGAGATGAGGATAGAAGGCTTATATAACATATGCTTTACTTATGAACAGGGTTAATAGAAGAGTTAGTACGAACACTATTTGAATGACTTCTATAGTTTCTTTCTAAAACCTATTTTCTAACTCATGCATTCAACGAAAAGGTTGAAATTCAAGCTTACATAATTTTATAAGTTTTCTTTGCTATTAGAAGATGTACTAATAATAGAAGCATTTTTTATAGACTATTTGCATTTGAGTCATGAATAATTTTCAAAACAATTTGATATTGCCTTCTCTGATCTACAGGTTTGGCCCATCGAGGACGATGTGCAGGTTTAGTGGGGGTGCATGTCGGAGAGATTCTCTCTCCTTGTTAGTTCAAAAGAGAGAACAAAAATACTATGCTTCAGAGTTTTTTTAACTATCTTGATTTTCATGGCTTGATTTAATATTATTATTCTACATTTCGTTTTTGTGATGATACTAGTTGAACAGGCTTGAAGATTCCTTGAAAATGTACCTACAAAAGAAAACAAAAATTAGGGATGAAATGATATAAAAAATGGGTGTGTGTGTTCATTGAATATGTGAATATTATTTATGTTATATATGTGTATGCACATTTTATTAATGTTTGTTGTCTTATTTATTTATGCACGTGAACCGAAAGTTTTGAATTAGAAACTCTTTAATTATAACGTAAAAGTATTAAAACATTATAAAATAAAGAACGAAAACAAATTACATTAAAAAGAAAATACTTGAATATGAATACGTGTATGTGCACATATACAAGTGCACGTTTAGAAGAGTTTTTTTTTGGTGATGCATGCAGAAGTAAAGTTCAGTTGTGTTTTTGGTGGCTCACTCCAACAGCAGACGGAAAAAGAAACTTTATGTGCTAAAAAAGCTAAGTGTGGCAGCAGAGAAAAGGGGGAGCCAACGTTCAAAGGTGGAAGGACCGAGCGTGCTGCTGTTGTGCACAGTTAGATGAGAAGACTTTGAAGTTATCTAACAGAGGAGGGACTACACGACCTGAAAGGTGACACACGTATTTGAGGGAGCTGGATAGAAGGGAATCATCTAATTCATGTTGCAGAGAAGGCGTAGCCATATCCAGCAAAGACGCCCTCAAAGAGGGGAAACAGAGCCATCGAGTAGAGAACGCTGGAATCAAAGGAAGTTCTTCTCATAGTATGATGAAGGGAGATCTCGGATGGGGCGTTATGTTTAATCCTCTTCTATCTCACCTCTGAATCTAGAGTTACTGAAAGCTATAGAACATGCTTGCATGCCGTAGAGCAGACAAATGAAATATGTGTATGCGTGATAGTAGAAGTGAGGATGTAGCTATGCAAAACAATCACTAAAATTTTGCTGATGAATGGTAATTATCTACAGCGAATCTGTCCGAAGGAAATCACAAACGCGAGATGAAACTCTAGCATGCGACATATATTTGAATTTGCTTTAATAATGATGATGATTTTGATTTACTTCTGATGTTTTCTTTCTGAATCAAATTTCTTGTGTAGCACTGAACTGCCAAGAGTATGTATTTGACGTGATGAGGAAGTTCTGAGAAATAAATGAATTGATGGATTATGTGCCATGTTACAGTCCTAACACACCCATGATTTGCACATGCTATTGATGTTGATGTTTTGTAGTAATTCCAAATACCCTGAAGAACTGCTGACTTTGGATATCAAGATGAAGTGCTGTCACGCTCTTCAGAGTAATGTGTGAGCAGATTCTCTCAGATCGATCCCTTTTATGTTCTATATAACTAATGAATGTGTTGATTTATGAGCCGACAATAGGACAAGGAAGTCAATATAGAACAAGTTCGTGATGCGCACAACGATCTAGAATACTTCTCAGAATTAAGAGATAAACAAGTGTGCGTTGATAGCAGAATAGGGAGGCAATACTTTGATGCTCATCGGCGCCAAAATTCATCAATCGAAACCACGGCAATTACAAGATGCGATACTGAAGATCATCATCGAGTTTTTCAGTCTGCTGGTTTTGCATGCAATTGAAGATGATGTTTTCGTGCAACAACGCATAGATTCACTGCTGCTACGTCCACAACAGATAAGAGAGTTTGTTAATTTTTGCTTTATACTTGTTTGTTCTATCAGCTATGATTTTTCACTGCTCTTCCTCATAAGCTCTGCTCACTATGTTTTTCTTTTAATTAGATGTTTTGATATTTTCTCAACCATCCTGCAGCCATAGAATGACGAGATCAATCTGATTGAAACTTGATGTGATGATACTTTTATTGTCGATGTGTTTTGTGTCGCGGTATGAGAAACAAAGTATTTTTGAGTGATGTGCACCTGAGCTTGCTCCAAGCACCCGGCGTGCGCAGTTAGCGAGACGATTGGCTTGATCTACCGACCATGGCTTTCGCTCCCACAACGCCACATTACGGCATCTCCATAGGCCGCAAATCACCCAGACAGATAGTCTAGTGATCCCGTTCCTTGCTACCGGAGAGCCACCGTAATGCCTTTTCATTACTTCATAAAAAGATACAACACTTCACTACGACCTTTCGGTGCGTGCGGTAATGGAAAATAGAAATTACATAATGCCAATCCGGTGACCTTACACTGGCACGCATGGTGGACTTGAACCCGCAACGCAAACAAATTCAAGGTTGGTCTACGATGCCTTGTATATACATGGTCCTTGCTAATTTGAAGGTTCTGCTAATTTTCTGTTTGAGCGAATCCAACATTAGCTTTAATGTCTCCGACTCTACCAACTGTGCATCAGTTCTAACCGAACTTGCTGCAATGACTTGACTCATCAAAATTTCAGTTTGGGTCTGCAAAAATGCCTCTTGCAAATAAAAATCATTGGCAAGGGCTGCATCTCAGCTTAGTCTCATATCATTAATTTGAGTATCAATTCTTGATAGTCCGTTTTCTTGAACTCCAAGTTGTTTTTCTCTTCTCTCCAGCTCCTGAGCTTGATATTGAATTGGCTGGTAATACGTGTCTCTTTCCTTCTTAATCCCTGCTATCTCCTTCTAAAGTTGAATAGTCAGAGTCATCTTGGCTTTAAGAGCAGAATTTGCCTGAAACAAATCGGAAGTTGCTGTCTGGAGTTCTGCAGTAGTTTGCTTAGCTAAATCAACCATCTCTTGTCCTCTCTGCACGACTTCATCAAGCTCGATTCGCGTTTCTTCCAACAAATTTCCCATTTCCACTCTAGCGTCTTCTTTATCCTATACTAGCTGTTTTAACTGAGTGATTTCTTCATCACGAGCATTTATCAAAACATCTTTGGTGGTTAATTTGGCCAATGCTGCATCGCGCTGAGCAATTACGGTATCTTGTTCTACAAGCCTGGCTTGAAGCTGCTGAAGTTGCATCTGCAAAATATGGTTTTCTACTTTGACAACATCTGCTTCCTCTTGTAGTGGGGCAATATCAGCTTCAAGAACATCAACCTCGTGTTGCAACTCCTATTTGATATTGTCAGTGGCCATCTTCAGTTGCATTGAAACTATTGCGAGAATTGGATCAACAAGCAACCCATCGATTCAAGTTCATGAAACATTGGAACCGGAAGAGGAAGAGGAGGAAGTGGTTGGGATGAAGAGGTTGATAATAGATAAGGGGAAGATGGTGGAGAACAGGCAGGAGAAGAAGATGGAGAAGGGGGTTCGTTGGGAACAATAGGTTGGACTCGAACAATTGGTTCAACAGTTTTCATGTTGGAAGGAAGTGGGGTAGGCACCAACACAATTCCGGTGGGCTGCTGCGTTGTCGCTTCAGTTATATCAATGAGAGCATCAACCAAAGCAATTACTTCATTGACAATCTGAGTAACAATGTCTTGCACATCATCTTGGGTTTGTTGCTGCGAATCCTCCCTAGAAGAAATTTCTTCAGATTCGGTGGTGGACGCACTTTGTTCTTGTTGTTGATTCTGAGAAGAAGGACCAGACGATTCCACGTGAATTGAAGTGGCGGTGTCGTGGAAAACCTCTTCTTCCTGGCCAGCATTGGAGCCTTGCACCTGGCTCTCCGACGGGCTTATACAGGTGCGTTTCCGGTTTCATCCTCATCCTCCTCATCGTCGAGCACTTGAACAGAGTCTTCATGGAACAAGATAGGAGCGGTTGGAGGCAGTTGCGTGGCTTGGAGTACCGGAAAAAGAAAGGTAAGGATATGGGGTAGACGAGAGCACGGAAGATCACCCTTATTAACATGTTTAATAACTGTAACACATTCATGGTGAATGCGCCGAAAATAAAAAGATGCAAAATTGACAGACTCACGAGAAGCCATGTCAATCATCGAGTAAAAGGGACGCGAAATCCGGTAGGTACGTTTTTGCAAATTCAAGATAGCAGCTAGAAATTGCAATGCGGTACGTTCCCGATCAGGGCGACACAGAATGGCGTACTCATTAGATGAGTGCAGTGAGAATAACGTGGTCATGGTAGCGACAGGAGGGAGAGGACCATTTTCCATTCCATCCCGAGGAAGTCCGAAGGCATCGGCAAACGAGGCCAGAGTGATCACTACGTGTGTCGGTAAGCAAAGAATAGGCCAACTCTGCTCCGTAGCAGGTGTGGTAGGAATAGCGACAATAATCTATGCATAAAATGGATGACACTCCACTGAATGCCAAGGCAATTCAGCGAAGTTCAAGAAGCCACGAATACGCAAATACCCACTCACTTCAGGGGTGAGTCCGTCACGGAAGGTAGCAACATTGGCCTATGCTTCCATGACGCACATGCGAAAGCTCAAGAACACAGAGAACACAGAAAACACAGAACACAGAAACACACAGACACAAACAGTGAAAGAATTAAGATTAAGTAGACACATGACAACATGAGGTGATCGAAAACCGTAACCATCGCACGGTATTGAAATGATAACTTCCATAATTACGGTGTGCATGCATGAGCAGAATCAGTAACACAGGGTGGTGATTAATCATATTTAGATATCAAAACGAGGAGAGTTACAATCTATATTCAACCAAAATACGAAAATAAAAAGAAAATAAATGACGCGCAGAAAAACGAAGAACACGTCAGCGATGATCAGGCGGTTGGTGATATGGGCGTAACTTTCAACCATTAATCGCTTTGGGAAGGGAAACTCCGGTCAAGGTAGTCAACCGAAAAGTAGCTGGTCCCACTTGCTCACTAATACGGTAAGGACCGAACCACCGTAATTTAAATTTCCGAGCAGAACAATTTGCTTTAGCATTATAAAATAGCACAAGCTGGCCCACCGTAAAAACTAGAGTCTTGAGGAAACGATCATGGGTATGGGCTTGCCGCAACTGAAGTTCTTGAAGAACCAGCAAACTTTCCCAACGATGTTCATCCAAGGCTCTCAGTGCTTCCAACCGAAATGGCAAAGAGTCTTTGAGCAACAATTTCTGAGTGAGGGCCACGCGTAGGCTTGGCACTACAATCTCCATCGGCGTGATTGCTTCCAACCCATAAGCAAGCTTGAAGGGAGTCATTCCGGTTGCCTCTTTGTATGTAGTCTGGTATGCCCATAAAACTACGGGAAGGAAGTGGTCCCAATGTTTTAGAGATTCCACGATCAATTTGCGAAGCATAGTTAATAGAGTCTTATTGGTGCTTTCAGCTAATCCATTGGCACAAGGATAGTAGGGTGAACTGAATTTATGCAGAATTTGAAAAGTGTGCGTTAGTACGAGCATTAAATTATTGGCAAAATGTGTTCCTTGATCTATCACAAGTTCTAGAGGTAATCCATAATGCGGGAATACGTCCTTCATCAGGCATTTGACCACGGAGACAGCTGTGGCTGACTGTAAAGCCCAAGCTTCCGCCCACCTGGTGGCATAATCCGTACAAGTCAATATATATCGATTGTTGCTAAGAGTGGCTGGTGGTGTTATTGGTCCAATAAAATCAAGACCCCACTTCTCAAAGAGTTCCAAAGGTAAGATAGCTTGCAGAGGAAACAGGTGTCCACGTAATGGCTGTCCAGACCGTTGACAAGTGTCACACCGCTGCACAAACTGAGTCACCTCTTTGTACATGGTAGGCCACCAAAGCCCACTTTGCAGAATTTTACGGTGAGTAAGATCTACCGTGAAATGTCCACCCGAGGGTATTGAATGAGACATAGCAATAACCGAGTCTACTTCATGTGGTGGGATACAGCGAAGTAATACACCAGTATGATCCATGTAGTACAGCTGACCTACAATCAACCAAAATTTGCGACTGTAAACTCCAATTTTTCGCTGTAGAGTAGGGGGAGTATGAGGAGAAAGACATCCATCAGTTAGAAAAGTGAGTAACGTATCATAGTAGGTACGCGGCACAAGAAGCTTTGTAGATTCTTCAACAATTGGCTCAGTAACGTAAATTGCCGGCGTAGTGTCATCAACCCCCATCAGAGCTTCACCGGAATCGAATCGAGATAGAAAATCTGCCAAGGCATGTGCGGTGCCGGGTCGATGAATAACTTCATAGTCGAATTCCTATAATAATAAAACCCATCGAGCCAAGCGACCACCTAAATGTTGCTGCCGAACCAAATACACAAGCGCGGCATGATCCACGTGGAAGGTGAATGTTCGGCCCAACAAATAATGCCGGAATTTCTTCACAAAGTACACCAATCCGAGACATTCTCTTTCGATCACTGAATAGTTTCTTTCAGCAGGGGCTAATTGGTGACTTGCATAATAGATAGGCCAAAACCACTTGTCAGTTTGCTGCATTAAAACACTGCCAATGGCTATGTCCGATGCATCTACAAAGACATGGAACGGGCGTTCCCAATCAAGGGGTTGCAAAATTGGAGCCTGCGTCAATAATCCCTTTAAATGATCAAATGCAGTTTGGCATTCAATCATACTGCGATGGAGTACTAGTCATTAGCCGATTAAGTGGTGTTGCTAAATGAGCTAACCACCATAAATGTCTGCGATGCCACCGGATTTGACCCAGGTAGCGCATAACTTCTTTCAGTGTTGTAGGGATTGGTGCCTGCAATACGGATGCAACTTGTATAACTTGCTCAGAAATAATATGGCCGAGGAGTTTGCCACAGGAGATTGAAAACATAGATCTTGCCGGATTCAAGCATAATAGGTATTTGTGGCATTTTTGAAAGTAGCACCGTAAATGATACAGGTGCGCTGCAATTTTCCCAAATAAGGAAAAGTCATCCAGATATACTTGCATAAAAGTAGTTAGGTAGGGTGAAAAGATTTCTTGCATACAACGTTGAAATGTGCTTGGAGCATTCCTTAACCCAAATCACATTAACGTACAAGCATAAACACCCCGATTGGTGATGAAAGCTATTTTCGGTATGTCCTGTTCTGCCATTCGCACCTGGTTACAACCACTGTAGCCATCCAGAAAGGAGTACATCTCATGCCCTGCCACTCTGTCTAGCATTGTGTCAAGAAAGGGGAGAGGAAATGGATCAGGTACCGTGGCCACATTCAATTTCCGGTAATCTACACAGATACACAGCTGTTTATTTTTCTTGGGAACAATCACGATTGGAGATGTCCATTCAACGTGCTCGATTGGTACAATGAATCCCACCTTCAATAATCGATCGAGTTCTGCTTTGACCTCTGCTGCATAATTTGGGTTCATTCGGCAACTGGGTTGTTTAATTGGCTTCGCCTCAGGTTTGAGCACTACCCGGTGTTGATAGATCCACGGATGAAGACCTTTCATATCGCGATAGTCCCAAGCAAAAACATCGGAAAACTCACGTAGGAGTCGGATCAAATCTTCTTGAAATGCCTCAGGCAATCCTACCTGAATCTTAACCGGTCGCGGGTTGGCCTCATCACCCAAATTATATGTTACTAACTGATCTTCCGGGACATAAAATTGTCGAGGTTTCATGAGATCGTCAGCTGACTGTAAAAACTGATGTAGGGTGGCTCCATCCATAGCAACACTATCATCTGCATCCGCCTCTCCGGTCAAAGGAACAACCGTACACACTACCGGACTCCACGTGTCCGCTACTGATTGAAGATCTACAGTACCTAAGGAGATCAGATCTTTATTGTTTTTCAGAAACACCTCTTCTTCATCGTCAGATAAGCCATCCAAGATGTGGACCGGCTCCGCTACATATGGTCTGGCATGAAGCTCGCAGGGCTGGATGGCATCCAGTTTAACAACATATTTACGGTGATGATCTTTGAAAGTGAATTCCTGCGCTGACCAATCCTGTACAACTTTGGCCTGTTTCAACCATGGTCGACCGAAAAGGAGATTGTAGTCGAGGATGGGTTCTGGTAGTTCTAAGACTACAAAAGTCGTTTTGAACGTGGTACCCTGCAAAGTAATCAGGATATTCCATACTAATCCCACCGGATGGACACGGGATTGGTCTGCCATTCTTACAAAAAATTGGACGGGCTTGATTTGGGTCCACCCCAATTTCTTGCAGAGAGCTGTAGTTGCTATATTCACACCCGAACTGCCATCAATTAGCACTTGATTAATCTTGTGATTTTTATGCCATACCGTGATCAATGGGACTGAATGGTCCACCGTAGAATCAGTTTCGGATTGTATTGTTGCAGGCGCCGGAGTACCGGGAGATCCAGGATTGACCTGTTGTTGAAATTGCTGCCTAACTCCTGGCACCAATGCGAACAACTGTCCCAAAGGGAGAGTAATTGAAGCCTTAGATAAAATCTCCCATACCTGATTTGTTTGAATCGTACTCCTCTCCGCTTCTGATGATGATTCTACTGCTACTGGGTTAGGATTTTGTTCATTTGCTCTCGCCTTTAGCAGGGGAACCTGTGTTACCCGAATTGGATCACGAAACACAGTTTGCTCTTTAGCTTCCCATTGGCTAGCTTTGGTATACATTCGCTGCTGCTCACGTATACCATGTTCGAACACCTCAGCTGCAGGCTGCAACTGCTTACCCGATCTTGTCTGGACCACTACTGCTTGTGATTCCACTGGTGAGATATAGACCATGTTGGTGATCAGGTTTTGACGCTCCTTCTTCCTTTTGTCGTATTCTATTGCATCCTTGCAAAATCTCCGAATGTGGCTAATCTCACAGCAAAACTGACATCGAGGTGGTGGCAGAGAAGTACCATCCGCTGATGTACCTGCCTGCCATCGATTGGCATTGAAATTGGTATTCCGTTGTCCCCGGTAATTTCTGTATCCTTGCGACTAATTGTTTCGCATCTATGGTGGCACGTAATGGGTGGCTGGCTGACTTGGTTCTTGTATAATAGCATTTACAATTGCTTGTCCCTGCACTTTAGCATTATACGCACAGTTTTCCGTTAAGTGTCCAGTTGTATTGTAGATGGCACAGTACATCTGGTTAAGGGCACATGTAGCAGTGGTGTGCCCTGGATTTTTGCACTTGGTGCAATACGTCTGTTTAGCCGGATCATCTATAACGTATTTACTCGCTTTCAGCCACTCCAAGTCTTCGGTGAATCCCCCAACTTTATGCTCTAGTTGCAGGGCCATCGCAATAACAACATCAAGTGTCATAGCCCCCACACAACGGATGATAATGATTTGTCTTAGTTGTGGGGTCAAACCGTTAATGAACCACTGGGTTATAACATCATCCGATAGATTAGCATGTGCCGAAGGCAATTGTCTTAAATGAGTTCTAAATAATGTGGCATATTCCTAAACAGTTTGGTGCAGCTTCTGTCGATTATTCTGCAAATAGTCGAAGATTTCGGCGGGATTCTTCTTCAATCAAAACATCGGTAAAAACGCATCCCTTACCGCATCATAGTTAACGAAATGGTTGATATCATACTCTGTTAACCATCTCGCTGCTTCATTGACTAATGTTGCCTAAAATAGGATGGCCTTGTACATCGGATTGGGTGGATGGTTCAGCACTACATAGCTTATCTCAAAGGTTCGCACATGTGCATCAGGATCGTCACCTGGAAATCCACCAAACTTTGTGTAAGTCACCCCGATTGGAACCGGTCGAAGTGGAGGTGGTTGTTGTTGTTGCTGTTGTTGTTGTTGTTGCTGTTGCTGACCACTCATTGTGCTATTAGTGGTACCATTGCTGTTTCGTGAGTTTTGAGGGGGTGTCTCTTGTCCTTTGGAATCTGTATTATGAGATTGCTCACCTTCCGGCTCAAAAATAGCGTTGAGTCTTTTACGTATTTCCAAATCAAATAGCCTATTCTCTGCTTTGGTATCAAACGTAGGCAAGCTTACCCCGAACAATGGTGTACGTAATAAAGATCCACCAGGGAGTATCGCACTGTCACCAGAAAACTGTAAATTCCCACCAACTGGTACCGAACTTTCACCGGAACTTGTCGAACTTTCACCGAAACATGGTATACTTCCTCCGGTAACGATCTCTCTTGGTAACACAACTCTATCCTCGGAAAGGTTCAAATTCTGACCAAATGGTATCGCATCAATTATGCACTTCGTCCCTGTACACTTAGAAGTTACTGCACCTTCTTCAGAATGTACCGGAATTATACAGGAATCTACTAGAATCTCATCATTTATCACCAAACTGGTACGGGAATCTCAACTAACTGGCTCCAATTCTTCGGAAGCTGGGTTTAAATGGCCTGCACTTCTACCACCTTGGGGTGTCCCTAACAAATTTTGTACTGTCTAGGGATGCTGATCTCTCTTATACTTTGGATGAGACTCGCCGGACCAAGTAACCGACATATATCACCTCTACACCACTTGCCTTATGTAGTTCTCCACCTTACTGATTATCTCAATCCATTGCCATCTTCCCACAGACGGCGCTAGTGTTAAAAGTGTGCTTTTCCATCACAGACACTTTTAAGTTCTTTTTGGGTTCTTGGGGATGGTAGGGGTTTGATAAATCAGAGGCCTTGTATCTTATTTTCCCATTTAACTTATTAAGTAAGCAGTACGTTAAAGTTCAATATAACGCCTTCTACACAGTATTACTGTTCATATTCTAGTTAAGCTTTCCTTGGTAGATAACACAGGAACTCTTAATTAACGTCGCACAGACTTATTATTGGCAACATACCATTACTGTGTTAATCACCAATTAATGTAACTTAACAAAGTAAGAGTTACAGTACTCGGAATTTAAGAACGCTACAGTACAGCATCTCCACAGGCCGCAAATCGCCCAGACACACAGTCTTGGGATCCTATTCGTCGCTATCGGAGAGCCACAGTAATGCCTTTTCATTAATTGATAAAAAGATACAACACTTTGCTACGACCTTTCGGTGCATGCGGTAATGGAAAATAGGAATTACATAATGCCAATCCGGCGACCTTACAGTGCTATTAAAGTACCTAAAGACTGCAATTGGATTTTTAGTAGGACCCCATGGATCACTAAAGTAATAGTTTCTCAAATTCATGGTGCAAAGCTCCAGATAGAAAACTTTGGTGATTTTGAGACAGATTGGCACTTGGGTGGGGATTTAAAAACTATCAAAATCATGTTAGGTTGCAAGCAAGGTGCATCTGCTGATGATCCATGTCCATTTTGTACCCGAGGCTATAAAGTAACAAAGGGACAACAAAAAATACTATCTAGCTTAGATGAATACATAGATGCACCTACTTCCATGGAATGGGATAGACCTTTGTTAAGGTGTCCAATGTTAGAAATACCTAACCGTGAGACATTAGATAAAGATTGAAATCCCATTATTCCATTTTCATTAGTTAATGTTCACTTTTTGCACATTGCATGCTTTCATGAGAATATCTGATACATTATTGAAGCTCCACATAGAATATGCATTTTCCATGAAGCCAAATGATAAATCTGTACAAGCCATCAAAAAATTGGAAGAGTTGCTTAATTCGATTGGTTGTCATGGTGGTAATGTAACTCTAGTTGTCAAAAAACTTGGTGAATTGCAAAATAGTTTGCAACAAGTGTCAATGACAGGAAAGAAGGCAAGAAAAGTTTTCAGAAGAGGTGTGAGCCCTAAGAAAAATGAATGTAGGGAGCTATGGAAAGACTTGTGCATGATCACCACTGATAATGATTCTCAAATTGCACTTAGTAATAGGCGAAAGAAGGTATGGTCATGCTTAGATAAGTTGCTAGGCTTAATGAGTCTTAATAGCTCCAACAAAAATGACTGTCAATTGTTTCAAGATACATTTATGGAGTTTGCAAAGTGTTTCATCCTATCTTGGTGAGAGAGCAATATTACACATTACATTGTAAGTTTTCTTATTTTTTCAATTTTCTTGTTGATAAGATTGTGTTATATGTACTTATATCATTTCAACATATTTTATTTGCACATGGAGCATTTTTTATGCATAGATATGGTTCATTGGAGATTTTTAGTACACAAGGAATGGAGAAGTCACATTACAAGGCTAGAGGTGTTTACTTCAAGAACACACGACATGATGGTGGTGCAATGCAATCAAACTATATGGAAGAGATGTTTAATTGGTTTTATCGTACTGCACTTTCAATGCAATGGAACAAGCCAAGGAGTCGAAAGTTGCAAAACCTTCAAGAATTAATCAACACAACTTAGCTAGTAAAAAATGGAAGTCATCATTGGGACCGTTACGTCATGCTCAATGGCGGGCTACAAGAACACGACAGGGTTCATCATGGAAGTGAAGTCATTTAATACATTCATCGTATTCTTTGAATAATTCATAAGGTTTGCTACACACTAATCTCTTGTTTGCAATTTTTTAAGGTATATTTTAATTTTTTAACTATTTTTTGTCCATTCAGATGTGAACAGAACCTTTTTAAGTGAAAAATTATAAAAGGAGACTCATTGTCTCATTTCACCATTCTAGCACTATAGAGGATGGCACGAACAAAGCAAACTGCAAGGAAGGATCCCATTAACTTTCCTACCTATGTGCAAGGCACTTAGAAGCCACCATGGCTGAATCACCACAAAAGGTGACGTAGTGTCTCGCGCTCTGTGTCCCATCGCAAAACAGGTGGTGGTCATACCTCTCGGAGTGAACAATTGCATGAACAAGTGGAGCATGTGCAATCCAGGGAAGAGGCCCTAAATCAACCCCAATCACCACGATCATCATATGATGAGCCTCCAGCACCAAAGAGACCAACAAGGACAAGGGTGAAGGAGCGTGCTCACAGAGAGGTAGTTTCTGATGATGATTTTGATGAATCGCATGAGGATGTGTCTCAAAAACATTGAGAATCAAGTGAGGAGAGTCAAACATTGCCACCATGGGTTAACCAAGAAATACCTACAAATCATAGGGTTACTGTAGTAGGAAAGACTCTACCAACAAATTAGGGGGCCATACCAAATGATCAAGAGAGGGAGCAAACCTAGCAACAACATCCTGAAGAAGGAGAAAGCTCAAGATGCGTGCAACATAAGAAGAAAGTCTTTCAACCCCATCATAGACCACCCCAACCAAGACCACAGGAAAATGTCCAATGAAGACCACCACCACCACAACGAAGTAGAAGATATATGAAGGCATTTGTAGAGATAAGGCACTATCAAAAGACAGCTGAGCTTCTGATACCTAGAAGACCCTTTGCAAGGGTGGTTAAAGAAGAGTTTCAAAGGTATTGTGCAGGGTTAAGGATCCAAGCTCTAGCTTTAGAAGCTTTACAAGAGGGAGCCGAAGCATATTTGATATCAATGCTCAAGGATTCCAACCTGTGTGCCATCCATGCTAAGCGAGTCACTATACAAACGAAGGACATACAGTTAGCTAGGAGAATTAGGGGTGATCATAGCTATGTTTTATAACTGATCTCTACAGACAAGAGATTTTTTGTAAATATTGTCATTTTCAATGAAACATGAGCACTTCTCCTCTATTCTCTTTATAATCTCATTATTTAGAATGAAACATGAGCAGTCATTATACATTTCCATGTGTTTTCTTGTGATAATCTCTCATATATCAGTGCTTGTTTTCTTATCTTGTCATTTTGATCATTGTAAATTGATTTAATGCTAAAACCATGCCCTGCCATAGAAACGTGGGAGAAGGCCCTGCAAACGTTTTGCAAGGCCTTCTCCCACATTTCTGTGGCAGGGGTTATTTCTTTGTAAAAAAGCACTATTTTCACATGAAGGATCATGAAGAGTAAAACTAGTTCATGAGGAGTGAACATGGAAAAAGTTTGACCTCCCTATACTTTTCACTATGAATTTCCAAATACATACATGAAAAACACATCTTTGAAACATATGAGCGCAGCATTTTGAAACTTAGAACATTTGCATTCTTGAAAACATATATTTAATGTAGTTTTACTCTCATGTAAGGTCATCTAGGGTATTGGGAGGCCAAATAAAGCCCTGCCATAGAAACGCAGGAGAAGGCCCTACAAATGTTTTGCAGGGCCTTCTCCCGCGTTTCTGTGGGAGGGATTTATTTGGCCTCCCAATGCCCTACATGACCTTAAATGAGAGTAAAGAAGTCATGCTCAATACATTACATGTAGGTCCAAAAGAATTTTAGATAATATACTAAAAAAGAAACACTTGAGACAATTTTTAGTAAAGCAAAGTGAAAATTTGATATTAATTCAATTGTTCACATCAATTTGCTTTGAGTTTCTCAACGACTCTCTTTCGACGCTCCAAAGCCATGGGTAGGGTGTAAGTCAAAATTGAGGTTGTTATTTCATCAACATTTCTAACTCCTAGACCTAGAGATATACCTATTTGACCTAAGACCTTTCCACGGAAGTTGGAACCTAAGGTTGTAGTTACAAGGGATTTCTTAACTAAAAAGATACAATTACTCCCATATGTAATGGTTGATAAACAAAGCAATTTACTTAAGGCCTTTAGACACCATGTCATGAAGTGTCCCTACGGAGTGAACTCTTTATGGATAATTACAAAATGTTCTTTGGGAAGTTTCCCAATGTAGTTTGCAACGGATGAGCCACCTCCACGAGCCACTCGATCACCTCCACTCCTTGATGCAAACTTGTCAAGTTCAATCACCTCCTACAAAAAGTTTTATGATTACTAGGTGCATGTGTTTGTAAGAATGAATGACATGAATTGAAGATACTTACATCTTGAACTCTATCTTCTTCTTCTCCTCTCTCTTGAAGATGTAAATTAATGCTGGAGTGGGACATCCCACTCTGCTCGAGTACTAGTGAGGCGGGAACTTCTGATTCCAATATCCCTTCTTGTGCATTACTAAATTGTTCTTCTGTGATATGTTGATGTTCACTTGTAAGTATATCATTGCAAACCAATTTTATTGTGTCGGCCACTGAGTCAGCAAATGGCAAATACTTTTTTTCCAACAAGTCAGAGGTACTATCCAAAGGACACTCTCACTAAGTACAAAACAAACTTAGGCATTCATCCAGCCGTAGCCCCAATGCCTTCTCTACATCATGTAAAAACAAATATTCTTGTCCCTCGACAAGAACCACTGAAAAAGTTTCAATCTCCACCTCTAGAATAGACGCTTCTGGCTCCAAAGAGGTGGATTACTTAGGCACTTCTTTCAACTTATCATCCACACCAAGAGGATACGTTTTCTCAATAGCTTCTATCTCTAATAGGAGATTCAAGGGTTCTTGAGGTGGTTCCTTTTTATCATCGACAAAACCACCTGTAAGAAGATGGGGGATCTCATGAGGAATTGGTTCTGGTTCCTCATTCACAAAGAAAATTATGGCAGCAATGAATGAAAGATATTTTGCACCAATCTTGTGTTTCCTGTTCAATCTCCTTAGAAGTGCCACAGTTTCATCAAGAAGGTGCCCTGCTTCCTCTACAATTACCTGGAACCATTTCAATCGTTTTGCAAATGCCTCATCACCTTTGTCAATGTAGGTGAGAAGGTCACATGGAACACAGGTTGCATCATATGGTGGTATTTTGATGGAGAAACACAATATATGAACTTGCATATATTGAAGTAGCTCCTCCAAAGCATCGGCATTCATTTGCACCGTTCCATGGAGGTCAGGAACCTTGGAGAGAAGATCATATAGGTCATGTTGACCTTTATAATTTGAATCCTCCATAAATTCTAGAAACTTATGGCGTGCGCACTTAGAAGGTACAGAGGTGGAACCCATAGCTTGCAAATGCGGACTGCTCTATCACTCAATGTAGTTGCAAGAGTGAGAAATGAGGAGAGAGGACTCCTATTTATAACTTTTCTAAAATTTTTAATTGATGGGTCCTACTTTTTCATAGAAGTGACTTTTCCTTAAATTAAAACATAAGAGTCTTGGAAAGGAAAAACTTTGACATTTGAGATCACATCAAATAAAATAAACAATAAGAATGCTCTTTCAAGAAAAACGTTGAGAATGTACAGAAACAAGTAGAATGTGGCCATAATATCCTTGAAGCAAATGTGAAAATTTTTTCATTGCAAAAATAGGTTTCACAGTATCTTTACAAAAAAGAGCTATGACAATGAAATTTCAGCTCCATCCATGCTCCAATTTGCAAGAACCTTGATTTTGTCTTCCAATCTCTTTCCAATCTGGGAACAATTCATAAGAGAGTAAAACATTTTCAAATAATGAACAATAGTGATAGAATTATATATATATATATATATATATATATATATATATATATATATATATATATATATATATATATATATATATATATATATATATATATATATATATATATATATATATATATATATATATATATATATATATATATATATGTATGTATGGAATACAACTCTTACCTTGTTCCCTCGTATTCGAAATTTGAATTCATGAAGATCATCATATCCCAAGATAAGTAAGTGCTCTCTCAAGTTGGCCAAGTTCCAATGTTGATTAACTAAAACCACCTCCATATCATTGTTTGGTAACTTCCATTAATTTCAAATGAAGCTAAAGATCGCTCCAGGCTTTGCAAAGGTATCCACTCTCCTAGTTTACACATCTGATGATCATTATAAAATCTAATGTACAAAGAGGTGCGATGTTTTAAATAGCAAAACCCTATACCTGTGTCATCAATTCTACAATGATATCTATCCCCTTTTGACAATCCTTCTACATAACCCCAGTCTTCCCCTAACAATCCTTCTACTACTTCGTATGTAATATCTTTACATAGGAACAGTGTAGGAGTTTCTACAAAAGGAATGCCTTCAAATATGAAAACAAAGCAATGGATTGGTAGAGTCCAATGAAGACCTATTGATCTAGACACTCACGTGAATTTCAAAGAGTTATGTATGTCCATCACCATCTTACGCTTGAAAGATGATATGGACCAAAAATCAGGTTTTGGCCACTCTAAACTAATCTTTGATAATCTCCAACCTTCCATATTCACCATCTGTGGAAGGAACAATGTACTTCTGAGTGTAAAAGAAGATCCTTTCACGAATAAGTTTATCAGGAGGTACATCTGGAAACACTAATGCCCCAATGTCTACATGTAATGCTTTGAAAGTTCCTATAGTATGAAGTGGTTGCTCTTCCACTAAACTAGAAGGAAATATGACTGTAGCAATGAAAAACATATGAGATGAGTAATTAAGACATTTAACACCATGAAGCACTAAAAAAATAGAAATACTCACAATGGATTGGATATCTAATTCTATTGGAGTTTTCTGACTTCATGGTTGAAACTGTGAACACATGTTGTACAATAGCAACCATCCCACCATGTGTTTGCTGCTTGAAGCCTAAGAGCTTATCTTTCCAATGAACATCCAAATTTCCACAATCTCGAATACGATGAGGACCAATTCTAGATGGCTGCATGTACACCCATGCACCTTTGCAAAACTCTTGTGGTAGCCAACTTCCTTTCATTGTTTTGATGTTGTGGCACGTCATTGTGTGAACTTCGTCTTTTGGTCTCCTATGAGCTCTGGAGCTTTCCATGGGAGTAAGAGTTGTTGTCATTGCTGCAGAAGTTGGGAGGTTGGTAGGAGGAGAAACAACACTTCTGTTGTATGGTATGGAGGGAATAGAGGTGAAAAGTATGACTTTTTGGGTTTTGGGTATGAAAATGGGAGTTTGAAGAGGGAAAGTAGAGTTTTTTGAGTTATTTTGAAAAAAGTCACTTTTTTAACTCAAAAACATGCACGGATTTTGAATTAGAAGTCAAAAATAGCACTTTTGACCTTGAAAAGTGAAATAGAGTTCATTTAATGGTATCATGATGAGTTTAACAACTTTTTAAAAATTTTGAATTTTTGGGCCCTGCCTGATTACGAGATTTCTTATCTCTCTAGAAGACAACCCTGAACATAGAGGAATCTTGTCCCCTCTTCCCCCTTCAGCCTAGTATTTTATAGGGTATAGACTGTGGCCACAACCCTCTTCTGATTGGTCCATCACTAATCACTCCTTAAACTAAAAAGCCCATCCACGGTTGACCTTTTTTCCTAATGTAGTTAAAGATCTTGATGTCCTCATATCTCCACTAGACTTATTGTAGACCCACCATCGCAAAGCAAACATCACTTCTAGTGGTGTAGATAAAACTTTACATTAATCCAAGTACATTGCTTTGTTCAAGTGTTTCAAGGCATGCCTCCTAGAAGATACATAGATCACAAAACAAAACTTGGAGAAAGATTAAGATCCACACATATCCAGGTGACAAGAAGCACATGGTTTGAGCATGAAATAACATTCACCATAGATATAACTCGGCTTTGGAGCCTCTCAAAAATCAGCATGAATGCTCCAAGTAAAGAAGGAGATACAAAAAATTTACACTCTCGTCGATTCCAAAGTCGACTTAAAGTTACGATTTTGTTACTTTATACTTATCAAAGTGATCCTTTCCAAATGGAGTTTGGCCAAAGTCTTGGATGAAAAATCCCTAAAGAATGTTTAGACATCAAGATAAGTCTAAATATACTAGAACAAAATACATACTTATGGCTATAAACTCCTTAGTTGTAAAGAATCCTAGGACTTTAGAAAAATGTAGCATGAATACATTTGGATCTTTTTGATAGGTGAAAATTCAATAAAAAGGTATAAGATAGGCATAAATTGGCAAGGAGTGCCTCTTTCGGTCCATAATGGTCATGTTGATGTTTCTTTATTCGATAGCATTTACGAAGAGATCTAACATGCACTTTATGGACCAACTCGAGGGGGTTGGTGGGCCCCTTCAATCCTTGAAGTCTTTACTTTGTCTCTTTGCTCCATCTCCATCTTGCAACTGGTCGACCCTTGTATAATGTCATCTCTCTCTCTTTCTCACTCTCTCTCTCGCTCTCCGTCTCTCTCTCTCTATCTCTCTCTCTCTCTCTCTCTCTCTCACTCCCTGCCACTCCCTCCTCTTTCCCACCACCACCCCTGTAGCCATCACCCCTACCCTCCCCTCCTCTTTCCCCCCACCACCATTACAGCCACTCCCCCCGCCACCCCCCCTCTCTCCCTCTCTCTCTCTCTCTCTCTCTCTCTCTCTCTCTCTCTCTCTCTCTCTCTCTCTCTCTCTCTCTCTCTCTCTCTCTCTCTCTCTCTCTCTCTCTCTCCCCCCCCCCCCCCCTCGACAGCACTTGTGTGCCCCTCTCTCTCTCTCTCTCTCTCTCTATCTCTCCTCGGTAGCCCTTGTGCCCCCTTGTCTCTCTCTCTCTCTCTCTCTCTCTCTCTCTCTCTCTCTCTCTCTCTCTCTCTCTCTCTCTCTCTCTCTCTCTCTCACCACCCCCTCCTCTTTCCCCCACCCCCGCCGCCACCACTCCTGCCACCCCCTCCTCTTTTCCCCAACCACCCCTAGAGCCACCCCTTGCCCCCTCCTATTTCCCCTCTCAGCCCCCACAGCCACCTCCACTACCTTCTCCCCCTCCTCCATCTCCACCACCATCTCCTCCTCCCCCTCCAGCTCCGTCTACTCCATATCCGCCTCCACCATCTCCTCCTCCTCCATTGCCTCCACCTCCGCCTCCTCCATCACCTCATATCTCCCCCCTCAGCCCCCATAGCCACCTCCATCACCTTCTCCTTCTCCTCCATCTCCACCACCTCCACCACCATCTTCCCCTCCCCCTCCACCTCCAGCACCTCCATCTGCTCCTCCTCCATCCCTTCCTCCTCCATCCCCTCCACCTCCGCCTCCATCCTCCCTCCACCCCCATGCTTGCTGAAGTTCAGTATGTAGAGGATGACTCTCCTAAGAGAATTGATTTGGCTCCTCACGTGTTTAAACAAAGTTTTGATTCGAGTCTACTATATAAATGACCAAATACATAAGATGACCAAGGACATAAATTAGCTCTCTGATCATCCCTTTCACATCATACATGCTTTGGCAAAAGTTCTTGATCTTCAGACGTTGTTACGTGGATGCTTTTCTAGTATGTAGCAATTGACTCTTCCAATTAGGGAATTCATTAGGCTCTTTGATTGGTGGAGATAGAATCAACCCTCCATCCCACTGTTCTTCCATTCCACCGTCCCACCATCCCTTCACCCACACCACCTACCATCTCTCCCACTCAATATGTAAGGGTCAAAAGCTACTTCAAGAATTATGTGAAGGATGTGCTTCTGAGAGTCATTCAAGTATCACGGGCGGCATGTAAATGAGGATCTCAGCTTGCATGCAAAAGTGACCGTCAAAGTGGAAGTGGTAAAAGTGTAAGTGGATAAATGACTGTTGCCGCCAACCATTCATGATGACTGCCTATTTTTGAGGATCTAATTCAAAGCTGGTGGCAAGTACCATAGTTGATCTACCCCTCCAATTTTGGGGCAATCAATCACTGCATATTTAGTGAACATGGGAAATCGGAAAGGACCTCTTGGCCTATTGGAGCCTATAAAAGCAATGGACTAGTACTCATTGGGGATACACACACACAGGTACAGAGCTGATTTCGGCATCTCTTTTCATCCTCTCTTTGCACTCTGTGGCTACAAGCCTACTGTAGGAAGTCACTTTGTGGTGAGGATACAGAGTGTGGGCTTCCCAGTGGAGGGCTAATAGCACTATAGTGTAGAGAAGTGTCTTGGTTTTGTCATTCAGTTTGAGTCAGTGGTATTTTTGTGCTCTTCCATTAGAGCAAGTTGTCATACCTTTGTACTGAGCAGTGCAAATCTCCATCTACTTGTGTTCATTTTATTGGACGAACCTCTTGTAATGATTCTACTTTGTTCTAGATTGACATGTTAGAATAGAGCATCAGCTTTTGAAGCATTTCTTTTGCCTATATTGTAATCATCTGTCGGAATAAGGAGTGATTCCATCCTTCACGTGTCATTTTTCATTGATCTTTTTTTTAGTGTCTACATTACTATGCAACTATTGAGATTTGCCTGCTCAGAGAAATGTTAAAGGGTATATTTCTATAAGGAGAACCTCCCTTGAGTAGGCGAAGTACTGGAAGTGCATCTTATTGTCTCCTGCTAAAAGTAGATACCCCAGTACCTCCTCTACAGTTTGGCACGCATGGTGGGACACTTGCATTTCTGTGAGAGGCCCTGAGCATAGTAAATAGTCCTTTTTTCATTATTTGTGCCCTATTACACCTTGCAAGTAGGTACATGACCCATACACGAGTAGATAAGGAATCTCTTCGTGCACGGAGGAGCCTTAAAAAGAAGAGCAACAGTCCAAGATCTCCATGATCATTTGGAAAATCTAAAGGAAATCTTTGAGCAATGTCTCAAAATAGGTTTGAAGTTAAATCCTACTAAATGTCACTTTTTGGTCACTAAGGGCACTCTCCTTAGTCACATACTATCTGCTGAAGGGATAACGGTTGACCCTGCAAAAGTTATTGCAATCCTTTCCATGCCTATTCCACAAACCCCAAAGGAACAAAGTTTTTTGGGCCATGCACGATACCATAGAAGAGTTATATGAATGTATTCTGAAATAGCTAAACCCTTGTCAAGGCTTACCAGTAAAAAGGTCCCCTTCTCATGGAGTCCCAAAGCTGAGAGAGAATTTTGTGAACTAAAATTTAGGTTATGTATTGCTCCACTTTTAAGTGTTCCTAATTGGTCATTGGAGTTTCATGTGCATACAGATGCCAGTCTGCATGTTGTTGGTGCCATTTTGGCTCAACCATCATCACACAAGGTTGATAGACCTATCTCCTATGCCAGTAGACTACTCACCAAGGCATAAAGGAACTATAGCATGACTGAAAGGGAAGGTTTGGCTATTGTATTTGCTCTTCAGAAGTTTTGGCATTACCTTCTCGGTGTACATTTTATAGTCATATCTGACCATCAGCCCTTGAAGTACTTGATAAACAAGCCTAGAGTAGCTGGAAGGGTTTGGAGATGGTTACTTGTGTTTCAAGAATTTAACTTTGATATTCATATTAAGCGAGGAAGAGAGCACTACATGGCAGATCAAGTATCCAGGACTACAATGAGCGAGAAGGCAATAGGTATTAATGATGAACTTGTGGATAGTAATCTCTTCCTAGTAGCAACTCAAGCTGATTGGTATGATGGAATTATCCATTTTCTCACTACTGGAAAACTCCGAGAACACTTGACACCTATAGAAAAGACAAGATTGCTCCTTAAAACCAAAGGGTACTCACTCATAAATGGGGATTTATATAAATATTGTCAGGATGGTATCTTGAGGAAGTGTGTTTATCCAGAGGAGGTAAATCTTTTGCTAGAGGTAGCACACAGTTAAGGACATCAAAAGGGAGAAGAATTGGCTCACAAAATCATAGACAAAGGACTATGGTGGCCTCATATCTACAAGGATGCAATCAAGTTTGCTAAAGAATGCCACATTTTCTAGAGATGTGCTCCGACGCCAACCAGATTGAATTTCCAACCATTAGTCATATCTACAGGATGGCTTCCATTTGAACGATGGGGTCTTGATTTCATAGGAACAAATAATCCAACTAGTCAACTTGGGGGTAAGAAGTATATTTTGATGGCCACATGTTATGCAACTAAATGGATAGAGGCTAAAGCTACTGTGGACTGCATAGCTTTAAGAGTAGCTAAGTTTTTGTATAAATGAATTTTCTCAAGATTCGGTTGCCCATAGGAAATCACGAGCGATAGAGGAACACATTTTGTAGAACAATTGCTCCAATTTATATTTGACCGGTACAAGGTATTTCATCAAAAGTCTTGTGCCTACTATCCAAGGGCAAATGGCCAAGATAAAAGCTCCAATAACCATTTGATTGGGTTGCTGCGCAAATTATCTTTTGATCATCAAAGCTTTTGGCCACAAGCATTGATCGGTGCAATCTGGGCTTCCAAAACTACAACGAGGGGAACCACTGGCGAGAGTCCATTTCACTTAGTATATGGAAAGGAGGCATTAGCACCATTGGAATTCATTATCAAAAAATAAGTTCAAGCCAAAACCATTGGAAATGAACCCCCAATAAGGAGACTAGTGGCATTAGAAGAATACAGAGAAGGAGCAATGCAAAAACTTTAGGTAACACAAGAAGAGCGCAAGAGACTACACGACATGTATCTTAGGTCGAGTGATGTACAGGAAGGATCCTTGGTTTTGGTGCATCAGATCCAGAAAATGTCCACCAAATTGGCGTGCAAATGGATAGGACCATACAGAGTGGTAAAGGTATTACCATGTGGAGTAGTACATCTAGAGGATTTGTAGGGTAAGAGGATACCCCTGGTTAATATCTCGTGGGTGAAGAATTACCTGAATTAAGTCAAGATGGAAGAAATTCATTCACTATACATACCACATTTCATTCGGAGTTGTAGTTTATTTTGTTCTATTCAATAAGCCAATAAAAAGGAAAAGATGCATCGGGATGGTGCAAAGACCTCATGTGGGGGTCTATATCGTGGCATCTCTCTCTCTCTCTCTCAATCTCTCTCCCCGCTAGCCCCTCCTCTTGCCCCCCACCACCCCCGTAGCCACTCCCCCTGCCACCCCCTCTCCTCTCTCTCTCTCTCTCTCTGTCTCTCTCTCTCTCTCTCTCTCTCTCTCTCTCTCTCTCTCTCTCTCTCTCTCTCTCTCTCTCTCCCCCTAGCCACCCCTCCTCTTTCCCCCCACCACCCCCACGACCACCACCCACGCCCTCCCCACCTCTTTCCCCCCACCACCCCTATAGCCACCACCCCCGCCATCCCCTCCTCTTTCCCCCCACCACCCCTGCAGCCACTCCCCCCGCCACCCCCTCTCCCTCTCTCTCTATCTCTCTTTCTCTCTCTCTCTGTCTCTCTCTCTCTGTCTCTCTCTCTCTCTCTCTCTCTCTCTCTCTCTCTCTCTCTCTCTCTCTCTCTCTCTCTCTCTCTCTCTCTCTCTCTCTCTCTCTCTCTCTCTCTCTCTCTCTCCCCTCGATAGCCCCTATGCACCTCTCTCTCTCTCTCTCTCTCTCTCTCTCTCTCTCTCTCTCTCTCTCTCTCTCTCCTCCCACACCACCCCCGCCTCTTTCCCCCTACCATCTGCGCAGCCACCACCCCCGCCCTCCCCTCCTCTTTCCCCCCACCACCTCCACAGCCACTCCACGTGCCACTCTCTCTCTCTCTCTCTCTCTCTCTCTCTCTCTCTCTCTCTCTCTCTCTCTCTCTCTCTCTCTCTCTCCCCCCGCCACCCCCTCCTCTTTCCCCCCACCACCCCCGCATCCACCACCCCCTCCTCTTTTCACCCACCATCCCCATAACCACCCCCCCTGCCCTCTCCTATTTCCCCCCTCAGCCCCCACACCCACCTCCACTACCTTCTCCTCCTCCTCCATCTCCACCACCATCTCCCCCTCCCCCTCCACCTCCGTCTCCTCCATCTCCTCCTCCATCCATCTCCTCCTCCTCCATCCCCTCCACCTCCGCCTCCTCCATCCCCTCATATTTCCCCCCTCAGCCCCCACAGCCACCTCCACCACCTTCTCCCCCTCCTCCATCTCCACCACCTTCTCCCCCTCCTTCCATTCTGCCTTGGTCTTTGCCTCTTCATATGTTGATGGCTCTTCAAGTGATAAGTCTTTGGCAAGATAAATAGAATGCTTAGTAACTAAAGAAGTGTCATACCCATATCTGATTAGCTTCTTGCTCTTCTTTTATGATCTTCTGATTGCTTGGTTGGATAATTCAGGTATGTCCTCCATCTTCTTCATCTTTGTTTTGCCTTTTGATTTCCATGCCTTAAATTCTTCTAGGTTGATGATGTCCTCATCATTAGATTTGATGTCTTCAATCTGATTTGGCTCCTTCTTGGTGAGGCTTGGAAACTCCTCTTCCAAGTCATAGGGAAACTTTACTTTCTTGCATTCACTTCAAACCAAGAATCATTCTCATAAAAAACAACATCTCTAGTGACCATGAATCCCTTTAAGATGCACTTTTTTGCCTTAGGGTCTAGCTGACCTCTGATTTGTGATGGGATATGCACATAAGCAATACATCAAAAGAGCCTACAATGTTCAAGTGAAGGTCTTCTACCATACCATGCTTCATATGGGGTCATCCCATCAAAATATTTTAATGGCAATCTATTTACAAGATAAGTGATAGTAGAGACACTCTCTACCCACAAATAATTAGGTAATTTTTTCTCATTTAGCATTGATCTAGTTGTTTCAGCAATTAGTCTATTTCTCCTCTCTGCCACCCCATTTTGCACAGGGGTATACCTTGTTGTGATTTCCGTTTTCATTCCTCCATCCCGCAAGAATGCATCAAACTCATTTAATAAGTCCTCACCTCCTCCATATGACCTAGAAACAAAATCAGGATGATCCACATCTTCATATCTAATGGGTTGTGCCATGTATAACTCTTCTTTTAGCTCACCATTCAAGAATGCATTTTTTATATCAAGATGATATATAGGCCATCATCTACCTGCACATACAACTATTAAGGTCCTTATAGTTGTTTTGTTAGCACACACCAAACATTTGTGTGAACCTCTTAGCAACTAACCTAGTTTTGTGTCTAGCTAGTGAACCATCAGAATTCGTTTTAGTCTTATACACCCATTTCTTTTGAACCACTTTCATACCTGGTGTTTTAGGCACTAATTCCCAAGTCTCGGAGTCCTTGAGTGCTTTCATCTCTTCATCCATTGCTCTCTTCCATTCCTCCTTTGTTGATGCCTCCTCATACATTTGAGGATCATTATCTCCAACAACCTATATGATATAGGCATATTCCTTGGCAATGAAAGAGTCATAACTTAACCCTTGTATTTGTTTCTTGAGCTTTGAGGACCCCTCTCATTCCCTTTAGGGAATTACTTTCTCAACATTGATAGCTTTACTTGTGGTGTAACCACCTCTTCATAGTCTTCTTCATCCTATGACTCACTATCACCTTTATAATCATCATGAGAGTCACTAAGAAACTTATACCTCGATGTTAGTGATTCTAATAGACTTCTTCTTTCTCCCATGTGTCCTTGGGTAGCTGATCTTGATATTGAAGCCTGAGGCGGTTTATAATCATCATGAGAGTCACTAAGAAACTTATACCTCGATGTTGGTGATTCTAATAGACTTCTTCTTTCTCCCATGTGTCCTTGGGTAGCTGATCTTGATATTGAAGCCTGAGGCTCACTCATTTGAGTTGATTTAGCATGCATATAACCTTGACCACAAACTAATACATCATCCAAGTAATCATCTATTGCCTTTTTGTTTCCCTTGTCTACATACCAAGGTTTCAATTCATTAAATACCACATCTCTTGATACATACAACTTCTTGTTGTAAGGGGTATAGCATTTGTATCCCTTTGCTCAGTAGAATAGCCGACAAAAACACATTTTCAGATTTTTTTATTAAGTTTAGATCTTACCTCTTGTGGAATGTGCACATAGCAAGTACATCCAAAAACCTTGAGATGATTTAACAAGTTCCTTTGCAAGATCATCATTTGGAGTAAACATACCTTCACATCATAAAAAAAAATTAATAAGATAACATGGCATCTACATATTATCCCTCTATGGCTCCAACAATGGCATACCTGCTATATCATTTCCAAGTCATCAAATAAATTGAAGTATAAAGAGCCTCAACCCAATAAATTAATGGCATGTGGGCTTCAATAATCATACACCTTGCAATTTCAACAATGTGCCTATTTCTTCTTTCAGCCACCCCATTTGTTGAGGGGTATACCTACATATAAATTTCCTTTTAATACCATTCTCATACAAATAAGAGCTGAATTCTTTGGAGAAGTATTCTCCCCCTCCATCAGACCTTAGGGCTTTGATATATTTACCTGTCTCCTTCTCAACCTCTTGCTTGAACATCTTGAACATAGAGAACACATCTGATTTTCCTTTAATGATGTATATCCAAACTTTTCTATAATAATCATCAATAAATGTAACAAAATACCTTGATCATCCCAAGTATGAATCTATGGAAGGTCCCCATACATTAGTATGGATGAGATCCAAGAGATTTGCAGCCCTATGTGTGCTCCTTTGGAATGGTTGTCTTGCTTGCTTCCCTAGTTGACAAGCATCACAAAATTCATGAGGCTCTTTGTTCTCAAACATGGGAAGCCCTCTTACAAGCTCTTCCTTGCTCATATTCCTTAGCTTAGGAATGTTGACATGCCCTATTCTCTTGTGCCAAAGTTCAAGTTCAAAAATCATTTGATTACCAATTATAACAAAGCATACCTTGCTTGTATTTGGAGACACATCCAAGGTGAACATTCTTCCCTCCTTTCTTCCTTGTGCAACAAGCTTGTTTCCATCTTTGGGATTGGTTATAAAGCATCCTCTGTCATTGAAAGTGACCTGCAAACCTTTCTCTACCGTTTTCCCTACTGAAATAAGGTTCTTAGTAATAGATGGAACATGCAATACCTTCTTAAGCACCTTGGGTGATTCGTCACATCCAATTCTTACATCTCGAATGTGCTCTATGACATGCTCAATGTTCTCACATGTCTCCATACACCCTTTGGACTTTGGAACCTACAAATCGGTGAATATATCACCCTCACAAGACATATGATTGTTGCACCTTGAGTGTATGTACCATTTGGTATCATATTTAGCATCCTTTGAATAACCATGTCTCATAGCAAGCAATTGATCATTACCTATTTCCTTGTTTGAAGCATTCGCAAAGTTCCCTCACTTCCTTTGAGTGTATTTACCATCTTTATATCTACAACCTGAATCTATATGATTTGGCTTACCACAATTATAGCAAATCATACCTTTGTGGGGGTTGTAGCCTCCTCTTCCTTTGCCTCTACCTCTTGCCTTTGCTTGGGAAGTAGAGTCACTTGAGCTTTCTCCTTATTCTTTGCTTTGATGGTTGCCTTGATTCTTGTAGCCTCTTCCTCTTCCTCTTCTTCCACCTCTCCCTTTGCCTCATGAAGAGTATAGGACCTGACCATGAGTGTCCTTGATTTTCGATGAGTCTCCAAATCATGCCTCCTCAGCCACCAAGTGAGGAATGAGGTCTTCTAAGCATGGAAGTGGATCTCGAGAGAGGATAGTGGTAATGAGAGGCTTCCACTTGTCTTCTCCTCTCAATCCATTGAGAGTGACCTGAACCAAATCTTCATCATCCACCTTGCATCCGACTGATCCTAATTGATCCCTTAGATCCTTGATTTTGAGTGTGTACTCAACCACACTTTGGCTACTACCTTTTTTCATGGTGTTGAGCTCATTGTTTAGTTGCTTTTTCCTAGCTCTTTTAAAGGTTGCATAAGCCTTTTCCAAAGCATCCCATACATCCTTGGCATTATCAAAATTTTGTATATGACCAACTATGGCATTAGAAATTACCTGAGATATGAGGAACATTGCTCTTCTATTCCTTACTTTCCATTCTCTGAGCTCCTTCCTTTGTGCATTCGTACTGGTTGCATCTTCAAGGTCTACATCAGGCCTTTCTTCTTCTCCACTCACTATGGACCATAGCGCTTTGCCCATAAGGTAATTTGTAACTCTCAACTTCCAAGGTTGGTAGTTGGCCTTGTGCAAGAACTCCACTTTCTGCCCCAAATCTGCCACTAAAATGAGATTATGATAAAGAGGTTACCTTGTCAAGAAATCCCTTGTGTTGCACTTTTCTTTTTCTTCTTTGATGAATCACCTTCTTCTCCAAGTGTACTCCCTTGTAGTGTGCTGCTGCTAATACAACCTCCAAAGCTCTGATACCAACTGTGAGAAAAAAATCCTCTATATGCACAATAAAAGCACAATGAGTCCAAGTAGGTCTCCTGCCTACTCGATAAAAATTACCTGACCTGGATCAAGCAATTTGACCCATCCCTTCAAATCCAATGACCCCAAGACTTTTTCCACACTTAGTAGACTCTTCTAGCATTCCAACAAGCCAACAGACACTCAATTTGCAAGATTAAAGGTCATGTAAATCACTGTTACAAAACACACTACCTATCTGTTCACCTGTGCACAAATTGCAGTCATAGAGAAATGCCAATATCTTTGCAAAGCAAAAATTTATCACTACGAAAATTGATAGCAAGAAAGTAGGAGAGATAGGCTTTCATTCAAGACATGCATCACTACATTTGGGTTTATACACAGAGAGAAAAATCTATACCAAATTGGGTATGTCTTAGAGACTACACTAGAGAGAGAGGGTCTAGTGTGAGAAACTAATCCACAACGTAACTCAAAAAGATGATCAGGTGCTTAAACTTCTAGGGCATGCTCCTTTGGTCCTTCGGAACTTGCTAGATTATTCTCCTTAGTCCTTGTGCTCCAAAAATGTGCCTTCACCCATGTATGAGTGAATGTGTGACCTTTCACCTACCCCTTGCTTGTCTCTTGACTCTTCAATGCACTCTTCTTCATGTTCCAACTCCCTTGACTGTCCTTTGAAGCTTCCTTTGTCCTCAAGTGGATAAGAACTCGTGGAATCAACATTATCCATGTATTTGGTCACTTTTGGAATATTCAAATTACCAAGATAATCCTCTAAGCTCGCTCCTTATTTTTTTCAACACTATTGATGGTCATTTTTCTACAAACTTAACTAATAAGAGGCTGCTACAAATTAGGTTGTGGTGTCCTACCATGCAACATGATATATGTCAATATTTTCATGTTTGGGACCCTTGCCAATGCATCGACTAGCATATTCCATGTTCCTATTTTCCATTGCATCCAATCTTGCCCCTAGAGCCTTTTCAAAAGTGGGGATCGAATTTTGTTGGACCCATTACTTGTCTTGTTGTAACTACTAATAATGTTTGGTGTAAATGCAAAGCCTACAATGTTGGCTAGGCATGAGAAGACTCTATGTGCAATTAATTGAAGACCCATGACAACCATTGCTATGGATTCGTTATCTTTTAACATTTGTAAAAGTCAAATTGACTTGGAGGAATATTTGTAAATGCCACTTAACTTGTGGAGTTAGTTAGAATGACAAGTTACAACTTCATTTGGAGAGAATATCGCCTAGATTAGGGGATGGCTTTTCTCGAGAGACCAAAATTTGAATTCAAATTCAAATTTGAAGTTAGCTTCTATAAAAACAAGTTGTAAAATCTCGCGGGGTGCCACTCCAATTCTAAGCCTTTAGTTGATCACATTGTAGAGAGTGTGTGGCTCACTTCATAGCCTACAATTCTCACTATTGTTGGGCATTGATTATCATGCCAATGATCATGTACAACATTGTCATATAATACAATAGATCATTGTTTATATCTGTTGATCTCTCTCCCATGTTCACTAAGAATAGTGTACTTTGAATCCTCATGTCTCCGTCACTACTCAATCATTTTCAATGTTCTATGAGTTATTGGAATCAGCCCTAAGTGTTCTATATGCTAAAAAAGTTTGAAGAAATTCCATTTATTGGATTGGGAGAAAATTGCCTCGAAGTGGTCACTAGTCATTCTCTATAGAGGTCCTAAAAAATCGGGGTAATGGTACACTTACTAAATTGATGGCTCTCTGTATAGTCAATCATTTTAAGTGGTCGCACTTGGAATCAATATTTCTTTAAGCTAATTTGATATCTCGAGAAGGCATTTTTCTAATTCCTAATGTTCTAGGAGAATTGAGCTTAACAAGCAGCGTGTGAACCAAAAATAGAACTTTTTTAATGATTTGTGACTGTTGAAGTTATCTGTCAAGGGAAAAGGACTGGGTGTATTCACCAATTATATAGATCTACAATTGAAAATGATTAAACTGAGTGTTCTGTTCCTCAAATTTTCACTGGAAAAAAGAAAACAGATTATATACCAAAAAGTTACACATGCTAAAATATTGTTGGAATACTTGCTCTTCAGGAGTACAAGAAGTTAGAAGTGCCAAAGCTGGACACTTGAAAAGAAGATTCAAGGAAAAGGAAGTAAAATGTTCATGGTAACAATGGCCTATGACAAGTCTTCTATCTTTTGTCTATTCAATTGGCCACTTCGACTGCCTTGGTATCCCATGAGAGTCCTTCTGGACATAGTTCCTATGATGAGAGAAGGACTAACTTATGTTATGGTACTAACTTGGACCAGTTCGTACATACATTCAATGGAGACCGCGAGCAATGACATGTCCGTTTACTTCAAAGTCTTCTGAGATTTTCCTTGAGCTGTAGTTCTCATTCTTTGATTCTTTTAATTTTACCTAAAAAAAATAGGTTTCACATTCACCTTCGTAGGATGTTCCTTCAGCACTCCAAATTGCATTATTTCCCTTCAAATTAAGAATTAAACTTTCGATGTAAAGTTGCACATCCATTTTAGAAAAAGCTTTTTTGTTTAAAACCATTCTTTTAGCACTTTAGATATAAGCCATTATCTTTATAAAAAGGGCTCATTAAAATTTGACCACTCTTTTAGTGCTTTAAAATACTATCCATTATTTTTGTGAGAAAGTTGTTGAACAACTTTTTAGTTATTATCCATTCCTTTAGTACTTTAAATATTCTTCACTATATTTGTAAAAGAAAATCATTGGTACATATTCATTTCCAAAACTCTATATAAAGAGCTTAGGAATTCATTCTTGTAGATAGTTGTTGATACTCCATCATTGTGAATATAAAGACATTTTTTGTACAAAGAACTTCTCTTCTTTTATCTAGTCTTGTGCATCTACCCTACTCTATCATCTTTGCAGTCTATGCTATTTTTTGCTTCCCTTCATGCTTCCATTTGTGCTACTTCTTGAACTTTCTACATTCTACATTGGTATTAGAGTGAAGTTGATGCATCAAAGGTGCTATACATGAGGTATATGCATAGGATGCAACACCAATACGCTGATAATTTGCAAGTACCTTCTTTTAGGATGGACGACAGAAATAGCCAAATAGAAAAATTGAGTAAAACCAATTATCAAGCATGGCATTTTCGCATGTCTACATATCTTATGGGTAGGAATGTACATGGTCTCATTAGTGGTACGGAACCTCAAAGGAACTTATGTGACCAAAATCGGAAACCACAGCAAGTGTGAGAATATAAGAGGTGGAATGAGCGTGACAAGAAGGTAATCTTTGTATTGTCACAAAATATTGAGTCAAAGCATGATAGGACACATACAGGACTTGAGAACAAGCAAGGAGATTTGGGAAGCATGAGAGCGATTCTTCTCAACAACGACAAAGGCACGACGAATTCAATTGAAAAATGAATGAAATAATTTGCGAAAGGATGTAGGATAATCAATAAATGAATATGTTTTAAAGATTAAGCAGATTCTAGATGCACTTTCTTCGATTTCATGCATAGTTGAAGACAATGATTTAGTTGCATTTGTTTTAAATGGTTTAAAAGAAGATGAAAAATGGAAAGCTTTTACAACTTTAGTTTTTGTGAGAGAGAAGTTGCCTGATTTTGATGAGTTGGTTTCACTTATGATAACAGAAGAAATTAATATAAATATCGTGGATAGTCTATGCAAAAAGGTAGTATAGGTGGAACTTTATTCAGGAAATCAACGTGGTCGAAGAGGTGGTAGAAGAGGAAATTTCAAAGGTCATGGAGGTCGAAATGAGACAAACAACAATGATGATGTTGGCGGCTCAGATATGAATATGCATGATAGGGGCAAATATTCCTACCGTGGTAGAGGACGTAATGGGTATCAAGGTAATTCAGGTATAACATGTTATAGTTGTGGTAAAGCTGGTCATATATCTCCTGATTGTTGGCATAATCAAGGGCGAGATGGATATGCAAGGCAAAACCATACATAGGGTAATTTTGTTGAGGAACAAAATCATGAAAATGTACTAATGATGAATGTGAATACAGATGCAACTTAGAGCAATGATCTATGGTATGTTCACAGTGGATGTAGTAATCATATGAGCAATAATGATGATTGGTTTGCTAGTTTACATGCACCTTTGTTTGATGGTAAAGTTGAAACAGGTGACAATTCAATGCACAATATAGCACAAGTTGGAGATGTGTGTTTTGAAGGTCTAAAAGGCAATAAATTTTTAAAAGATGTTCTTCATGTGCCGTCAATAAGTAAAAATCTTATTTCAGTAAGTCAAATGGTGGAGCGTGGCTATCAAGTAGGGTTCAACAAATCTGGGTGTTTTGTTGAAAATCCGAAGCATAATTATAAAGTCTTGGCAAAAGGTCAACACCGAGGAAGACTTTTTACATTCGATGTAGCTCCTAATTTTGTTTGTTATTATTCAGTTGGTAATAACAAGATTTTTCAAATTGAATGATGGCATAAACGAATCAGACATGTAAATGTACATAAGTTAAAAGACATGGCTAAAAGAAAGATTGTTGTTAGTTTACTTGATATCTCAAAAAAAAATGATACATTTTTGTGATGCTTGTCAATTTGGTAAGCAAGCAAGGCATCCTTTTCCTAGTGCAAAATTGCAAAGCAGGGACTTATTAGAATTGGTGCATACTAATGTTTGAGGTCCTACGAAAGAACCATCACTTGCAGATAGTAAGTATTATGTTACTTTTGTGGATGACTTTAGCCGAATGACTTTTGTGTATTTTCTTAAGCATAAGAGTGATGTGTTTGATTGCTTTGTCAAATTCAAAGAAATGGTCGAAAAAAAAACCTGAAAGGTAATTAAAAGGTTACGATCTGATGGTGGTAGTTAATATTTTTCAAGAATATTTAATGATTGGAATGAAGGTATAATGAGGGAATTCATTTGCAGGTATACTCCTCAACAAAACGAAGTAGCAGAAAGATGGAATAGGATAAATGCAGAAATAGCAAGAGCAATGCTGAATGAAAAGCATATGCCATTGAAAATTTGGGTTGAAGTGGTAAATAGAGGAGTATATTTGATTAATCATATGCCAACATCTACAACGCATAATGTAACTCCTTTTGAGGTTTGGTTTAATCGAAAACCTGTTATTGATCACTTGCTTGTATTTGGTTGTGTTTGTTTTGCTATGGTTCCATATGCATTGAGAACCAAATTAGAGGCAAAAGCAAAGAAATGTATTTTCATGGGTTATGCAGATAATAAAAAAGGATATAAGTGTTATAATCCAATAAGTAAGGAAATGATTATTAGCCATGATGTACGCTTTGATGAATTATTATCTTGGTTTAGAGATCCTATTTTGCAGGTTCAGGAAGAAATGCAAGAAGAACTTGAGGATGGTTTACATGATACTACAGGAGTGAGCTTAGAAGATGAGAATGGTTATAATGAAGAAAAGTCATCACCTACATCAAAAGAGAAAGGAAAAGGTAAAACAAAGCTTGTTGAGATAAGTGATGATATAGAAATTGATGAAAGTTCTAAATCTGATTTGATAAAACATGAACATGAACTTAGGAGAAGTTCAAGAGAAAGAAAGCCAACAAAAAGGTATATTGAGTCTTATTGTGTTTCACATTTAGCTTTTATGTCAAAAGTTATTGAAGAACATAAACCTACATGTTTTGAAGATGCAAATTCAAATGTTAATTGGTCAAATGTGATGCAAGAAGAGATAATAACAACAAATGACAACTTGTACCACGAAATAATAAGATGAAGGTAATTGGAAATAAGTGGGTATTTTGTATTAAAAGAAATAGTAATGGTTCTATTTTCAGGTACAAGACAAGGTTAGTTGCAGAAGGTTATGCACAAACATATGGAATTAATTACGAAGAGACATTTAGCCTAGTTGCAAGAATGTCACCTATTTGAACAAGCATTATATGGTTTGAAACAGGCACCTAGAGCTTGGAATCATCGCTTGGTAAGCTATTTGGAAGCTCAAGGATACAAACCAAGTATTGCAGATCCTTCTTTATATGTTAAGTTTGTAACAGATCAATGTGTGTATATTTGCATTTATGTTGATGATCTTATCATTATAGGAAGTGCTATTGATGAGATTGATGAAATTAAGAAGAAAATTGGTAAGTAGTTTAAGATTTCAGATCTCAAAATTTTACATTATGCATTGGGAACTGAATTTATTTATGATGAACAAGGTATATGGTTGAGTCAAAAGAAGTACATATGTGATTTACTTCAAAATTTTGGTTTGTCAGAATGTAAAGCTGTTGCAAATCCTTTGGAGCCTAATGTAAAATTGAGTATACATGATGGTGTTCATTTTGAAAATGTAGACATGTATAGATTGCTGATTGGATCATTGTTGTATGCTATACGTACACGACCTCATATTGGTTATGCAGTTGGAGTACTCTCATAGTTCATGCAGAAGCCTACAGATGTACATTGGAATGCAGCTAAGCATGTGCTACGGTAGTTGAAAGGCACTTTGAACGAAGGTTTATTTTAATCACATGATACTAATCTTGATATTAAAGGTTTTAGTGATGCAGACTGGGCAGGAAATAAAGATGATCGATGCAGCATGAGTGGCTACATATTAATGATGAGAAATCGACTCGTATCTTGGAGTTCAAAGAAACAACCAACAATGTCCCTTTCATCTACAGAAGTAGAGTATCGTGCGCTTGCTGAATTGACATGGGAAGTAATGTGGTTCAAAATGTTATTTCAAGATTTACATCTTCTTTATATAACCCCACAAATTTATGGTGACAATATGAGCAATATACATTTGGAAGCTAATCGAGTTTTCCATGCAGGTACCAAGCATATCGAGGTTCATTACCATTATGTTCGTGAGAAGGTAGTTTCCAAAGAGATCAACATTTCTTTTATGTCTTCAAAAGATCATCTTGCAGATATGATGACAAAAGCTCTTAATGGAACAAAGATACAAAGATTCAAACAATTGAATGGATTGTTAGAATATTCAAGCAAAGCTTGAGGGGGAGAATGTTACGCATCCATTTTAGAAAAAGCTTTTTTGTTTAAAACCATTCTTTTAGCACTTTAGATATAAGCCACTATCTCTATAAAAGGGGTCATTAAAAGTTGACCAAAATTGACCACTCTTTTAGTGCTTTAAAATAGTATCCATTATTTTTGTGAGAAAGTTGTTGAACAACTTTTTAGTTATTATCCATTCCTTTAGTACTTTAAATATTCTTCACTATTTTTGTAAAAGAAAATCATTTGTACAGATTCATTTGCAAAACTCTATATAACGAGCTTAGGAATTCATTTTTGTAGAGAGTTGTTGATACTCCATCATTGTGAATATAGAGACATTTTTTGTACAGAGAACTTCTCTTCTTTTACCTAGTCTTGTGCGTCTAACCTGCTTTATCATCTTCGCAGTCTATGTTATTTTTTGCTTCCCTTCATGGTTCCATTTTGTGCTACTTCTTGAACTTCCTACATTGTACATGTAGTAGAGACGCAATGAACATATTCAAGTACATAGTCTCCATCATGAGAGAGTGAACCTCTCGGACCTCTGTTATGGTACCAACTTGAACCAGTTCGTAGATACATTAAACAGAGATTGGAGCGATGACATGTCCGTTTACTTCAAAGTCTTATACCATTTCACTTGAGCTTCAGTTACCATTCCTTAATTCTTTTAATTTTCACGATAAGAAATTGGTTTCACGTGCACCTCCCTACGACCTTCCTTCGCCACTCCAAATTCCATTATTTACTTTCAGATTAAGAATACAACTTTAGATATCCTAGAGACGTAAAGAACATGTTCAAACACATACTCTTATCCTCATAGAGATTCTTGCCAAGCTCAGGGGATGGGTGGTGCTGTTTGGCTGTAAAGTCATGGCAGAAGTCCCCTGAAATGCGAGAATTATGTCAAAAACAAAATTATGGGCGGATATAATCCATTGTGCTGATGAGGATCGAGATGTCCATGTGCCGCTAAGCATGGCCCGCTCCCCCTACACTCTATGTTGAGGAGTTGAGAGGCTATTGTGCTTGGCGTGACGTAGTTTACGGGTTTCCCTTCACAAGGATGTCGAAAGGGTCAAGTATGTCCTGTCGAGAGAGGTCAGGGTCGATCCTGGAAAGGTCGCTATGCATTTAAACTAGCATTTTGTATACTTAATTCGAACCGTCGTAAAAAAGAGCGTGAACCCTTCAAAGCAACATGATGAATATAACATTGATGCATTGTTGAAACAACACAATAGAGCGGGTCATCGCTGATGGTGATTGGAGAACATTGCGAAGAACTCTTAAACTTATAGTATTGTTATCTTTTGTTCTCTTCTATACAATATGGTTTCAAGAGAAGATTTATCATTAATTCCATTATAAGTGATTAATGGCGTTACTAATGATCTCTGTATTCGAAGTATGAATAGTGTTCTAGTAAGAATAGGAGAACAGTTATTAAGGAATGAGAAAAAGTTAAGGGTCGTATTATAGCAATGCCTCAAGTGAAGAACCCTAACGACCTATCTAGCTTGGAGATGAAGAGAGTGTGTAGTTTTGTGTATTGGTTCAACAATTGAACCGATTCTTGGAAAATTGGTCGTGTAGCAAATACCTGACAAGAGGTTAAAATTAGCGATTCCACGAGGGAGTGGCATATATTAAGAACTGTAGAGGAGCACATTTTTGTATCGTGATCTAGGAAAACTCTACTCAAATGACTCAGAAGATAAGAAACCTAAAATGATCAAAAGTGCTTTTGGTGCTACAAAATTGATAAAGACATCATAGGAATTGATGGTTCAGCTAAGAATAGAATCCGTACTGAAGATCTTAGTTGAATCCAAAATGATTTCGATATCTGTTAGAAACATTATGGCCTAGGATATGTCAGGGGGTGTTGAACTAGAATCTTTTCCATAGGTGTGTGATCAAAGATCAGGGATACCTGATGAACAACTCTAACCTACCCTACCTACTGACTATTTCACGATTCTAATACCTTCCAGAGTAGACTATTCCACTATAACCTGATGAAGCCACTAGTCTTGAAACATTGAAATATCAAGGTAGTGGAATATATTGTAGTTTCTAGAATTTTAGGAAACAATCTAATTAAATAGATGTGAAAGATATCAACCAGTGGCATTCTCAACAACCACCATTGAATCCAACTCACTCTGAGGAAACTTTTACATAGTTTTCTCAAATCCAAAGTCAACTATTTGTGACAAGTTCTCACTTAGAAAAAGTTGTGGATGTTGCAGACCACTTTAGCCGTAGTGCTATAGCGGGACAATAATTAACTTAGAGAGGATCATTTCTAGGTAGAATGTCCTATGTGAATCTACCCATTGAGCATTCAAAGTGGATCTCCCGATTCATCATAGTCCCTAAGAAGACTAAGCAATTGGGAATGTGTATATATTGTCATAAGTTGAATAGTTTACTCTTCCGGACCCTCTTCCCTTCCTTTTTTGGACAATATGTTGGATGAAGTAGCTAGTCACAAGACCTATTCTTTTCTCTATGGCTATAGTGGCTACAATCAAGTTCCTATGGCCCATGATATGGAATGGTCTCAGTACTTTTCAATGGTGCATGTAGGATATCTTCTCACCATACCTTACGAATTTTATGCATGTTTTTCTTTATGTTTTTTCACTCTCCAGTGATGAAATTGATCACTTGCATCATCTCTCCCTCCATTTCCTCAAATGTTGAGAATAGTGGTTGTTTCGCAAACAAGCTAAATTCTCTTTTCCAATGCCTTGGAGTAAGCTGCTTCGTCATATTATCTCTTGAGAAGCACTCAAGCTGATGATGACAAGATTAAGGTATTTCTAGAAGCTGTGCCACTAAAATCATCAAAGTATGTTCTTGATTTTTGGGTCAAATTGGTAGACATGGTCCCCAGCTGTGATGGTTTATACACATTACTATTTGTCTTACCTACATAATCACGGTGTGCCAACCTCTCTTCTAATGAATAGTTGAATGACAAACTAGTTTCATGGGCCTTAAATAGTTCTTGATGCAAGCCCTAATCCTCCAAGCACGAATGTCGGATGTCCCCTCTCATGTCTTTGTCAATGCCTTTGATATTCCCATTGGGAGTGTTTTTATGTAGATGATAGATAAATGGTCCGCGAGTCTATTATGCTAATTGTTCACTAGATCCTATGGAGCTGAACTATTTGGTCATTGCTCGATAATGTTTAGTGCTTATTTATTCCATCAAGAAATTTCAACACTCAGTTTTTTACCTTTAATGTTGATCACTCAACCCTTACTTATTTAGAATGCCTACAAAATCTAGTGGTTGATTAGCTCATTGGTGTTATTCTCTAAGAATTCTAGTCTCATGTCATTCATCTTATGGGTTATCGCACGCTTTGGTTGACTTGCTCTCTTGTTTGGGCTTTGGTGAAGCTCCTACTCGAGTAGATGACTCTTGTCCTACTATTTATGACATGGGATTTCCCACCTCTTATAATGATACACAAGTGATCTTTTTAACTACGTCTTCGCCCACTAATACTCTTCCTATAATGGCTCGACAAAATCTTGCCCTGTATAGTCAGCGAATTTGCTTTAATGTTGGTCTAATTAATCACTCCATTAGGTCTATGGCTTGGTGCCAAAGTGTCCCAACCCATGAAGTTGCTTCGCTCTCAACTCTTGCTCATTCCAATCCTATTGATGGCCATTTTTCTACAAACTTAACTTATAAGAAGTTGCTACATATATGTCAAAATTTTTGTGTTTGCGACCCTTGCCAATGCTTTGACTAGCATCTTCCATGTTCCCATTTTCCACTGCATCCAATCTTGCCCCTAGAGCCTTTTCAAAAGTGGGGATTGAATTTTGTTGGACCCATTACTGGTCTTGTTGTAACTACTCATAATTGTTGGTGGAAATGCCAAGCCTACACACTTTCCTAGGCATGAGAAGACTTTATGTGCAATTGATTGAAGATCCATGAGAAAGCTATGGATTCTTTATATTTTTTCATTTGTAAAAGTCAAATTGACTTGGAGGAATATTTGTAAATGTCACTAAACTCATGGAGTTAGTAAGAATGAAAAGCTAGAACTTCATTCGGAGAGAATATTTCCTAGATTAGGGGATCACGTTTCTCGAGAGAGCCAAATTTGAATTCAAATTCAAATTTGAAGTTATCTTCTATAAAAACAAGTTGTAAAATCTCACGGGGTGCCACTCCAATTCCGAGCCTTTAGTTGATCACATTGTAGAGATTATGTAGCTCACTTCATAACCTACACTTCTCACTATCACTGGGCATTGATTATCATGCCAATGATCATGTACAACATTGTCATATAATACAATAGATCATTGTTTACATCTGTGGATCTCTCTGCCATGTTCAATCAGAACGGTGTACCTTGAATCCTCATATCTCAGACATTACTCCATCATTTTCAACGTTCTATGACTTGTTGGAATCCGCCCTAAGTCTTCTACATGCTAAAAAATCTTGAAGACAACCCATTTAGTGGATTAAGAGAAAAGCGGCTCAAAGTGGCCACTGTTCATTCTCTGCAGAGGTCCTAGAAAATCAAGGGGTAATGCTACACTTGGTAAATTGATTGCTCTGTGTATAGTTAATCATTTTAACTGATTCCACTTGGAATCATTTGTTCTTTAAGCTAATATGATATCTCGGGATGGAAGTTTTCTAATTCCTACTGTACTCGGAGAACTGAGCTTAACAAGCAGCAATTGTGTGAACCAAAAATAGATGTTTTTTGATGATTTGTGAATGCAATCATTACAAGGATTATCTCCAAAGTAGTTAGGCACTTATTTAGGTACATTGGAAAGCTAAAATGGCCTACAAACCAACTCTCAAGTGAAAGAGGGCTGGTACAAAGCAGGAATTAGTAGTACCAACTCATTTCTTGGAGTATCCATCCATCTTTCCTAACAGTGGTATCAGAGCGAAGTCAAGGTAAAATGCGAGATGGTTGTCCTCCTTTCATTCATAAATTGGACAGGAACAACACCAAGCATGGTCCTTGAGGATGAAACCATGCTTTTAAGGAAGGATTCTCTATGGATACATCTCAGGAGATGAGGAGATGCCCTTTTTCAGAAGCAAAGGACAACCTACAAGAGAGGAGTATGAAAGACTCAATTCATGGTGTGCCAAAGATGCATTAGCAAGGTCATACTTACTCAACTGTATCTCTGACTTTCGTCTTCCACACTTTAGGAACTGTACTACGAATTGCCAAAAGACTTGGGATACATTGTCATCATACTTTGCTTCCAACAGAAGGGCTAGAAAGAATCAATTGTGAATTGAGTTTAACACTCAAAGAAAGCAACCCAAGGAAGGCATCTCACAGTATGTGACCAAAGTCAAGGATGTGGCTGACCAATTAGGAAGCATAGGATAGGAGAATGAAGAGGAGCAAATTGTGAGACAAGTAATCAATGATATTAAGGCAGATGACAAATGGGAGAGCTTCACAACTGCTATGGACTTGTACATGGACATGCAGATTCTAGATCTTACCACACTCATGGGGCAACTCTTTACCCATGAAGCTAAGCTCAACAAGAATGGAGAATCATCCAGAGATAACAACTCTTATGCCCTATATATAGATAAAGGCAAGATTAAAGAGAAAGGGAAAAGCAAAGAGATTGCAGATGAAGGTACAACCCCTCAAGCTAACTATGGAAGTGGAGGTAGAAATTCAAGAGGTAGGAACAGACGAGGTAAGCAAGGTAGGGGAGACTTTTCAACTCTTCCCCATGTAATATTTGTGGTTTATCAAATCAGACTACAAATGAGTGTTACAAGAACTTCAAGAATAAGAGAGGTAGAGGTCTCCAAAGAGGTGGCTACACACAATCAAGAGGAAGGTTCAACCATCATGAAGGCTACAATAACAACTACAACAAAAATTACAATAACAACTACCAAGTACGCTACAAATCAAGGAAAGACTACAAAAATTATACAGAGGAACAAGAGGATTCCCTTCTGATTATTAATATGACTTCAAAGCAAGGTATGAGTGATGATCATCTCTTTTATATTGACTCAGGATGCTCAAACCATGTGGCAGGCAATGTAGCTCTTCTCTCTGACCTTGAGGAACCTAAGGGAAAGCATCAAATACAAACACGTGATGACAACAAGCACTCAGTTGTGAAGGTACGGTAAATGTTAAAACCTCTGATGGAAATAGAAATCTATTGAGCAGGGTTCTATATGTACCTACAATCACCAAGAATTTGATGAGTGTTGGGCATATTGTGGAAAAGGGTTTGCAGGTTAGTTTCAACAAATATGGAGCATTTGTGGAGGATCCCCAACATTGATTCAAGAGAATTTCCAAGGGAGAAAAGACAAGTAGGTTATTTACATTTGAACTTGAAGATAGAAAGAAAATTGCACTTTATAACTACAAAGATCAAACATTGTTAGAGCTTGAGATTTGGCATAAGAGATTAGGGCATATTGGTGAGAGAACCTTAAAGCAAATATGTAGAGATCAATGTGTGCTTGGGATACCTAATGTATCCAAGCAACACATGATCTATAAATGTGGTGCTTGTCAGTTTGGAATATCTCATAGGTTACCCTTCTCCAAGAAAGGCTACATGTATAAGGACTACTTGGAGCTTGTCCATATAAATGTATGGCAACCAAGTAAGGATCCCTCAACTTCTGGATCAAGCTAGTATGTATTTGTCATTGATTATTTTAGTAGATGGACTATCTTATATTATATGAAGCACAAAGATGAATTGTTTAGTTGCTTTAAGAAGTATCTTGCACTTGTTGAAAACCAAACAGGATGAAGCCTAAAGAGACTAAGGTCATATGGAGGAGGTGAGTACTTCTTAAATGAGTTTGATGCATTCTTGCGGGATAGAGGAATCAAAAAAGAAATCACAACAAGCTATACCCCTAAGCAAAATGGGGTGGTAGAGAGGAGAAATAGAATAATTGTTGAAACAACTAGATCAATGCTAAATGAGAAAAAAATACCTAAATATTTATGGGCAGAGAGTGTATCTATTGCCACTTATCTTGTAAATAGGTTGCCATCAAAATATCTTGATGCGATGACCCCATATGAAGCATGGCATGGTAGAAGACCTTCACTTGATCATTGCAGGCTCTTTTGATGTATTGCTTATGTGCATATCCCATCACAAATCAGAGATGAGCTAGACCATAAGGCAGAGAACTGCATCTTCAAGGGATTCATGGTCAGTAGAGATGTTGGTTTTTATGAGAATGATTCTTGGTTTGAAGTGAATGCAAGAAAGTTATATTGCCCTATGACTTCAAAGAGGAGTTTCCAAGCCTCACGAAGGAGCCAAAGCAAATCGAAGACATCAAATGTGATGATGAGGACATCATCAACCTAGAAGAATTTAAGGCATGGAAATCAAAAGGAAAAACGAAGATGAAGAAGTTGGAGGACATATCTGAATTATCCAACCAAGCAATCAGAAGATCACAAAGGGAGAGCAAGAAGCCAATTAGATATGGGTATAACACTTCTTTAGTTACTAAGCATTCTATTTATCTTTCCAAAGACTTATCACTTGAAGAGCCATCAACATATGAAGAGGTAAAGACCAAGGCACAATGGAAGGAAGCTATGGATGAAGAAATTGAAGCACTCAAGGAGAATGATACTTGGGAGCTACTACCAAAGAAGGAGTCTATGAAGGCAATTGGTTGTAGATGGATCTCTAAAATTAAGAGAAATTGAGATGTATCACTAAGTAGGTACAAAGTTAGACTTGTGGCTAAGGGTTTTGCACAAACCCAAGAAGTTGATTATGAAGAAAATTTCTCACCTGTGGCCAAAATGCCAACCATCAGGGTATTTGTAAGTGTGGTTGCATCAAAGAATTGGAATATGTACCAATTGGACGTAAAAAATGCTTTTCTTAATGGTTGGATTTCAGAGGAGGTGTAGATGTCTCAACCTCTTGGCTATGAGGACCCAAACAAGGTAAATTATATGTGTAAACTGAGCAAAGCTCTTTATGAATTAACATAGAAACCTAGGTATGTGTATGTTGATGATATTTTACTTATAGGTAATGATGCTAATGGCATCAAGACAACCAAGAATCAAATGAAGCAAGAGTTCAAAATCAGTGATCTAGGGTCACTAAAGTATTTCCCTAGACTTAAGTTAGTCTATACTAATTCTGGAATCTATATTTCTCAAAGAAAGTATGTGCAGGATATGTTGAAGAAGTTTCACTTGTAGGATGCCAAGATAGCTATTACTAATATGGAGGTAAACCAAAAATTAAGTGCTCATGTGAGGTGATGTGCTTGAGAATGTTGCAGGATACCAAAGCATACTAGGAATTCTAAACTATGCTACATTGACAAGGATTGATATTGCTTATGGAGTAAGTGTCTAAAGACAATTTATGCACAAACCTAGAGCACCTCACTTGGAAGCTTCTTTCCAACAGGACCAAAATTGTAGCAAACGGAGTTTGTATGAAGAAGTTATGTCTAGTTAGGCACTTCGGAGTCGAAAGAGGTTTAACACGCACTCAGGGATAGCTCATAGTGTGTTCCAAGGTTTCTTTATGCTCTAATGATGCTTAATTTTCCCAAATTTTGGCAAAAAATAAGCTAAATTTTTAACCATAATAGAATGCCGAATTTGTTTGTCAATCATGATCAATTGGTCTGTCAATTGTGATTGATGTGTCTGCATGATCGATTTTTTGATCGCGATGGATAGGTCTGATGGGGCTGTCCATCATCATTGACACATGGCCCAAAAATTCAGTCGGTCGTGGTCAAACAATCATTGATACGGTCAATTGCGATGGACAAGTCCGTTGCGATGGACCTGTCAGTCACGAATAACATGTGGCATCGATAGACTTAGTCAGTCCTGGGTCAAACAATCATGGACTATGTCGGTCCCCATGGACACATCCGTCAGCGCTATTGATCGCGATCGATGAGTTGATCGCGATTGACACATGGCACGTGATGGCTCTCTCAATCATGATCAATCAGTCATGGACCCCATCAGTCATGATCAACATGTTGGTCGCAATTGATTGGTCTGTTGGGATCTGTCCGTCGTCGTTTGTCAGTCGCGATTGCCGTGCCAATCGCAATTGACAGAAAACTATGGAATTTGAAATAATTAATCACACATTTGGGATCCCTAGGCCTAAACATCATGGTTATGCACTTAGTTTTGCAAAATGGGCAACTTTTCTATCGGCCATGATTGACAAAAGTCAACACCTCGGGACCTACACACAGAAAAAAACATTTACTTGCTAGAGCTGGCACAACTGCTAGAGATGTTGATTCCTGCAAAAAATCTTAGAAAATGCACAATACACAATCGCACACAAGTCGCTCTCTTGCTCTCGCACTCAAATGAAATGAGAAGGTGAATGGAGATGGAGGTATATGGTCGCGATGGTGATGGTGACGATGGATGGATATGGAGTGTACAATTGAAGAAAAAGATGAAAAAAAATAAAAGAAAAGCTTACCTATGTGTCCAACCTCTCTACTCTACATCTTACCCTCACATGCTCCTCGCAAGATTGAATCTCTAAAGCTTTCTCAAAAACTACGAGTTCAATTCAAAAGATAAAAATATGATCTAAAGTCGTGCATGGAAGAAAGATCATCTTTGAAACCTAAAATCTTACTTCATAGTTCAAGTCAATGAGAACAATAAGAAAGACATAGTTACACAGTGAGCAATATAGGACATCTTGAAATAGATCTAGCGTATAATGGGAGAGAATTCTTGATGGATCAATAAAGCTCTAGGGATTTGAAATCATTCTTAAGATCAATGAGGATTGAGTATCAATATCAAGAATGAAGAACATGTTGGAGTATTCTATTTGTATGGAAACTTGTGACGTTAAACATAATGCGATATTTTATACTATGAGTTCCCATTTGGGATGTAGTTATAAAGATATTATTCCTTTTGAAAGAACAATTAAGAAGGATTTGAATCAATTAAATTCTCCAACAACTAGATTGATTCTTATGGGATTTAGTCTCTTAAAGCAGACTCTTAAAATAATTTAAAGTTCTGGAAGAGCCTTAAGCCCACCTTAGGTAAAGATATTCCCTCAAAAGTAAAGAGGATCATATATCCTCTTCAAATCAGATAGATAATCCACATGTACGATTCTATTGTTTGGTCAGGGATCATAAAAAAACTCCTCTCTATTTTGATTGATCTTTTTACTTGAGGAGCATTGCAAATGACAAATCCATCCATTCTATTAGCCTAGAGCTATAAACTATGTGTGCACATAAGAGAAAGTTATTTGTAAATATGAAAGATTCATCTTCCTATAAAAAACAAGATAGATTCTAAGTTGAGAGATGAATTTGAAAAGGAATTTTAAGCAATGTACATCTACTTTTCTACGTTCATACACAAGTGGTGCCTAGAATTGAGCCAAGCTAACAATTTAGTTGGCTCCACCTAATTCACATGTTTGAGCTATGCAGATTGAGATTGCTCATAGCTTGAAGAAAGGAAAAAGGCATGCATGTATTGCTACACCCTTATCATCCTTTTGGGTTTTGTACTTGATTTAGTTTTATATATGCAAAACTAGATGGAGGTTTGAATGATGGGGCAAGGAATGGACATCACATGGATTTTTCTCTTTCAAGACTTAGTCATGATAGGATTTTTCTCTTTCAAGTCTTAGTCACGATAGCAAGACTTAGATAATACCGAAACAGTAGAAGAGATAGGCTTTCATTCAAGATGTGCATCACTACATTTGGATTTATACAAGGAGAGAGAAAAATCTATTACAAGTTGGGTATGTCTCACAGACTACACTAGAGAGAGAGGGTCTAGTGTGAGAAAATAATAAAAAACCTCACTTACAAAGATGATTGGGTGCTTAAACTTCTAGGGCATGCTCCTCTGATCCTTGGGCACTTGCTAGATGCTTCTCCTTAGTCCTTGTGCTCCGAAAATTTGCCTTCATGCATGTATGACTGAATGTGTGACCTTTCACCTACCCCTTGCTTGTCTCTTGACTCTTCAATGCATTTCTCTTGATGTTCCAACTCCTTTGACTGTCCTTTGATGCATCCTTTGTCCTCAAGTGGATAAGAACTCGTGGCTTCAGCATGATCCATTTATTTGCTCAATTTTGGAACATTAAAATTACCAAAATAATCCTCTAAGTTGCTCCTTCTTTTTTTTCAACACTATTGATGGCCATTTTTCTACAAACTTAACTAATAAGAGGTTGCTACAAAGTAGGTTGTGGTGTCATACCATGCAACCTGATATATGTCAATATGTTCATGTTTGCGACCCTTGCCAATGCATCTACTAGCATATTTCATGTTCCCATTTTCCACTGCATCCAATCTTGCCCCTAGATCCTTTTCAAAAGTGGGGATTGAATTTTGTTTGCCCCATTATTCATCTTGTTGTAATTACTAATAATGTTTGGTGCAAATGCAAAGCCTACAAAGTTGGCGAGGAATGAGAAGACTCTATGTGCAATTGATTGAAGACCCATGACAACCATTGCTATGGATTCATTATCTTTTACCATTTGTAAAAGTCAAATTGACTTGGAGGAATGTTTGTAAATGCCACTTAACTTGTGGAGATAGTTAGAATGAAAACTTATAACTTCATTTGGAGAGAATATCTCCTAGATTAGGGGATCACTTTTCTCGAGAGAGCTAAATTTGAATTCAAATTCAAATTTGAAGTTAGCTTCTATAAAAACAAGTTGTAAAATCTCGCGGGGTGCCACTCCAATTTTGAGCCTTTCGTTGATCACATTGTAGAGAGTGTGTGGCTCACTTCATAGCCTACACTTCTCACTATTATTGGGCATTGATTATCATGCCAATGATCATGTACAACATTGTCATATAATACAATAGATCATTATTTATATCTGTTGATCTGTCTCCCATGTTCACTCAGAATAGTGTACTTTGAATCCTCATGTCTGCGTCGCTACTCGATCATTTTCAATGTTCTATGACTAATTGGAATCAGCCCTAAGTGTTCTATATGCTAACAAACTTTGAAGACATTCCATTTATTGGATTGGGAGAAAATTGCGTCGAAGTCGTCACTAGTCATTCTGTGTAGAAAAATCAGGGGTAATGATACACTTGCTCAATTGAATACTCTGTGTATAGTCAATCATTTTAAGTGGTTGCACTTGGAATCAAAATTTCTTTAAGCTAATTTGATATCTCGAGAAGGAATTTTTCTAATTCGTACTATAGTAGGAGAATTGAGCTTAACAAGCAGCGTGTGAACCAAAAATAGAACTTTTTTTATGATTTGTGAATGTTAAAGTTATCGGTCAAGGGAAAAGGACTAGGCATATTCACAAATTTATATAGATCTACAATTGAAAATGATGAAATTGAGTGTTCCGTTACTCAAATTCATTTTTTCACTTGAAAAAAGAAAACAGATTATATACCAAAAAGTTACACATGGTAAAATACTGTTCGAATACTTGCTCTTCGGGAGTACAAGAAGTTAGAAGTGCCAAAGCTGGAGACCTCGAAAGAAGATTCAAGGAAAAGGAAGTAAAGTGTTCATGGGAACGATGGCCTACGACAAGTTTTCTCACTTTTCTCTATTCAATTGGCCACTTCGACTGCCTTGGTACCCCACGAGAGTCCTTCTCGACATAGTTCACATCATGAGAGGACTAACTTATGTTATGGTACTAACTTGGACCAGTTCGTATATACATTAAATTGAGACCGCGAGCGATGACATGTCCGTTTACTTCAAAGTCTTCTGAGACTTTCCTTGAGCTTTAGTTCTCATTGTTTGATTCTTTTAGTTTTACCGATAGAAAATAGGTTTCACATTCACCTTCATAGGACGTTCCTTCAACACTGCAAATTGCATTATTTCCCTTCAAATTAAGAATTAAACTTTCGATGTAGTGTTGCGCATCCATTTTAGAAAAAGCTTTTTTGTTTAAAACCATTCTTTTAGCACTTTAGATATAAGCCATTATCTTTATAAAAAGGGGTCATTAAAAGTTGACCACTCTTTTAGTTCTTTAAAATAATATCCATTATGTTTGTGATCAGAAAGTTGTTGAACAACTTTTTAGTTATTATCCATTCTTTTGGTACTTTAAATATTCTTCATTAAATTTGTAAAAGAAAATCATTGGTACATATTCATTTCCAAAACTCTATATAAAGAGCTTAGGAATTCATTTTTGTAGAGAGTTGTTGATACTTCATCATTGTGAACATATAGACATTTTTGTACGGAGAATTTCTCTTCTTTTATCTAGTCTTGTGCGTCTAACCTGCTCTATCATCTTCGTAGTCTATGCTATTCTCTGCTTCCCTTCATGCTTCCATTTTTTGCTACTTCTTGAACTTCCTACATTTTACATTGGTATCAGAGTGAGGTTGATGCATCAAAGGTGTTTTACATGAGGTATATGCAAAGGATGCAACACCAATAAGATGATAATTTGCAAGTACCTTCGTTAAGAATAACCTTCTTTTAGGATGGGAGACGAAAATAGCCAAATAGAAAAACTGAGTAAAACCAACTATCAAGCCTGGCATTTTCGCATGTCTCCATATCTTATGGGTAGGAATCTACATGGTCTTATTAGTGTTATGGAACCTCAACCGAACTTGCCTGACCAAAATGCGACACCACAACAAGTCTCGGAATATCAGAGGTGGAATGAGCATGACAAGAAGGTAATCTTTGTATTGTCACAAAATATTGAGTCGAAGCATGATATGACACATATAGGACTTGAGAACAAGCAAGGAGATTTAGGAAGCATTAGAGCGATTCTTCTCAACCACGACAAAGGCATGGCGAAATCAATTGAAAAATGAATTAAATAATTTGAAAAAGGATGTATGATAATCAATAAATGATTATGTTTTAAACATTAAGCAGATTGTAGATGCACTTTCTTCAATTTCATGCATATTTGAAGACGATGATTTAGTTGCATCTGTTTTCAATGGTTTTAAAGAAGATGAAAAATGGAAAGCTTTTATAACTTCTATTTTTATGAGAGAGGAGTTGCCTGATTTTAATGAGTTGTTTTCACTTATGATAAGAGAAGAAATTAATATAAATGGTGGACAATCTATGCACAAAGGTAGTATAGGTGGCACTTTATGCAGGAAATCAGCATGGTCGAAGAAGGTGGTAGAAGAGGAAATGTGAGAGGTCATGGAGGTCGAAATGAGACAAACAACAATGATGATGCTGGCAGCTCAGATATGAATATGCGCGATAGCAGCATATATTCCTACTGTGGCAGATGATGTAATGGGTATCAAGGTAATTGAAGTATAACATGTTATAATTGTGCTAAGGCTCCTCATATATCTTGTGATTGTTGGCATGATCAAGGGCCAGATGGTTATGCAAGGAAAAACCATACACAGGGTAATTTTGTTGAGGAACAAAATCATGAAAATGTACTAATGATGAATGTGAATACAGATGCAACTCATAGCAATGATGTATGGTATGTTGACAGTGGATGTAGTAATCATATGAGCAATAATGTTGATTGGTGTGCTAATTTACATGCACCTTTGTTTGATGGTAAAGTTGAAACACGTGACAATTCAATGCACAATATACCACAAGTTGGAGACGTGTGTTTTGAAGGTTAGAAAGGCAATAAAATTTGAAACGATGTTCTTCATGTACCGTCAATAAGTAAAAATCTTATTTCAGTTGGTCAAATGGTGGAGCATCGCTATCAAGTAGGGTTCAACAAATCTGGGTGTTTTGTTGAAAATCCGAAGTAGAATTATAAAGTCTTGGTGAAAGGTCAACATCGAGGAAGACTTTTTACATTCCACGTAGCTCCTAATTTTGTTTCTTATTATTCAGTTGGTAATAATTAGATTTATCAAATTGAATTATGGCATCAGTGAATCAGACATGTAAATGTACATAACTTAAAAGACATGGCTAAAAGAAAGATTGTTGTTGGTTTACCTGATATCTCAAAACAAAATATGATACATTTGTCTGATGCTTGTAAATTTGATAAGCAAGCAAGGCATCCTTCTTCTAGTGCAAAATCGCAAAACCGGGATTTATTAGAATTGGTGCATACTAATGTTTGGGGTCCTACGAAAGAACCATCACTTACAGATAGTAAGTATTATGTTACTTTTATGGATGACTTTAGCCGAATGAATTTTGTGTATTTTATTAAGCATAAGAGTGATGTGTTTGATTGCTTTGTCAAATTCAAAGCAATGGCCGAAAAACAAACCCGAAAGCTAATTAAAAGGTTACAATCTGATGGTGGTAGTGAATATTTTTCAAGAATATTTAATGACTTGGTTTGGAATGAAGGTATAAAGAGGGAAGTCACTTGCAGGTATACTCCTCAACAGAACGGAGAAGCAAAAAGATGGAAGAGGATTATTGCATAAATGGCAAGAGCAATGTTGAATGAAAAGCATATGCCATTGAAATTTTGGCCTGAAGTGGTAAATAGAGGAGTATATTTAATGAATCATATGCCAACACCCACAACACATAATGTAACTCCTTTTGAGGTTTGGTTTAATTGAAGACCTATTATGGATCACTTGCATGTATTTGGTTGTGTTTGTTTTGCTATGGTTCCATATGCATTGAGGACCAAACTAGAGCCAAAAACAGAGAAATGTATTTTCATGGGTTATGCAGATAACCAAAAAGGATATAAGTGTTATAATCCAATAAGTAAGGAAATGATTATTAGCCCTAATGTATGCTTTGATGAGTTATTATCTTGGTTTATAGATCCTATTTTGCAGGTTCAATAAGAAATGCAAGAAGAACTCGAAGATGGTTTACATGATACTACAAGAGTGAGCTTAGAACAACACATGGCAGCTTGTACCACGAAATAATAAGATGAAGGTAATTGGAAATAAGTAGGTATTTTGTAGTAAAAGAAATAGTGATGGTTCTATTTCTAGGTACAAGAGAAGGTTAGTTGCACAAGGTTTTGCACAAACATATGGAATTGTTTACGAAGAGACATTTAGCCCAGTTGCAAGAATGTCACCATACGAACAAATATCCAAATTTTGTTTGCAAGCAAACAAAAGCATTATATGGTTTGAAACAAGCACCTAGAGCTTGGAATCATCGCTTGGTAAGCTACTTGGAAGCTGAAGGATACAAACCAAGTGTTGCAGATCCTTCTTTATCTGTTAAGTTTGTAACAGATCAATTTGTGTATATTTTCATTTATGTTGATGATATTATCATTATAGGAAGTGCTATTGATGAGATTGATGAAACTAAGATAAAAATTAGTAAGGAGTTTAAGATTTCAGATCTTGGAATTTTACGTTATGCATTGGGAATTGAAGTTATTTATGATGAACAAGGTATATGGTTGAGTCAAAAGAAGTACATATGTGATTTACTTCAAAAGTTTGGTTTGTCAGAATGTAAAGCTGTTGCAAATCCTTTGGAGCCTAATGTAAAATTGAGTATACATGATGGTGTTCATTTTGAAAATGTAGACACTTATAGATGGCTGATTGGATCATTGTTGTATGCTACAAGTACATGAGCTAATATTGGTTATGCAGTTGGAGTACTTTCATAGTTCATGCACAAGCCTACAGATGTACATTGGAATGCGGCTAAGCATGTGCTACGCTATTTGAAAGGCACTTTGAGAAAAGCTTTATTTTACTCACATGATACTAATCTTGATATTAAAGCTTTTAATGATGCAGACTTGGCAGGAAATAAAGATGATCGATGTAGCATGAGTGGCTACATATTAATGATGGGAAATCGACTGGTATCTTTGAGTTCAAAGAAACAACCAACAGTGTCCGTTTCATCTACACAAGCAGAGTATCGTGCGCTTGCATAATTGACATGTGAAGTAATGTGGTTCAAAAAGTTATTTGAAGATTTACATCTTCTTTATATAACTCCACAAATTTATGGTGACAATATGAGCAGTATACATTTGGCAGCTAATCTAGTTTTCCATGCACGTACCAAGCATATCAAAGTTCATTACCATTATGTTCGTGAGAAGGTAGTTTCCAAAGAGATCAACATTTCTTTTATATCTTCAAAAGATCAGCTTGCAAATATGATGACAAAAGCTCTTGATGGAACAAAGATACAAAGATTCAAACAATTGATTGGATTGTTAGAATATGCAAGCAAAGCTTGAGGGGGAGAATGTTACACATCCAATTTAGAAAAAGGTTTTTTGTTTAAAACCATTCTTTTAGCACTTTAGATATAAGCCATTATCTCTATAAAAAGGGGTCATTAAAAGTTGACCAAATTTGACCACTCTTTTAGTGCTTTAAAATAGTATCCATTATCTTTCTCAGCTTTTTAGTTATTATCCATTCCTTTAGTACTTTAAATATTCTTGACTACTTTTGTAAACGAAAATCATTGGTACACATTCATTTCCAAAACTCTATATAAAGAGCTTACGAATTCATTTTTGTAGAGAGTTGTTGATACTCCATCATTGTGAATATAGAGACATTTTTCGTACAGAGACCTTCTCTTCTTTTACCTAGTCTTGTGCATCTACCCTGCTTTATCATCTTCGCAATCTATGCTATTTTGTGCTTCCCTTCATGCTTCCATTTTGTGCTACTTCTTGAACTTCCTACATTCTACATGTAGTAGAGATGCAATGAACATGTTCAAGTACATAGTCTCCATCGTGAGAGAGTGAATCTCTCCGACCTCTATTATGGTACCAACTTGGACCACTTCGTATATACATTAAACAGAGACCGGAGCGATGACATGTCCGTTTACTTCAAAGTCTTATAACATTTCCCTTGAGCTTCAGTTACCATTCCTTAATTCTTTTAATTTTCACGATAAGAAATTGGTTTCACGTGCACCTCCCTACGACCTTCCTTCACCACTTCAAATTCCATTATTTCCTTTCAGATTAAGAATAAAACTTTAGATATGCTAGAGACGTAAAGAACATGTTCAAACACATACTCTTATCTTTATCGAGATTCTTGCTAAGCTCAGGGGATGAGTGGTGCTGTTTGGCTGGAAAGCCATGGGAGAAGTCCCATGAAATGCGAGAATTATGTCAAAAAAAAGTTTATGGGCAGATATAGTCCATTGTGCTCATGAGGATCGAGATGTCCATGGGCTGCTAAGCATGGCCCGCTCCCCCTACACTCTATGTTGAGGAGTTGAGAGGCTATTGTGCTTGGCGTGAGGTAGTTTAAGGGTTTCCCCTCACAAGGATTAGTAGTCATGACCTATCTCAGAGATGTCGAAAGGGTCAAGTATGTCCCGTCGAGATAGGTCAGGGTCGATCCTGGAAAGGTCGCTATGCATTTAAACTAGCATTTTCTATACTTAATTCGAACCGTCGTAAAAAGGACCGTGAACCCTTCAAAGCAACATGATGAATATAACATTGATGCATTGTTGAAACAACACAATAGAGCGGGTCGTCGCTGATGGTGATTGGAGAACATTGCGAAAGAAACTCTTAAACTTATAGTATTGTTATCTTTTGTTCTCTTCTATTCAATATGGTTTCAAGAGAAGATTCATCATTAATTCCATTATTAGTGATTAACGGCGTTACTAGTGATCTCTGTATTCGAAGTATGAATAGTGTTCTAGTAAGAATAGGAGAAAAATTATTAAGAAATGAGAAAAAGTTAAGGGTCGTATTATAGCAATGCCTCGAGTGAAGAACCTTGACGACCTATCTAGCTTGGAGATGAAAAGAGTGTGTAGTTTTGTGTAGTGGTTCAACAATTGAACCGATTCTTGGAAAATTGGTAGTGTAGCAAATACCTGACAAGAGGTTAACATTAGCAATTCCACTAGGGAGTGGCATATATTGAGAACAGTAAAGGAGCACATTTTTGTATCATGATCAGGAAAACTCTACTCAAACGACTCAGAAGATAAGAAACCTAGAACGATCAAAAGTGTTTTTGGTGCTGCAAAATTGATAAAGACATCATAGGAATTGATGGTTCAGCTAAGCATAGAATCCGTACTGAAGATCTTATTTGAATCCAAAATGATTTCGATGTCTCTTAGAAACATTATGGCCTAGGATATGTCAAGGGGTGTTGAACTAGAATCTTTTCCATAGGTGTCTGATCAAAGATCGGGGAACCCTGATGAACAACCCTAACCTACTCTACCTACCGACCATTTCATGATTCTAATACCTTCGACACTAGACTATTCCATTATAACCTGATCTAGCCACTAGACTTGAAACATCGGAATATCACGGTAGTGGAATATATTGTAGTTTCTATAATTTTAGGAAACAATCTAACAAAATAGATGTGAAAGACATCAACCACTGGCATTCTCAAGAACCATCATTGAGTCCAACTCACTCTGAGGACACTTTTACATAGTTTTCTCAAATCCAAACTCAACTATTTGTGATAAGTTCTCACTCAGACAAAGGTTTGGATGTTGCACACCACTTTAGCCCTACTGCTATAGTGGGATAAGAATTAACTTCGAGAGGATTGTTTCTAGGTAGAATGTCCTATGTGAATCTACCCATTGAGCATTCCAAATGGATCTCCGGATTCATCATAGTCCCTAAGAAGACTAAGCAATTGGGAATGTGTATATATTGTCATAAGTTGAATAGTCTACTCTTCTGGACCCTGTACCCTTCCTTTTTTGGATAATATGTTGGATGAAGTAGCTAGTCACAAGACCTATTCTTTTCTCTATGGGTATAGTGGCTACAATCAAGTTCCTATGGCCCATGATACCCCAAAGATCACTCTCATTACACATTGGGGTGTCTATGCATGTATAGTACGATGTTTGGACTATGGAATGGTCTTAGTACTTTTCAATAGTGCATGTAGGATATCGTTTCACCATACCTTACCAATTTTATGCATGTTTTTCTTTATGTTTTTGACTCTCCAGTGATGAAATTGATCACTTGCATCGTCTCTCCCAACATTTACTCAAATGTTGAGGATAGTGGTTGTGTCTCAATCTTGCTAAATTCACTCTTCCAATTTCTTGCAGTAAGCTGCTTCATCATATTATCTCTTGACAAGCACTCAAACTAATCATGACAAGGTTAAGGTATTTCAAGAAGCTGTGCCACTCAAATCACCAAAGTATGTTCTTGATTTTTTGGGTGAAATTGCTAGACATGGTCCCCACGTGTGATGGTTTATAGACATTACTATTTGTCTTACCTACTTAATCACGGTGGGCCCACCTCTCTTCCAATGAACACATGAATGACAAACTAGTTTCATGGGGCTTAAATAGTTCCTAATGCAAGCCCTAATCCTCCAAGCATGAAAGTGGGTTGTCTCCTCTCATGTCTTTGTCGATGCCTTTGATATTCCCATTGGGAGTGTTTTTATGTAGATGATAGATAAATGGTCGGTGAGTCTATTATGCTAATCACTCAATGGATCCTAGGGAGCTACACTATTTGGTCATTGATCGATAATGTTTAGTGCTTATTTATTCCATCAAGAAATTTCAACACTATCAGATTTTTACCTTCAATGTTGATCACTCAACCCTTCCTTATTTAGAATGCCTAGACAATCTAGTGGTTGATTAGCTCATTGGTGTTATTCTCTAAGAATTCTAGTCTGATGTCATTCATCTTATGGGTTTTCACACACTTTGGTTGACTTGCTCTCTTGCTAAGGCTTTGGTGAAGCTCCAATTAATCACTCCAATCGGTCTATGGCTTGGTGCCAAAGTGTGCCAACCCATGAAGTTGCTTCATTGTCAACTCTTGCTCATCCCTATCCTATTAATGGCCATTTTTTCTACAAACTTAACTTATAAGAAGTTGCTACATATATGTTAAAATGCTCGTGTTTGCAACCCTTGCCAATGCTTCCACTAGCATCTTCCATGTTCCCATTTTCTACTTAGAACAATGTACTTTGAATCCTCATATCTTATACATTACTCCATCATTTTCAATGTTCTATGACTTGTTGGAATCCGCCCTAAGTCTTCTCCATGCTAAAAAATATTGAAGACAACCCATTTAGTGGATTAAGAGAAAAGTGCCTCAAAGTGGTCACTCGTCATTCTCGGTAGAGGTCCTAAGAAATCACTGGGTAATGCTACACTTGGTAAATGGTTGCTCTGTGTATAGGCAATCATTTTAACTAATTCCACTTGGAATCATTTGTTCTTCAAGCTAATGTGATATCTATAGATGGAAGTTTTCTAATTCCTACTATACTAGGAGAGTTGAGCTTAACAAGCAGGAGGTGTGTGAACCAAAAATAGACTTTTTTTATGATTTGTGAATGTTGAAGTTATCTATTTTGAATCAATCATTACAAGGATCATCTCTAAAGTACATAGGCACTTATTTAGGTACATTGGAGCTTAAATCTCCTACAACCGAACTCTAAAGTGAAAGAGGGCTGGTACGAAGCATGGACTAGTAGTACGAACTCATTTCTTGGAGTGTCCATCCATCTTTCCCAACAGTGGTATCACAATGAAGTCAAGGTAAAATGGGAGATGGTTTTCCTTCTTTCATTGATAAATTGGATAGGAACAACTACCAAGCATGGTCCTTGAGGATAAAGCCATACTTATAAGGAAGGAGTCTCTATGGATATATCTCAGGAGATGAGGAGATGCCCTTTTTCAGAAGCAAAGGACAACCTACAAGAGAGGAGCATGAAAGACTCAATTCATGGTGTGCAAAAGATGCATTAGCAAGGTAATACTTACTCAACTATATCTCTGACTTTCTTTTTCCACACATTAGGAAGTGTACGAAATGCCAAAAGACTTGGGATACATTGTCATCATACTTTTCTTCCAACACAAGGGCTACAAAGAACCAATTGTGGATTGAGTTTACCACTCAAAGAAAGCAACCCAAGCAAGGCATCTTAGAGTATGTGACCAAAGTCAAGGATGTCGGTGGCCAATTAGCAAGCATAGGACAAGAGACTCAAGAGGAGCAAATTGTGAGACAAGTACGGGAGATGACAAATGGGAGAGCTTCAAAATTGCTATGGACTTGTACATGGACATGCAGATTCCAGATCTTACCACACTCATGGGGCAACTCTTTACCCATGAAGCCAAGCTTAACAAGAATGGAGAATCATCCAGAGATAACAACTCTTCTGCTCTATATACAGATAAAGGCAAGACTAAAGAGAAAGGGAAAAGCAAAAAGATTGATGATGAAGGTACAACCTCTCAAGCTAACTATGCAAGGAAAGGTAGAAACTCAAGAGGTAGGAACAGACGAGGTAAGCAAGCTAGGGGGAGACTTTTCAACTCTTCCCCATGTAATATTTGTGATTTATCAAATCACACTACAAATAAGTGTTACAAGAACTTCAAGAATCAGAGAGGTAGAGGTTTCCAAAAAGGTGGCTACACACAATCAAGAGGAAGGTTCAACCATCATGAGGCTACAATAACACTACAACAACAATTACAATAACAACTGCCAAGGACGCTACAAATCAAGGAAAGAATACAAAAATTATACAGAGGAACAAGAGGATTCCCTTATTTTTATTAATATGACTTCAAAGCAAGGTATGAATGATGATCATCTCTTTTATATTGACTCAGGATGCTCAAACCATGTGGTACGCAATGTAGCTCTTCTCTCTGACCTTGAGGAACCTAAGGGAAAACATCAAATACAAACACGTAATGACACCAAGCACTCAGTGGTGAAGGTAGGGTAAATGTGAAAACCTCTGATGGAAATAGAAATATATTGAGCAGGGTTCTATATGTACGTACAATCACCAAGAATTTGATGAGTGTTGGGCATATTGTGGAAAAGGGTTTGTAGGTTAGTTTCAACAAATATGGAGCATTTTGGAGGATCCCCAACATGGATTCAAGAGATTTGCCAAGGGAGAAAAGACAAGTAGGTTATTTACATTTGAACTTGAAGATACAAAGAATATTGCACTTTATAACTACAAAGATGAAACATTGTTAGAGCTTGAGATTTGGCATAAGAGATTAGGGCATATTGGTGAGAGAACCTTAAAGCAAATATGTAGAGATCAATGAGTGCTTGGGATACCTAATGTATCCAAGCAACAGATGATCTATACATGTGGTGCTTGTTAGTTTGGAAAATCTCACAGGTTACCCTTCTCCAAAAATGAAGAAGTTGGAGGACATACCTGAATCATCCAACCAAGCAATCAGAAGATCACAAAGGGAGAGCAAGAAGCCAATCAGATATGGTTATGCCACTTCTCTAGTTACTAAGCATTTTATTTATCTTGCCAAAGACTTATCACTTGAAGAGCCATCAACATATGAAGAGGCAAAGACCAAGGCACAATGGAAGGAAGCTATGGATGAAGAAATTGAAGTAGTCAAGGAGAATGATACTTGGGAGCTACTACCAAAGAAGGTAATTGGTTGTAGATGGATCTATAAGATCAAGAGAAATTTAGATGGATCAGTAAGCAGGTACAAAGTTAGACTTGTGCCTAAGGGTTTTGCACAAACCCAAGGAGTTGATTATGAAGAAACTTTCTCACCTATGGCCAAAATTCCAGCCATCAAGGTATCGGTAAGTTTGACTGCATCAAAGAATTGGAATATGTACCAATTGGACGTAAAAAATTATTTTGTTAATGATTGGATTTCAGAGGAATTGTACATGTCTCAACCTCCTGGCTATGAGGACCCAAACAAGGTAAATTATATGTGTAAACTAAACAAAGCTCTTTATGGATTAAAGCAGACACCTAGGGCATGGAACCATAGGTTGAGTACATACCTTGAAGATCAAGGATTCACCATGAGAAAAATAGATACTTCTCTGTTTTTCAAGAGAAGTAACTCAGAGGTGATATACCTATGTGTGTATATTGATAATATTATAGTTATAGGTAATGATGCTAATGGCATCAAGTAGATCAAGAATCAAATGATGTTGGAGTTCAAAATCAGTGATCTAGGGTCACAAAAGTATTTCCCTAGACTTGAGTTAGTCTATACTAATTCTGGAATCTATATTACTCAAAGAAGGTATGTGCACGATATGTTGAACAAGTTTCACTTGTAGGATGCCAAGGTAGCTATTACTCCTATGCAGGTAAACAAAAAATTAACTGCTCATGAAGGTGATGCACATGCTTGAGAATGTTGCATGATACCAAAGCATAGTGGGAAGTCTAAACGATGCTACATTGACAAGGATTGATATAGCTTATGGAGTAAGTGTCTAAAGCCAATTTATGCACAAACCTAGAGCACCTCACTTGGAAGATTCTTTCCAACGGGACCAAAATTGTAGCAAACCAAGTTGGTATGAGGAAGTTATGTCTAGTCAGGCACTTATGATAGCTCATAGCGTGTTCCAAGGTTTCTTTATGCTCTAATGACCCTCAATTTTCCCAAATTTTGGCAAAAAATAGGCTTAAATTTTAACCCTAACAGAATGTCGAATTTGTTTGTCAATCGCGATCAATTGGTCTACCAATCGCGATTGATGTGTCTGCACGATCGATTGTTCCATCACGATGGACATGTCTGATGGGGCTGTCCATCGCAATTGATAGGTCAATCGCGATTGATACGTGGTGTGAAAATTCAGTCGGTCCTGGTCAAACAATCATTTCCACGCTCAATTGCGATTGACGAGTCCATCATGATGGACCTGTCAGTCGCGATTAACATGTGGCATCGATAGACTCAGCCTGTTGTGGGTCAAACACTCATGGACTATGTCCATCGCGATGGACATATCCGTCAGGGCTCTCGATCACGATCCATGAGTTGATGGTGAGTGACACGTGGCACATGATGGCTCTGTCAATCTTGGTCAATCGGTCGTGGATCCCATCGGTCATAATCGACATGTCAATCGTGATTGATTGGTCTCTCGAGATCTGTTCGTCATCCTTTGTCAGTCTCGATTGTCGTGCCAATCACGATTGACAAAAAACTATGGAATTTGAAATAATAAATCACACATTCGGGATCCCCTAGGCCTAAACATCATGGTTATGCACTTTGTTTTGCAAAATGGTCAGCTTTTCTATCGGCCATGATTGACAAAAGTCAACGCCTTGGGACTTGCACAGAGAAATTTTTTCTTACGTTCTAGAGCTGGCACAACTGGTAGAGATGCTGATTCCTGCAAAAAATCTCAGAAAATGCACAATACATAATCGGACACAAGTCGTTCTCTTGCTCTCGCACTCAAATAAAATGAGGAGGTGAATGGAGATGGAGGTATATGGTCGCGATGGTGAAGGTGATGATGGATGGATATGGAGTGTAGAATTGAAGAAGAAGATGAAAACAAATAAAAGAAAACCTTACCTATGCTTCCAACATCTCTACTCTACATCTTGCCATCACACGCTCCTCCTCAAATCTCAATCCCCGACAAGGGTGCCAAAATTTGGTGTAGCTCAAGCGTAAGCATCACCTCCTTTACTTATCAATCCGGAAAGACTTGGATGGTATGAAAACCTCGAGCAAGTGATGCACAAGTGGTAGAAGAGAAGCACACTCACATGCACTCACACACACACACATAGGTAGAACAAAGAGTGGCACAATGGAAGCTTTGATTACTCAAAGAAGATTACAATTGCTTTAGATTTAGTTCATTATTTAACCTGGGCCGCCCCAAAAATGATCCTGTTGGTCCGTTTTATAGTTTTTTAGTTTTGGCCCTGTTCAGACCTAGTCTCTGGCTTAGTTAAAGATTAGATTCTAGAGCCTATTTGAGGGCTCAAACAGAGTCTAAAAAATATGAAATTTGATAGATAGGTACTTCTAATGCTCTTCAAGCTCAATGACTCCTTGGCTTGCACAAAATGGAGCTATAAAAATAGGAAATGGTATTTAAAATGAGCATTGGTGATAAAAATCACTATTTTAAAGGTTTATCCTGAGAATTCTGACATACATTTCCATGGGTCTTTTTGTCGTTGGCTCCTTTGTTGTCTTGTGCTTCCTATCTCTTCACCTTGGCGTGTACATCCTTGATCAGTTAGCCCTTGACTTCGAACAATAGGTTTACTTACATTAGAGGAAAGAAAGCAAAAAAATCTTGAAATAGTTAGTTTAATCAAGGAGATCAATAAAAGATTGAATATAAACTTATTCAAACTCTAATATAGAGCAAGAGAAAGAGCAAAATTTTCAATAAGCCTTGGGTAGTTTTCAAGGATGAAAACTCTTAAGAAGGGGAAAAGTCCCTATGAACTTATATCTTATCCTTTAAAAACAATAGATACATTATCGAAAGTTAAAGAATATGCAAGAAAGAGATAATACTTAACTACTTCCTTATATTCAAGTACTTCACATCTATATTATTACCTCTTCCAACGTAGATGAAATTCCCAAGGATTGGAAGTTATCAAGGAAACGTGATGTAAGAGAAGACTTTCATAAACCATAAGGTTCGTAGAGATCATAAGAGAGCTAGGAAAAGACGTTGGATGACCTATCAAGCACGTCCCAAAAGGTATGTTGATGCTTCATGTCATAATATAATATAAGTTGTTGACTCCAATGGTGAAGACCTAAGGAAACTGGTTTCTTGGCTGATGCTTAACAATCCTATACCCAAGTAAAACCCATGTGAAACATTGAATTTGAGATGAGGAAAATGGATGTAATTTAGAAAGACCTAGTCTTATCTCTTACTTCGCTAGAAATAAAACCCAAAGTTCCAAGAAGGGTGAAGATCAAGTTAACATTGAAGTTTGCGAAGATACGTTACACTACCTTAAATGTTTTACCTTCTGCAGAGAATGACCAGTGACCACTTCGAGGCACTTTTCTCTAAATCCACTAAATGGGTTGTCTTCAAAAATTTTTAGCATGTAGAAGACTTAGGGCGGATTCCAACAAGTCATAGAAGGTTGAAAATGATGGAGTAATGTCTAAGATATGAGGATTCAAAGTACACTGTTCTCAGTGAACATGGGAGACAGATCAACAGACGTAAACAATGATCTATTGTATTATATGAAAATGTTGTACATGATCATTGGCATGATAATCAATGCTCAATGATAGTGAGAAGTGTAGGCTATGAAGTGAGCCACACACTCTCTACAGTGTGATCAAGTAAAGGCTCGGAATTGTAGTGGCACCCCGCGAGATTTTACAACTTGTTTTTACACAAGATAACTTCAAATTTGAATTTGAATTCAAATTTGGCTCTCTCGAGAAACGTGATCCCCTAGTAGGAAATATTCTCTCCAAATGAAGTTGTAGCTTTTCATTCTCACTAACTCCATGAGTTTAGTGACATTTACAAATATTCCTCCAAGTCAATTTGACTTTTACAAATGGAATCCATAGCAATGGTTCTCATGAGTCTTCAATCAATTGCACATAAAGTCTTCTCATGCCTAGGCAAGTGTGTAGGCTTGGCATTTGCACCAACAATTATTAGTAGTTACAACAAGATGAGTAATGTGTCCAACAAAATTCAATCCCCACTTTTGAAAAGGCTCTAGGGGCAAGATTGGATGCAGTGGAAAATGGGAACATGGAAGATGCTAGTTGAAGCATTGGCAAGCGTCGCAAACACGAACATTTTGACATATATGTAGCAACTTCTTATAAGTTAAGTTTGTAGAAAAATGGCCATCAATAGGATACGAATGAGCAAGATTTGACAACGAAGCAACTTCATGGGTTGGCAAACTTTGGCACCGAGCCATAGACCGATTGGAGTGATTAATTTGATCAAAATTAAAGCAAAATCGCTGACTATACAAAGCAAGATTTTGTTGAGCCATTATAGGAAGAGTATTAGTGGGTCAACACGTAGTTAAAAAGATCACTTGTGTATCATTATAAGAGGTGGTAAATCCCATGTCATAAATAGTAGGACAAGAGTCATCTACTAGAGTAGGAGCTTCACCAAAGCCCAAACAAGAGAGCAAGTCAACCAAAGCGTGCGAAAGCCCATAAGATGAATGAAATGAGACTAGAATTCTTAGAGAATAACACCAATGAGCTAACCAACCACTAGATTTTGTAGGCATTCTAAATAAGTAAGGGTTGAGTGAACAACATTAAAGGTAAAAAACTGATAGTGTTGAAATTTCGTGATGGAATAAATAAGCACTAAACATTATCGATCAATGAACAGATAGTTCAGCTCGGTAGGATCCAGTGAATGATTAGGAGGATAGAGTCGCTGACCATTTATCTATCATCTACATAAAAAGACGCCCAATGGGAATATCAAAGGCATCGATAAAGACATGAGAGGGGACATCCGACTTTCGTGCTTGGAGGATTAGGGCTTGCATCAAGAACTATTTAAGGCCCATGAAACTGGTTTTTCATTCATCTGTTCTTTGGAAGAGAGGTGGGCCCACCGTGATTAAGTAGGTAAGAGGAATAGTAATATCTATAAACCATCACAGGTGGGGACCATGTCTACCAATTCGACCCAAAAAATCAAGAACATACTTTGGTGATTTGAGTGGCACAACTTCTAGAAATACCTTACCCTTATCATGATCAGCTTGATTGCTTGTCAAGAGATAATATGACGAAGCAGCTTACCGCAAGACATTGGAAAAAGTGAATTTAGCTAGATTGAGACACAAGCACTATTCTCAACATTTGAGGAAATGGAGGGAGAGATGATGCAAGTGATCAATTTCATCACTGGAGAGTGAAAAAACATAAAGAAAAACATGCATAAAATTGGTAAGGTATGGTGAGAAGATATCCTACATGCACTATTGAAAAGTACTGAGACCATTCCATAGTCCAAACATCGTACTGTGCATGCATAGACACCCCAATGTGTATTGAAAGTGATCTTTGGGATATCATGGGCCATAGGAACTTGATTGTAACCAGAATAGCCATAGAGAAAAGAATAGGTCTTGTGACTAGCTACTTAATCCAACATATTATCCAAAAAAGGAAGGGAAGAGGGTGTGGAAGAGTACATTATTCAACTTATGACAATATATACACATTCCCAATTGCGTAGTCTTCTTAGGGACTATGATGAATCGGGAGATCCATTTGGAATGCTCAATGGGTAGATTCACATAGGACATTCTACCTAGAAATGATCCTCTCTAAGTTAATTCTTGTCCCGCTATAGAAGGAGGGCTAAAGTGGTCTGCAACATCCACAACTTTGTCTAAGTGAGAACTTGTCACAAATAGTTGAGTTTGGATTTGAGAGAACTATGTAAAAGTGTCCTCAGAGTGAGTTGGATTCAATGGTGGTTGTTGAGAATGCCACTAGTTGAATAGTGGCTTCATGAGGTTATAGTGGAAAAGTCTTCTGTCGAAGGTATTAGAATTTTGAAATGGTCGGTAGGTAGGGTAGGTTAGGGTTGTTCATCAGGTATCCCGGATCTTTGATCAGACACCTATGAAAAAGGCTCGAGTTCAATACCCCCTGACATATCTTAGGACATAATGTTTCTAAGAGTCATCCAAATCTTAGGACATAATGTTTCTAAGAGTCATCGAAATCATTTTGGATTCAACTAAGATCTTCAGTACGGATTCTATGCTTAGCGGAACCATCAATTCCTATGATGTCTTTATCAATTTTGTAGCACCAAAAACACTATTGATCGTTCTAGGTCTCTTATCTTCTGAGTCGTTTGAGTAGAGTTTTCCTCATCACGATTCAAAAATGTTCTCCTCTACAGTTGTCAATATATGCCACTCCCTAGTGGAATCGCTAATGTTAACCTCTTGTCAAGCATTTGCTACACTACCAATTTTCCAAGAATCGGTTCAATTGTTGAACCAATACACAAAACTACACAGTCTCTTCATCTCCAAGCTAGATAGGTCGTCAAGGTTCTCCACTCAAGGCATTGCTATAATACGACCCTTAACTTTTTCTCATTCCTTAATAACTGTTCTCATATTCTTACTAGAACACTATTCATACCTCGAATACAGAGATCATTACTAACGCCATTAATCTCTTATAATGGAATTAATGATAAAGCTTCTCTTGAAACCATATTGAATAAAAGAGAACAAAAGATAACAATACTATAAGTTTAAGAGTTCTTCGCAATGTTCTCCAATCACCATCAGCGATGACCCGCTCTATTGTGTTGTTTCAACAATGCATCAATGTTATATTCATCATGTTGCTTTGAAGGGTTCACGTTCGTTTTTACGACGGTTCAAATTAAGTATAGAAAATGCTAGTTTAAATACATAGCGACCTTTCCAGGATCGACCCTGACCTCTCTCGACAGGACATACTTGACCCTTTCGACATCTCTGAGATAGGTCATGACTACTAATCCTTGTGAAGGGAAACCCTTAAACTACCTCAAGCCAAGCACAATAGCCTCTCAACTCCTCAACATAGAGTGTAGGGGGACCGGGCCATGCTTAGCAGCCCATGGACATCTCGATCCTCATGAGCACAATGGATTATATCCGCCCATAATTTTGTTTTTGACATAATTCTCGCATTTCATGGGACTTCTCCCATGACTTTCCAGCCAAACAGCACCACCCATCCCCTGAGCTTAGGAAGAATCTCTATGAGGATAAGGGTATGTGTTTGAATATGTTCTTTACGTCTCTAGTATATCTAAAGTTTTATTCTTAATCTGAAAGGAAATAATGGAATTTGGAGTGGTAAAGGAAGTTCGTAGGGAGGTGCACGTGAAACCAATTTCTTATCGTGAAAATTAAAAGATTTAAGGAATGGTAACTGAAGTTCAAGGGAAATGTTATAAGACTTTGAAGTAAACGGACATGTCATCGCTCTGGTCTCCGTTTAATGTATATACGAACTGGTCGAAGTTGGTACCATAACAGAGGTCCGAGGGGCTCACTCTCTCACGATGGAGACTATGTACTTGAACATGTTCATTGCATCTCTACTACATGTAGAATGTAGGAAGTTCAAGATGTAGCACAAAATGGAAGCTATAGGGAAGCAGAAAATAGCATAGACTGCGAAGATGATAAAGCAGGGTGGACGCACAAGACTAGGTAAAACAAGAGAAGTTCTCTGTTCAAAAAATGTCTCTATATTCACAATGATGGCGTATCAAGAACTCTCTACAAAAATGAATTCCTAAGCTCTTTATATAGAGTTTTGGAAATGAATATGTACCAATGATTTTCTTTTACAAAAATAGTGAAGAATATTTAAAGTACTAAAGGAATGGATAATAACTAAAAGGTTGTTCAACAACTTTCTCACAAAAGTAATGAATACTATTTTAAAGCACTAAAAGAGTGGTCAACTTTGGTCAAATTTTAATGACCCCTTTTTATAGAGATAATGGCTTATATCTAAAGTGGTAAAAGAATGGTTTTAAACAAAAAAGCTTTTTCTTAAATCGATGCATAACCTTCGTTCAAAGTGGCTTTCAAATAGCGTAGCACATGCTTAGCCACATTCCAATGTACATCTGTAGGCTTGTGCATGAACTATGAAAGTACTCCAACTGCATAACCAATATCAGGTCGAGTACTTATAGCATACAACAGTGATCAAATCAACGATCTATACATGTCTACATTTTAAAAATGAACACGATCATGTATACTCAATTCTACATTAGGCTCCAAAGGATTTGCAACAACTTTACATTCTGACAAACCAAACTTTTAATTTAAATCACATATGTACTTCTTTTGACTCAACCATATACCTTTTCATCATAAATAACTTCAATACCCAATGCATAACGTAAAATTTGGAGATATGAAATCTTAAACTCCTTACAAACTTTCTTCTTAATTTCATCAATCCTCATTATAATCATTCTCATCTTCTAAGCTCACTCTTGTAGTATCATGTAAACCATCCTCAAGTTCTTCTTGCATTTCTTCTTGAACCTGCAAAATAGGATCTGTAAACCAAGATAATAACTCATCAAAGCGTACATCACGGCTACTAATCATTTCCTTACTTATTGGATTATAACACTTGAATCCTTTTTTATTATCTGCATAACCCATGAAAATACATTTCTCAGCTTTTGGCTCTAGTTTGGTTCTCAATGCATATGATAGCAAAACAAACACAACCAAATACACGCAAGTGATCAATAACAGGTTTCCTATTAAACCAAACCTCAAAAGGAGTTACATTATGCGTTGTAGATGTTGCCATATGATTCATCAAATATACTCATGTATTTACCGCTTCAGCCCAAAGTTTCAATGGCATATACTTTTCATTCAGCATTGCTCTTGCTATTTGTGCAATAATCCTACTCCATCTCTCTGCTACTCCGTTCTGTTGAGGATTATACCTGCAAGTGACGTCCCTCTTTATACTTTCATTCCAAACAAAGTGATTAAATATTCTTGAAAAATATTCACTACCACCATCAGATTGTAACCTTTTAATTACCTTTTCGGTTTGTTTTTCGGCCATTGCTTTGAATTTGACAAAGCAATCAAACACATCACTCTTACGCATATGAAAATACACAAAAGTCATTTGGCTAAAGTCATCCACAAAAGTAACATAATAGTTACTATTTGCAAGTGATGGTTCTTTTGTAGAACCCCAAACATCAGTATGCACCAATTCTAATAAATCCCTGCTTTGCAATTTTGCACTAGAAAAAGGATGCCTTGCTTGCTTACCAACTTGACAAGCATCACACAAATGTATCATATTTTGTTTTGAGATATCAGGTAAACCAACAACAATCTTTCTTTTAGCCATGTCTTTTAACTTATGTACATTTACATGTCCGATTCGCTTATGCCATAATTCAATTTGAGATATCTTATTATTACAAACTAAATAATAAGAAGCAAAATTAGGAGCTACATCCAATGTAAAAAGTCTTCCTCGACGTTGACCTTTCGCCAAGACTTTATAATTCCACTTTGGATTTTCAACAAAACACCCAAATTTGTTGAACCACGAACTGAAATAAGATTGCTACTTATTGACGGTACATGAAGAACATCTTTTAAAATTTTATTACCTTTCTTACCTTCAAAACACACGTCTCCAACTTGTGCTATATTGTGCATTGAAATGTCACCTCTTTCAACCTTACCATCAAACAAAGGTGCATGTAAATTAGCAATCCAATCAACATTATTGTTCATATGATTACTACATCCACTGTCAACATACCATACATCATTGCTATGAGTTGCATCTCTATTCACATTCATCATTAGTACATTTTTATGATTTTGTTCCTCAACAAAATTACCCTGTGTATGGTTTTGCCTTGCATATCCATCTCGCCCTTGATTATGCCAACAATCATGAGATATATGACCAGCTTTACCACAATTATAACATGTTATACCTGAATTACCTTGATACTCATTACGTCCTCTGCCACGGTAGGAATATTTGCCCCTATCACACATATTCATATCTGAGCTTCCAGCATCATCATTGTTATTTGTCTCATTTCAACCTCCATGACCTCTGAAATTTCCTCTTCTACCACCTCTTCGACCACGCTGATTTCCTGCATAAAGGCCACTCACGTTTACCAAGATATCAAAAAGTGTTATTTCTAGATTGGTAATCCTATTACTCATGGTCCTCATGCGATCTAGAGGTTGTTGTTCCATGAGTGTATCTCGCCTAGAAGGGGATGATGGTCCTAAGTCCATACTCGATGATGGCGATGGTCAATTAATGTTTTTGATTTCTTGATTTGACATTTTTTGTGATTTTCAAATAGTACGCTCTATGCATGCCTAAATAATTAAGTGGCAGTGCAAAAGAAACAAATCACAAGTCTTTGCTCAATGAAAAAAATAGATAAACAAGAAACTTTTAGTATGTTATGTATTCTTTGATGCTATGCATAGTTAATTTCTAAAAATCTCGGCACCATAATGACGTAATTTTGAAATTTAAAAAATGCTACTTCAACAAAACCCAAGACTCAACTTGCTCGATGCTTCCTACAAGTTCGTGGAAACTTATAGGAGGACTCTCTTAAAGTTTATTTGAGTTTATTTCCAAAACTCAAAGGATTCTCTTGAAGGTTACTTAAGAACGGATGTAGCAGAATACTCTATGATCAACATTCTCACACCTCATCTAGGACATCGAAGTGAAGATTTCTTCTAACCTTGGATGGACAAAAATAAGGAGCTTTATATGTGGTCCATCTTACTAAAGGGGAGCTTAACTTTCAGTACTTACAAAATGGAGGAGTTTTCAATGTCCAAGCTTCTCTTTGGCATCGTTTTCAATGCGACGTTGAAGAACTTTTTTGAGTATTTTGCACGTATGTTACAAATCGCCCACCCTTTACGTCAAATGTGTTGACTCCTTAAATCACATTCCTAAATCACGAGTCATCAGGAGTAGAGTTGATCGAGGACAACAGCGCCTTCCCCGCCTTGACCCTAAGCTTTTGTTCGCACCAAGAAACACACCAGAAACACACCAGGAACTTCCATTGTCCACATCTCTTTCTCATCTCTTTCTCATTGCCCACATCTCTCTCTCTGAGCATTAGTACCCACTTGTGTTCATTAGTACCTGTAGAAGAGGTACTAGCCACATAAAAAGGAGGAGGGGTACTACAGTACCCAAGCATATTAGGGCCCACCAATATTGAGATGCTACGAGTGCGGGAGTTTGTAAATGCCACTAAACTCGTGGAGTTAGTAAGAATGAAAAGATACAACTTCATTTGGAGAGAATATCTCCTAGATTAGGGAATCACTTTTTTGGAGAGAGCCAAATTTGAAGTTAGCTTCTATAAAATCAAGTTGTAAAATCTTGCGGGCTCCCACTCCAATTCTGAGCCTTTAGTTGATCACATTGTAGAGAGTGTGTGGCTCACTTCATAGCCTACACTTCTCACTATCATTGGGCATTGATTATCATGCCAATGATCACGTACAACATTGTCATATAATAAAATAGATCATTGTTTACATCTATTCCATGTTCACTCAGAATAGTCTACTTTGAATCCTCATGTCTCCATCATTACTTGATCATTTTCAATGTTCTATGAGTTATTAAAATCAGCCCTAAGTGTCCTATATGCTAAAAAATTTTGAACTCATTCCATTTAGTGGATTGGGAGAAAATTGCCTCGAATTGGTCACTAGTGAGTCTCTATAGAGGTCCTAAAAAATCGGGCGTAATGCTAGAGTTGCTAAATTGTGTTATACTTTATGGAATATTTGGAATGAAGGTGTAATGCCTTGAGGATTTTAATGTGTTTTGTGTTTGGAATTAGCAGGTGAAGATCCATGAGGGTGTGAATGCGCATGGACTTGGAGATATCTAGAAGAATACTTTTAGAAGATGGTTATTTTTAGAAGAAAGTATTCTTAGTTATTTTTGTAAAAATAACGGATCACTTTAGAAAGCAACGTTTTTGTAAAAATAGAAAATTACGAACTTGTAAATAAAGCAAAAACACGCTTTTCAGAGCGGGGCCCTCATGTATCTCCTATTCAGGACGTACTATGAATTTTCCTATAAATATGCATGCTCTGATAGAGTTGTCCATCAGAGTATGTGGGGGGAGATTGTACCCAATTTGGTGTCGTCTCTTGTCTCTTTCTATCTTTGAGTACTCTTTGTGTGATTTATTCTTTGCGTTCGTGCATCTGCGGAATCTGGGCATCAATAGTGGTATTAGAGCCAAGACGTTCGCAGAGGTGGTTTCGATGTTTGATTGCGATTTGCGGCGTCCGGTCCATTCGCGATTCGGCATCCATCTGAAGCATCTGGTCCAGGTTTTTCATTCATTAAGTTCGTTTGTTTTAGTCCGCTGGTTAGATTTTTTGAATTTGGTACTATGCATTGTCACACTGTACCCCTTGTCACACGGTCACCCTGTACTCTCTGTACCGCCTGTCACCCTGTCACCTTGTACTCATTGTGCTCACTGTGCTCATTGTACTCACTGTACTCACTGTGCTCACTATGCTCACTGTACTCATTGTACTCACTGTGCTCACTGCTCACTGCTCACTGTTCACTGTTTGAGTTCGGTTATCAAATTTGGTTATCAAATTTAGTTATCAAATTCGTTTACTCACTATACTCAGTGTACTCACGATACTCACTATGCTGATTGCTGACTGCTCACTATTCACTGTTCAATTTCGGTTATCAAATTCGGTTATCAAATTCGTTTATCAAATTTGGTTATTCCTTTGGCTTACTCCAAGGCGTCGACTAAGGCATAGAACTATGGCATAACTTTGGCATCTTTGGCTTCTCTGGCACTCATGGTTCCCTTGGTTCCCTTGGTTCCCTTGGTTCCGTTGGCACTCGTTGGCTACGCGCGAACCAATTCTAACATATGAGTGGCAATAAGGGCTTAGTTATTTCCCTAGTTAGCCTAGTAACCCACATAGTTCCTTATTTAGTATGTAGGGGATTTGAACCCACAACCTCATACTACCAAGAGGTAAGTCTTATCCACTAGGCTATTTCCTCTTTTTGATACCTCATTCCTTCTAATAAATATTTAACATAACTTTTAGCTCTCTCTCTCCTTTTGTTTATTTGTTTATTTATATATATATATATACATATATATATTTTATTTATTTATCACAATACTTCTATTTATTTATTCATTTATTATTTATAATAATATTACTAATATTTATTAGTATGATTATTATTATTATTAGCTTTTTTTTATGTTATTGTTAAAATTCTTTTCCTATGTTTAGACCTAGGTTTTGGATCTTTACATAAGGACATGGACCCTACTCAAAATTTCAATGATTTTAGCTCCTCCCTGGGGTATCAATTGAGCAACAAGTCGAACTTTTACGACATGAACTTCAACATGCCCAAAATGAAACAAAAGAACGTGATGTTGCACTCCAACAACTACAAAGCGATGACAATAACCTAGTTCGGGTAGTGAAGGCCATTGTTATCGCCCAAGAGCAAGGAACAGAGTCCAAAATTGGTGCCAAAAATTTCCAATTTTCACGATTCGACGGGCAAAAAGATGGCCAATTTGTTCTTTCATGGCTATCTCAGTTTGATGATTTCTATTCTGATGAATCTTATTCTGAAAATGAAAAAGTTAAATTTGTAACAAACTATTTAGTGGGAAAGGCTCAGTTATGGTGGAAAGTTTTGCGCCATAGCACCGATCACCCCACCACATGGCAAGCTTTTCAAGACAAGATCAAGGAATCCTTCCTTCCTCCTCAGTTTCACTTACATGCACGTCGCTCATGGACAACTTTTGGATGGAAAGATGGAGATACTGTTTCTACCTATACTGAACATTTTTGGCAACGCTTATTACTTATTCGTTCATTTGAAATGATTCCTTAAGATACTTTATAGTGGAAATATGAAGATGGTTTGGAGATGGGAATCCAAGATAAGCTCAACACCATACGTCTGACAATGCTCTATGAAGCTATTTCTTTTGCACATGCTGTTGAGAAAGAGTTTCAATCTGTCACCAAGTCCATTCGCTTACAACAAACACGTCAACGATGACAACCAATCAAACCCACCTTTCCCTTCAAGCGTTCCTTTTCTACTTTTTCTTCTCCTCCTTCTGAACGTCCACCCACTTTTCAACGACCACCTATTTTTCAACGACCTCCTCAATCCACTTTCTCACCAATACCCAAGACAAACCCCTTACACCCTCCTAGACCTCCAACCCTTCAAACTACGACGATGGATACCCAACAAAAGAGGACCCGTATCACTTGTTGGAATTGTGGTAAGTTGGGTCATACCAAAGCTAAATGTAGGCTCCAAACTAACCAAATGAAGCCTGTTGGAGCTCAAGTCCATAACATGGAGGTGGTTCCTAACGACATTCAATCTGAAGACATTCAACCTGATTGGACTCAAGATGCATTGGAGCAGGATCTAAGTACCTTGGTTAGCATAATTTCTATCCATTCTTTATTTTGCATGCAAGGTACTATTGATGGTAAAGTTGTTAATATTTTACATGATGATGTTAGTTCACATGACTTTATTTCTCACATACTAGTCAAAAATCTCCAAGTAACCCCACTTCCTTCTATGTATAAAGTTAAGGCTGCATTCCAAGGAAACAGATATAATGTTACAATTGAAGTGCATAATGTTCAAATTTGTATAGGTTCATACATGGATGAACACATATTCTTAATTGCTCCTTTGCAGTCCTATGATGTTATACTTGGTATGCCTTTTCAACACCATTACAACTCATAGATTGATGATCATACGCACACTATGAGTTTTAAGTTTAACAATCAAGATATTTGTTTGTCTCCAATACATGACTTCCAACCATTCCCATTAATTAGTCATACACAAGTAAAACGTGCATTTCGGAAAGGCTACAATTCATGTATTGTTTTTGTCAATAACATAGTTGATTATACACATACACTTCCTAATGCACATAAATCATTTATGGATTCCTATAAGGATTGTTTTATGGCTGATTTTCCTTCTAAACTACCACCTTCTAACGGATCTCTCGATCATGGTATAGACTTAATTCCTGGTAGTTCTCCTCCCCATAAAGCACCCTATAGGCATGGATCTTTGCATCAACAAGAAATAACCAATCAAGTTAAGGATTTACTTCACAAAGGACTTATAAGGCCTAGTACTTCTCCCTTTGGAGCACTTGTTCTTTTAGTCGAGAAGAAGAACAAGACTTATAGGATGTGCATTGATTATAGAGCCCTCAATAAGATCACAATAAAAAATAGATATCCTATTCCTAGGATAGATGATTTGCTAGATAAACTTCGTGGAGCACGTGTCTTTAGTAAAATTGATCCTAAATTTGGGTATCATCAAATAAGAATGTCACAAAATGATATTTATAAGACTGCCTTTCGAACTCAGACTCGTCACTTTGAATTCATGGTAATGCCTTTTGGACTCACCAATGCACCTGCTACATTTGCACGCATGATGGATAACATTTTTCTTGAATACCAAGCTTTTGTTATTGTTTTCTTCGATGACATACTTGTCTATAGTAAGAATGATGATGACCATGAAAAGCATTTAGAAATATTTTTTAATTTGTTATGCACAAACAAACTTTATGCAAATCCTGAAAAGAGTTACTTTTTCCAAAGAGAATTAGAGTATTTTGGCCATATTGTCTCAAGTCAAGGTGTTCATGTAGATCCAAAGAAAATTAAAGTAATTGAAGAATGGCCTGTACCACAATCTGTGAATGATGTTCGCTCTTTTCTTGGATTAGCTAGTTTTTATAGAAAGTTTGTAAAAGTTTTTTCTTATTTAGCACTCCCACTCACACTATTATTAAAGAAAAAATTAAAATTTGCATGGGGATTGGCACAACAACAATCTGTTGAAAAACTCAAACAAGCACTTTCTCATGCACCTATTTTGCAATTACCTTATTTTTCACAACCTTTCCATGTAGTTACAGATGCTAGTGGTTTGGGTATAGGTGTTGTATTGATGCAAAATGATCATCCCATTGCATTTGAAAGTAGGAAACTTAAACCTTCTGAAAAGAACTACAGTAGATATGATAAGGAACTTTTGGTAGTTGTACATGCTTTAAAAATCTAGAAACATTATCTCATGGGTTCAGAAGTCATAATCAAAACTGACCAACAAGCTATTAAACATTTACTAAATCAACCACTGATTTCAGATAGACATATCAAATGGGCTTCATTCATACAAAATTTTCAGCCTATGATTCAATATCACCCTGGCAAAGCTAATGTTGTAGATGATGCCCTCAGTCGTTTCCCATCCCCACAAACAAAGATTGTTTTTATTAATAATGTTTTTGTGGTTCATATTCATTCATTTCATGACATGATTCCTACTTATGCACATGATTTGTATTTTTCACAAACATGGAATGCTTTCAATAATTCTACTACATTTAATGAAGATAATTATGTTTTTCATAATGGATTCTTGTATTTTGATAACAAGCTATATGTTATGAAAGAGATGCATGAACCACCATATATGGGTCACAAGGGCATACAAAGTACTATTTTTACATGTAAAGAATTCTTCTTTTGGCCAAATATGGAAAAGGATATTACACAATATGTTTCCCAATGCATTGTCTATCAACGTGTCAAAAGACATCATGGTAAAGCATTTGGATTGTTAATGCCACTTCCCATACCTAATGGACCATGGGAACAAATTTCTATGGATTTTATTACTGGTCTAACTACAACTTCATCACATAATGATATGATTTGGACAATTGTTGATAGGTTTAGTAAACAAGCATATTTCATTCCTTGTAAAAAAACTCTTTCTGCACCTCAAGCTGCTAAGCTATTTATTAAATGTATTTTTCCACATCATCCTTTTCCAAAAGTAATTTTATCAGATCGTGATGTCCATTTTTGTAATCATTTCTGGGTTGCATTATTTAAAAATTTAGGCTCTAAAATAGATTTTAGTTCTACATTTCATCCTGAAAGTAATGGGCAAAGTGAAGCTACGAATAGTACTATTTTGGATCTATTATGTTGCTATTCTTTAGATAATCCAACTAATTGGGATGAGAAACTTTCTTTACTACAATTTGCATATAATAACACAACACATACCACTACTCGACGTGCACCATATGAAATTGTGTATGGTAAAAGGCTTCCTACTCCCATGTCTATCACTCAAACTGACATACCTATGGCTGCTTCTTTTGCACAAGATCATATTTCTATACTTCATGAGGTTCATGAGCATATTAAAAAGAGTAAGGAACGTTACACGCGTAATGTTAATAAGAAACGAGTAGCTAAACAATTCAATGAAAATGATTATGTATGGTTACGAATAATTAAAACACGTTTGAAAAATATTCTACAACATCCTAAGGTCAAAGTTGCACCACGTTATTATGGACCTTTCCGTATTATTTAAAAAATTAATGAGAATGCTTTTAGATTAGATATACCTTCTCATTGGAATAGTCATATCAATTTATTGAAACCATTTAAAGGTACTTTACCACTCACTCCTATTTTGGATGATCCTCCTTTGTTAGAAGAGGATGCTGAAATTTTAATTCCAGAAAAAATACTTGATTATGATGTTACTACTACACGCACAGGTAATCAATATCATAGATATTTGATTAAATATAAAAATCATTCATTTGAAGAATCGCAATGGATTCACAAAACATTACTAACTCCACATTATGATCATTTGATTTCTGCTTATCATTCACAATCACATTAAATTCCAGTTTTCTAGTTCCATGCATGTGTTTTTACATGGAACATGCTTATGATTGTTCAGTGATGGGGCATGTGATAGGCCATCCATGTCTATTTTAATATTATCAATTGAGGTCAGTTGCTCGACAAGTGGGGAACATGTTATACTTTATGGAATATTTGGAATGAAGGTGTAATGCATTGAGGATTTTAATGTGTTTTGTGTTTTGATTTAGTAGGTAAAGATCCATGAGGGTGTGAATGTGCATGGACTTGGAGATATTTAGAAGAATACTTTTAGAAGATGGTTATTTTCAGAAGAAAGTATTTTTTTAGTTATTTTTGTAAAAATAATGGATCGCTTTAGAAAGCGATGTTTTTGTAAAAAAAGAAAATTACGAACTTGTAAATAAAGCAAAAACACGCTTTTCGGAGCGCGGCCCTCATGTATCTTCTATTTCAGGACGTAATATGAATTTTTCCTATAAATACGCATGCTTTGATAGTGTTGTCCATCAGAATATGTGGGGGGAGATTGTACCCAATTTGGCATCATCTCTTGTCTGTTTCTATCTTTGAGTACTTTTTGTGTGATTTATTCTCTGCGTTTGTGCGTCTGCGGAATCTGGGCGTCAATAAATTGATTGCTTGGTGTATAGTCAATCACTTTAAGTGATTGCACTTGGAATCAATAGTTTTTAAGCCAATTTGATATCTCGAGAAGGAATTTTTCTACCTCCTATTGTACTAGGAGAAGTGAGCTCACCAAGCAGCGTGTGAACCAAAAATAGAACTTTTTTTAATGATTTGTGAAGGTTGAAGTTATTTGTCAACGGAAAAGGACTGGGCATTTACACCAATTTATATAGATCTACAATTGAAAATGATGAAATTGAGTGTTCCGCTCCTCAAATTCAGTTTTTCACAGGAAAAAAGAAAACAGATTATATACCAAAAAGTTACACACGGTAAAATACTGTTGGGATACTCGCTCATGGGGAGTACAAGAAGCTAGAAGTGCCAAAGGAAAAGGAGCAATTAGAAGTTAGATGATTCAAGGAAAAGGAAGTAAAACGTTCATGGGAACGATGGCCTACGACAATTGGCCACTTCGACTGCCTTCTCGACATAGTTCCCATCGTGAGAGTCCTTCTCGACATAGTTTGCATATACATTAAACGGAGACCGCGAGCGATGACATGTCCGTTTACTTCAAAGTCTTCTGAGATCTCCCTTAAGCTTTAGTTCTCAGTGTTTGATTCTTTTAATTTGACCTAAAAAGAATAGGTTTCACATTCACCTTCCGAGGACCTTCCTTCAGCACTCCAAATTCCATTATTTCCCTTCAGATTAAATTACACTTTCGATGTAGTAGAGTCTCCATCGTGAGAGGGTGAAACTCTCTCACCTCTGTTATGGTACCGACTTGGACATAACATGTTCAAACACAAAGTCTTATCCTCATAGAGATTCTTGCCATGTTCAGGGGATGGGTGGTGCTGTTTGGCTGGAAAGTCATGCGAGAAGTCCCATGAAATGCGAGAATTATGTCAGAATCAAAATTATGGGCGGATATAATCCATTGTGCTCATGAAGTGTCGTGAAGTTTCATCTCTACGGGCTATTGTGCTTGACGTGAGGTACTTTACGGGTTGCCCTTCAGAGATGTCGAAAGGGTCAAGTATGTCCTGTCGAGAGAGGTCAGGGATTGACATAACATTGATGAATATAACATTGATGCATTGTTGAAACAACACAATAGAGCGGGGCATCGCTGATGGTGATTCGAGAACATTGCGAAGAACTCTTAAACTTATTGTATTGTTATGTTTTCGTGTATTCTATTCAATATGCTTTCAAGAGAGGATTTATCATTAATTCCATTTTACGTGATTAATGGTGTTACTAATGATCTCTATATTCGAAGTATGGATAGTGTTCTACTAAGAATAGAAGAACAGTTGTTAAGGAATGAGAAAAAGTTAAGGGTCGTATTACAGCAATGCCTCGAGTGAAGAACCCTGAGGACCTATCTAGCTTGGGAAGAAAGAGAGTCTGCAGTTTTGTGTATTGGTTCAACGATTGAACCGATTCTTGGAAAATTGGTAGTGTAGCAAATACCTGACAAGAGGTTAACATTAGCGATTTTGCTAGGGAATGGCAAATATTGAGAATTGTAGATGAGCACATTCTTGTATCGTGATCAGGAAAACTCTACTCAAACGACACAGAAGATAAGAACCCTAGAACGATACAAAATTGATAAAGACATCAGAGGAATTGATCGTTTAGCTACGCATAGAATTGGTACTAAAGATCTTAGTTGAATCCAAAATGATTTCGGTGAATCTTAGAAATATTATGGTCTCGGATATGTCAGGGGGTGTTGAACTAGAGTCTTTTCCATAGGTGTCTGATCAAAGATCGGGGATACCTGTTGAACAACCCTAACCTACCCTACCTACCAATCATTTCACAATTTGAATACCTTCGATAGAAGACTATTCCACTATAACCTGATGAAGCCACTAGTCTTGAAACATCGGAATATCATGGTAGTGGAATGTATTATAGTTTAGAATTTTAGGAAAGAATCTAATAAAATAGATGCGAAAGACATCAACCGCTGGCATTCTCAACAATCACCATTGAATAGAACTCACTCTGAGGACACTTTTACATAGTTTTCGCAAATCCAAACTCAACTATTTGTGACAAGTTCTCACTCTGACAAAGTTGTGGATGTTGCAGACCACTTTAACCCTACTGCTATAGTGGGACAAGAATTAACTTAGAGAGGATCGTTTTCTAGGTAGAATGTCCTATGTGAATCTACCCATTGAACATTGCAAATGGATCTCCCGATTCATCATAGTCCCTAAGAAGACTAAGCAATTGCGAATGTGTATATATTGTCATAAGTTGAATAGTGTACTCTGCCGGACCTTCTTCCCTTCCTTTTTTGGATAATATGTTGGATGAAGTAGCTAGTCGCAAGACCTATTCCTTTGTCTATGGCTATAGTGGCTACAATCAAGTTCCCATGGCCCACTATATCCCGAAGATCACTTTCATTACACATTGGGGTGTATATGCATGCATAGTAAGTGGTTTGGACTATGGAATGCTCTTAGTACTTTTCAATATTGCATGTAGGATATCTTCTCACCATACCTTAGCAATTTTATGCATGTTTTTCTTGATGTTTTTTCACTCTCTAGTGATGAAATTGATCACTTGCATCGTCTCTCCCTCCATTTACTCAAATGTTGAGAATAGTGGTTGTGTCTCAATCTAGCTAAATTCACTTTTGCAATGTCTTGCGGTAAGCTTCTTCGTCATATTATCTCTTGACAAGCACTCAAGATGATCGTGACAAGGTTAAGGTATTTCTAGAAGTTGTGCCACTGATTTTTATTCCTTTCTCCCTTGTTTAGTCCCTTTATTCCATCAAGAAATTTCAACAATATCAAATTTTTACCTTTAATGTTGATCACTGAACCCTTAATTATTTAGTATGCCTACACAATCTAGTGGTGGATTAGCTCATTGATGTTATTCTCCAAGAATTGAAGTATGATGTCATTCATCTTATGGGTTTTCACATGCTTTGGCTAACTTTCTCTCTTGTTTGGGCTTTGGTGAAGCAACCACTTAAGTAGATGACTCTTGTCCTACTATTTATGACATGGGATTTCCCACCTCTTATAATGATACACAAGTGATCTTTTTAACTATGGGTTGACCCAATAATACTCTTTCGATAATGGATCAACAAAAGCGTGCCTAGTATGGTCAACGAATTTGCTTTATTGTTAGTCAAATTAATCACTCCAATCGGTCTACGGCTTCGTGCCAAAGTGTGTCAACCCACGAAGTTGCTTCGTTGTCAACTCTTGCTCATTCCTATCCTATTGATGGCCATTTTTCTACAAAATTTACTTATAAGAAGTTGCCACCAAGTAGGTTGTGGTGGCCTACCATGCAACATGATATATTTCAATATGTTCATGTTTGCGACCCTTGCCAATGCATCGACTAGCATATTCCATGTTCCCGTTTTCCACTGCATCCAATCTTGCCCCTCGAACCTTTTCAAAAGTGGGGATTGAATTTTGTTGGACCCATTACTCATCTTGTTGTAACTACTAATAATTGTTGGTGCAAATGCCAAGCCTACACACTAAGCTAGGCATGAGAAGAATTTATGTGCAATTGATTGAAGACCCATGAGGGGCTATGGATTCTTTATCTTGTACAATTTGTAAAAGTCAAATTGACTTGAAGGAATATTTGTAAATGCCACTAAACTCGTGGAGTTCGTAAGAATGAAGAGCTACAACTTCATTTGGAGAGAATATCTCCTAGATTAGGGGATCACGTTTCTAGAGAGAGCCAAATTTGAATTCACATTCAAATTTAGCTTCTATAAAAACAAGTTGTAAAATCTTGCGGGGTGCCACTCCAATTCTGAGCCTTTAGTTGAACACATTGTAGAGAGTGTGTGGCTCACTTCATAGCATACACTTCTCACTATCATTGGGCATTGATTATCATGCCACTGATCATGTACAACATTTTCATATAATACAACAGATCATTGCTTATATCTGTTGATCTCTTTGCCATGTTCACACATCATAGTGTACTTTGAATCCTCATATCTCCGTCATTACTCCATCATTTTCAATGTTCTATGACTTGTTGGAATCAGCCCTAAGTCTTCTATATGCTAACAAATTTTAAAGACATTCCATTTAGTGGATTGGGAGGAAAGCACCTCGAAGTGTTCACTGGTCATTCTCTTCTGAGGTCTTAAAAAATCAGGTGTAATGCTGCACTTGCTAAATTGATTGCTTTCTGTATAGTCAATCATTTTAAGTGATTCCACTTGAAATCATTAGTTCTTTAAGCTAGTTTGATATCTCTAGAATGAAGTTTTCTAACTCCTACTCTATTGGGAGAACTGTGCTTAAAAAGCAACTAGTGTGTGAACCAAAAATAGAAGTTTTTTGATGATTTGTGAATGTTGAAGTTATATGTCAAGAGAAAAGGACTGGGTATGTTCACCAATTTATATAGATGTACAATTGAAAATAATGAAATTGAGTGTTCCGTTCCTCAAATTCATTTTTTCACTGGAAGAAAGAAAACAGCTTATATATCAAAAAGCTACACACGGTAAAATACTGTTGGGATACTCGCTCTTGGGGAGTACAAGAAGTTAGAAGTGCCAAAGCTGGACTCCTCGAAAGAAGATTCAAGGAAACGGAAGTAAAACGTTCATGGGAACGATGGCCTACGACAAGTCTTCTCACTTTTCTCTATTCAATTGGCCACTTCGACTGCCTTGGTACCCCATGAGAGTCCTTCTCGACATAGTTCCCATCATGAGAGAAGGACTAACTTATGTTATGGTACTAACTTGGACCAATTTGTATATACATTAAACAGGGACCCCGAACGATGACATGTCCGTTTACTTCAAAGTCTTATAACATTTCCCTTGAGCTCCAGTTCCCATTCCTTAATTCTTTTAATTTTCACGATAAGAAATTGGTTTCACGTGCACCTCCCTACGAGCTTCCTTCACCAATCCAAATTCCATTATTTCCTTTCAGATTAAGAATAAAACTTTCGATATACTAGAGACGTAATGAACATGTTCAAACACATTCTCTTATCCTCATAGAGATTGTTGCCAAGTTCAGGGGATGGGTGGTGCGTTAAGTCATGGGAGAAGTCCCATGAAATGCGAGAATTATGTCAAAAACAAAATTATGGGCGGATATAATCCTTTGTGATCATGAGGATCGACAGCTTGAGTCCATGGGCGTGAGGATTACTTTCGAAAAGGTCAAGTATGTCCGGTCGAGACAGGTCAGGGTCGATCCTGGAAAGGTCGCCATGCATTTAAAATAGCATTTTCTATACTTAATTCGAACCGTCGCAAAAAGGAACGTGAAGCCTTCAAAGCAACATGATGAATATAACATTGATGCATTGTTCAAACTACACAATAGAGCGGGCCATCGCTGATGGTGATTGGAGAACATTGCGAAGAACTCTTAAACTTATAGTATTGTTATCTTTTGTTTTCTTCTATTCAATATGGTTTCAAGAGAAGATTTATCATTAATTCCATTATAAGTGATTAATTCCTGAAGACCTATCTAGCTTGGAGATGAAGAGAGTGTGTAGTTTTGTGTATTTCACAATTCTAATATCTTCCATAGAAGACTAATCGACTATAATCGGATGAAGCCACTACTCTTGAAACATCAGAATATCAAGGTAGTGGAATATATTGTAGTTTCTAGAATTTTAGGAAACAATCTATTAAAATAGATGCGAAAGACATCAACCAATGGCATTCTCAAAAACCACCATTGAATCCAACTCACTGTGACGACACTTTGACATAGTTTTCGCAACTCCAAACTGAACTATTTGTGATAAGCCCCTGAGCGAAACAGCATGGCAGAGAGGAGAAGTAGACTAATTGTTGAAACAGTTAGCTCAATGCTAAATGAGAAAACATTACCTAATTATTTGTGGGCAAAGAGTGTATCTACTGCCACTTATCTTGTAAACATGTTGCCATCAAAATCTCCTGATAACATGATCCCATATGAAGCATGGTTATGGTAGAAGACCTTCACTTGATCATTCCATGATCTTTGGATGTGCTAATTATGTGCATATCCCACCAAAAATCAGAGGTAAGCTAGACCCTAAGGTAGAGAAGTGCATCTTATTAGGGTATGATTTGAATCCCTAATGAACAACCCTAACCTACCCTACCTACCGACCATCTCACAATTTTAATACCTTTGACAGAAGACTATTACACTATAACATGATGAAGCCACTAGTCTTGAAACATCGGAATATCAACGTAGTGGAATATATTGTAGTTTCTAGAAATTTAGGAAACAATCTAATAAAATAGATGCAAAATACATCAACCAGTGACATTCTCAACAACCACCTTTGAATCCAACTCACTCTAGGGATACTTTTACATAGTTTTTGCAAATCCAAATTGAACTATTTGTGACAAGTTCTCACTCAGACAAAGTTTTGGATGTTGCAGACCACTTTAGCCCTACTGCTATAGTGGGACAAGAATTAACTTAGAGAGGATCATTTCTAGGTAGAATGTCCTATGTGAATCTACCCATTGAATGTTCCAAATGGATCTCCCGATTCATCATAGTCCCTACGAAGACTAAGCAATTGTGAATGTGTGTATATTGTCATAAGGTGAATAGTGTACCCTTCCGGACCCTCTTCCCTTCCTTTTTTGGATAATATGTTGGATGCTAGTCGCAAGACCTATTCTTCTCTCTGTGGCTATAGTGGCTGCAATCAGGTTCCTATGGCCCATGATATCCCAAAGATCACTTTCATTACACATTGGGGTGTCATTGCATGCATACTAAGTGGTTTGGACTATGGAATGCTCTCAATACTTTTCAATAGTGCATGTAGGACATCTTCTCACCATACCTTGCCAGTTTTATAAATGTTTTTCTTGATGCTTTTGCACTCTTCAATGATGAAATTGATCACTTGCATCGTCTCTCCCTCCATTTCCTCAAATGTTGAAAATAGTGGTTGTGTCTCAATCTAGATTAATTCACTTTTCCAATGTCTTGTAGTAAGCTGCTTCGTCATATTATCTCGTGACAAGAACTCAAGCTGATCCTGACAAGGTTAAGGTATTTCTAGAAGCTATGCCACTGAAATCACCAAAGTATGATCTTTAATTTTTGGCTCAAATTGGTAGACATGGTCCCCACCTATGATCGTTTATAGACATTAGTATTCTCCTTACCTACTTAATTACAATGGGCCCACCTCTCTTCCAATGAATAGATGAATGACAAACTAGTTTTATGGGCCTTAAATAGTTCTAGATGCAGGCCCTAATCCTCTAAGCACGAAAGTGGGATGTCCCCTCTCATGTCTTTGTTGATGCGTTTAATATTCCCATTGGGAGTGTTTTTATGTAGATGATAGATAAATGGTCAGTGAGTCTATTATGCTAATCGCTCACTGGATCCTACCGTTCTAAACTATTTGGTCATTGATCGATAATGTTTAGTTCTTATTTATTCCATCAAGAAATTTCAACAATATCAGATTTTTTTTCTTTATTGTTGATCACTCAACCCTTACTTATTTAGTATGCCTACAGAATCTAGTGGTTGATTAGCTCATTGGTGGTATTCTCCAAGAATTCAAGTATGAAGTCATTCATCTTATGGGTTTTTGCATGATTTGGCTGACTTTCTGTCTTGTTTGGGCTTTGGTGAAGCTCCTACTCGAGTAGATGACTCTTGTCCTACTATTTATGACATGGGATTTCCCACCTCTTAAAATGATACACAAGTGATCTTTTTAACTACTGATTGACCCACTAATACTCTTCCTATAATGCCTCAACAAAATCTTTCATCGTATAGTCGAAGATTTTGCTTTAGTGTATGTAGTATGTGTGTGCATATTTTACTTAGTAGACTCTCTTAGCTTTCCAACAAGCTCACAAAGACTCAATTTGGATGAGTAAAGGTTAGGCATTGCACTGTTACAAAATAGACTACCTCTCTTTTCACTTGTGCACAAATCTCAGTCACACTGAAATGCTGATATCTCGACGCAGCAGAAAGATATCAATGTTAAAATGACCTAGAGAAAGAATGGGAGATAGGCGCTCATTCAATACAAGCATCACTGCATTTTAATTTATACACAGAGAGAAAGATCTGCTACAAGTTGGGTATGTCTCATCGACTACACTAGAGAGATAGAGGGTCTAGTTTGAGAAACTGATCCAAAACCTCACTGACAAAGATGATCTGGTGCTGAAACTTCTTGGCTTGCTCCTCTAGTCCCTGAGCACTTGCTAGATGCTTCTCCTCAGTCCTTTTGCTCTGAAAATGGGCCTTCATGCATGTATGAGTGATGTGTGACCTTTCACCTACCCCTTGCTTGTCTCGTGACTCTTCAATGCATTCTTCTTGGTGTTCCAACTCCTTAAGACCATACAAGGCCTTCTTCAACCTACAAACAAAATCAAGATGATCCGCATCTTCATATCCAATGGGTTGTGCCATGTATAACTCTTCTTTTAGCTCACCATTCAAGAACACTTTTATATCAAGCTGATATATAGGCCATCTTCTACCTGCACATACATCTATTATGCTCCTTATAGTTGTTTTGTTAGCACACACCAAAATTTTGTGTGAACCTCTTAGCAACCAACCTAGCTTTTTGTCTAGCTAGTGAACATATTCGTTTTAGTCTTATACACCCATTTCTTTCGAACAACTTTGATACCTAGTGTTTTAGGCACTAATTCCCAAGTCTCACTATCCTTGAGTGCTTTCATCTCTTCATCCATTGCTCTCTTCCATTCCTCCTTTGTTGATGCCTCCTTATACATTTGAGGATCATTATCTTCAACAACCTATATCATATAAGCATAGTGCTTGCTGATCTTGATGTTGAAGCCTTAGGCTCACTCATTTGAGTTGATTTAGCTTGCATATCACCTTTACCGCAAACTGATACATCATCCAAGTAATCATCTATTACCTTTTCTTTTCCCTTGTCTACATACCAAGGTTTCAATTCATTAAATACCACATCTCTTGATACATACAACTTCTTGTTGTAAGGGGTATAGCATTTGTAACCCTTTTGCTCAGTAGAATAGCCAATGAGAACACATTTTTCAGATTTTTCATCAAGATTAGATCTTACCTCTTGTGGAATGTGCACATAGCAAGTACATCCAAAAACCTTGAGATGATTCAACGAGTTCGTTTGCAAGATCATCATTTAGAGTAAACATACCTTCACATCATGAAAAACAAATTAATAAGAAAACATGGGATCTACATATTATCCCACTATGGCTCCAACAATGTCATACCTGCTATATCATTTCCAAGTCATCAAATAAATTGAAGTATAAATAGCCTAAGCCCAATAAAATAATGGCATGTATGCTTCATTAATCATACACCTTGCAATTTCAACAATGTGCCTATTTTTCCTTTCAGCCACCCCATTTTGTTGAGGGGTATACCTACATGTAAATTGCCTTTTAATACCATTCTCATACAAATAAGAGCTGAATTCTTTGGAGAAGTATTCTCCCCCTCCATAAGACCTTAGGGCTTTGATATATTTACTTGTCTCCTTCTCAACCTCTTGCTTGAACATCTTGAACATAGAGAACACATCTGCTTTTTCTTTAATGATGTATATCCAAACTTTTCTAGAATAATCATCATTAAATGTAACAAAATACCTTGATCTTCCCAAGTATAACTCTCTGGAAGGTCCCCATACATTAATATGGATGAGATCCAAGAGATTTGCAGCCCTATGTGTGCTCCTTTGGAATGGTTGGCTTGCTTGCTTCCCTAAATGACAAGCATCACAAAATTCATGAAGCTCTTTGTTCTCGAACATGGGCAGCCCTCTTACACGCTCTTCCTTGCTCCTTTTCCTTAGCTTAGGAATGTTGACATGCCCTATTCTCTTGTGCCAAAGGTCAAGTTCAACAATCATTTGATTACCAATTATAACAAAGCATACCTTGCTTGTATTTGGAGACACATCCAAGGTGAACATTCCTCCTTTGTTCCTTGAGCAACAAGCTTGTTTCCATCTTTAGGATTCCTTGTAAAGCATCCTCTATCATTGAATGTGACCTGTAAACCTTTCTCCACCATTTTCCCTACTGAAATAAGGTAATTAGTAATAGATGGAACATGCAATACCTTCTCAAGCACCTTGAGTGATTTGTCACATCCAATTCTTACATCTCCAATGTGCTCTATGACATGCTCAGTGTTCTGACATGTCTCCACACACCCTTTGGACTTTGGAACCTGCAAATTGGTGAATATATCACCCTCACAAGACATATGGTTGCTGCAACTTGAGTCTATGTACCATTTGGTATCATATTTAGCATCCTTTGAATAACCATGTCTCATAGCAAGCAATTGATCATTACCTATTTCCTTGTTTGAAGCATTTGAATAGTTCCCTAGCTTTCTTTCAGTGTATTTACCATCTTTATATCTACAATATGAACCTATATGATTTGGCTTACCACAATTATAGCAAATCATACCTTTGTGGGGGTTGTAGCCTCCTCTCCCTTTGCCTCTACCTCTTGCCTTTGCGTGGGCAGTAGAGTCACTTGAGCTTTCTCCTTCTTCTTTGCTTTGATGGTTGCCTTGATTCTTGTAGCCTCTTCCTCTTCCTCTTCTTCCACCTCTCCCTTTGCCTCCTGAAGAGTATAGGACTTGACCATGAGTGTCCTTGATTTTGGATGAATCTCCAAATCATGCCTCCTCAGCCACCAAGTGAGGAATGAGGTCTTCTAAGCATGGAAGTGGATCTCGATAGAGGATAGTGGTAATGAGAGGCTTCCACTTGTCTCCTCCTCTCAATCCATTGAGATTGACCTAAACCAAATCTTCATAATCAACCTTGCATCCCATTCATGCTAATTGATCCCTTAGATCCTTGATTTTGAGTGTGTACTCAACCACACTTTGGCTACTACCTTTATTTATGGTGTTGAGCTCATTTTGAAGTTGCATTTTCCTAGCTCTTGTAGAGGTTGCATAAACCTTTTCCAAAGCATCCGATACATCCTTGGCATTATCAAAATTTTGTATATGAACAACCATGGCAGTAGAAATTACCTGAAATATGAGGAACATTGCTCTTCTATTCCTTTCTTTCCATTCATTGGGCTCCTTCCTTTGTGCATTCTAAGTGGTTGCATCTTCAAGGTCTACATCAGGCCTTTCTTCTTCCCCACTCACTATGGACCATAGCCCTTTGCCCATAAGGTAATTTGTAACTTTGAACTTCAAAGGTTGGTAGTTGGCCTTGTCCAAGAACTCCACTTTCTGCCCCAAATCTTCCACTGAAATGAGAGTATGATAAAGAGGTTACCTTGTCAAGCAATCCCTTGTGTTGCACTTTTTTTTTTCTTCTTTTGATGAATCACCTTCTTCTCCAAGTGTACTCACTTGTAGCGTGTTTGTGCTAATACAACCTCCAAAGCTCTGATACCAACTGTGAGAAACAAATCCTCTATATGCACAACAAAAGTACAATGAGTCCAAGTAGGTCTCCCAACCTACTCTTGAAAAGTACCTGACCTGGCTCAAGAAATTTGACCCATCTCTTCAAATCCAATGACTCCAAGACTTTTTCCACACTTATTAGACTCTGTTAGCTTTCCAACAAGCCAACAAACACTCAATTTGCAAGAGTAAATATCATGCAACTCACTGTTACAAAACAAACTACCTATTTGTTCACCTCTGCACAAATTGCAGTCACAAAAAAATGCTGATATCTCGGCATAGCAAAAACTTGTCACTATGAAACTTGATACCAAGAGAGTAGGAGAGATAGGCTCTCATTCAAGACACGCATCACTACATTTGTCTTTATACAGAGAGAGAAAAATCTATTACAAGTTGCGTGTGTCTCACAGACTACACTAGAGAGAGAGGGTCTAGTGTGAGAAACTAATCCAAAACCCCACTTATAAAAGACGATCGGGTGCTTAAACTTCTAGGTCATCCTCCGCTGGTCCTTCCGCACTTGCGAGATGCTTCTTCTTAGTCCTTGTGCTCCTAAAATGTGCCTTCATGCATGTATGAGCGAATGTGTGACCTTTCACCTACCCCTTGCTTGTCTCTTTACTCTTCAATGCATTCTTCTTGATGTTCCAACTCCTTTGATTGTCCTTTGATGCTTCCTTTGTCCTCAAGTGGATCAGGACTCGTCGCTTCAGCATTATCCATGTATTTGCTCACTCTGGGAATATTCGAATTACCAAAATAATCCTCTAAGCTTCCTCCTTCTTTTTTCCAACACTATTGATGGCTATTTTTCTACAAACTTAAGTAATAAGAGGTTTCTACAAAGTAGGTTGTGGTGTCCTACCATGCAACATGATATATTTCAATACCATGTTTGCGACATTTGCCAGTGGATCGACTAGCATATTCCATGTTCCCATTATCCACTACATCCAATCTTGCCCCTAGAGCCTTTTCAAAAGTGGGGATTGAATTTTTTTGGACCCATTACTCGTCTTGTTGTAACTACTAATAATGCTTGGTGCAAATGACTAGCCTACAAAGTTGGCTAGGCATGAGAAGACTCTATGTGCAATTGATTGAAGACCCATGACAACCATTGCTATGGATTCGTTATCTTTTACCATTTGTAAAAGTCAAATTGACTTGGAGGAATATTTGTAAATGCCACTTAACTTGTGGAGTTAGTTAGAATGAAAAGATACAACTTCGTTTGGAGAGAATATCTCCTACATTAGGGGGTCACTTTTCTCGAGAGAGCCAAAATTGAATTCAAATTCAAATTTGAAGTTAGCTTCTATAAAAACAAGTTGTAAAATCTCGTGGGGTGCCACTCCAATTCTGAGCCTTTAATTGATCACATTGTAGAGAGTGTGTGGCTCACATCATAGCCTATTCTTCTCACTATTCTTGGGCATTGATTATCATGCCAATGATCATGTAAAACATTGTCATATAATACAATAGATCATTGTTTATATCTATTGATCTCTATCCCATGTTCACTCAGAATAGTGTACATTGAATCGTCATGTCTCCATCACTACCTGATCATTTTCAATGTTCTATTACATATTGGAATCAGCCCTAACTTTTCTATACACTAACAAATTTTTAAGACATTCCATTTATTGGATTGCGAGAAAATTGCCTCGAAGTGGTCACTAGTCATTCTCTATAGAGGTCCTAAAGAATCGGGGGTAATGCTACACTTGCTAAATTGATTGCTCTGTGTATAGTCAATCATTTTAAGTGGTTGCACTTCGAATCAATCTTTCTTTAAGCTAATTTGATATCTCGAGAAGGAGTTTTTCTAATTCCTACTGTACTAGGAGAATTGAGCTTAACAAGCAGCATGTGAACCAAAAATAGAACTTTTGTAATGATTTGTGAATGTTGAAGTTATCTGTCAAGGGAAAAGGTCTGGGCATATTCACCAATTTATATAGATCTCCAATTGAAAATGATGAAATTCAGTGTTTCGTTCCTCAAATTCATTTTTTCACTGGAAAAAAGAAAACAGATTATATACCAAAAAGTTGCACACAGTAAATACTGCAGGAATACTTGCTCTTCGGGAGTAGAAGAAGTTATAAGTGCCAAAGCTAGACACCTTGAAAGAAAATTCAAGGAAGAGGAAGTAATACGTTCATGGGAACGATGGCCTATGACAAGTCTTTTCACTTTTCTCTATTCAATTGGCCACTTCGACTACCTTGGTACCCCATGAGAGTCCTTCTCGGCATAGTTCCCATCATGAGAGAAGGACTAACTTATGTTATGTTACTAAATTGGACTAGTTCGTATATACATTAAACAGAGACCGCGAGTGATGACATGTCCGTTTACTTCAAAGTCGTCTGAGATTTTCCTTGAGCTTTAGTTCTCATTCTTTGATTCTTTTAATTTTACCTAAAAAAGATAGGTTTCACATTCACCTTCCAGGACGTTCCTTCAGCACTCCAAATTGCATTATTTCCCTTCAAATTACGAATTAAACTTTCGATGTAGTGGTGCACATCCATTTTAGAAAAAGCTTTTTTGTTTAAAACCATTCTTTTAGCACTTTAGATATAAGCCATAATGTTTATAAAAAGGGGTCATTAAAATTTGACCACTCTTTTAGTGCTTTAAAATAGTATCCATTATTTTTGTGAGAAAGTTGTTGAACAACTTTTTAGTGATTATCCATTCCTTTAGTACTTTAAATATTCTTCACTATATTTGTAAAAGAAAATCATTGGTACATATTCAGTTCCAAAACTCTATATAAAGAGCTTAGGAATTCATTTTTGTAGACATTTGTTGATACTCCATCATTGTGAATATATAGACATTTTTTGTACACAGAACTTCTCTTCTTTTATCTATTCTCGTGCGTCTACCCTCCTCTATCATCTTCACAGTCTATGCTAATTTCTACTTCCCTTCATGCTTCCATTTTGTGCTACTTCTTGAACTTCCTACATTCTACATTGGTATCAGAGTGAGGTTGATACATCAAAAGTGCTATACATGAGGTATACTCCCCCTACCTTGCTTACCTCGTTTGTTCATACCTCTTGAATTTCTACCTCTCCTTGCATAGGTAGCTTGAGAGGTTGTACCTTCATCATCAATCTTTTTCCTTTTCCCTTTCTCTTTAGTTTTGACTTTATCTGTATATAGAGCAGAAGAGTTGTTATCTCTGGATGCTTCTCCATTCTTGTTGAGCTTGGATTCATGGGTAAAGAGTTGCCCCATGAGTGTGGTAAGATCTGCAATCTACATGTCCATGTACCAGTCCATAGCAGTTGTGAAGGTCTCCCATTTGTCATCTGCCTTAATACCATTGATTACTTCTCTCACAATTTTTTCCTCTTCAATCTCCTGTCCTATGCTTGATAATTGATCAGCCACATCCTTGACTTTGGTCACATACTGTGAGATGCCTTGCTTGGGTTGCTTTCTTTGAGTGGTAAACTCAATCCACAATTGGTTCTTTGTAGCCCTTGTGCTGGAAGAAAAGTATGATGACAATGTATCCCAAGTCCTTTGGGATTTTGTACAGTTCCTAATGTGTGGAAGAAGAAAGTCAGAGATATAGTTGTGTAAGTATGACCTTGCTAATGCAACTTTGGCACACAATGAATTGAGTCTTTCATGCTCCTCTCTTGTAGGTTGTCCTTAGCTTCTGAAAAAGGGCATCTCCTCATCTCCTGAGATGTATCCATAAAGAATCCTTCCTTATAAGTATGCGTTCATCCTCAAGGACCATGCCTGGTAGTTGTTCCTGTCCCATTTATCAATGAAAGAAGGAAAACCATCTCCTATTTTACCTTAACTTTTCTCTGATTCCACTATTGGGAAAGATGGATGGACACTCCAAGAAATGAGTTGGTAATACTAATCCCTGCTTCGTACCAGCCCTCTTTCACTTCAGAGTTTGGTTGTAGGCCATTTTAACTTTCCAATGTACCTAAATAAGTGCCTATCTACTTTGGAGATGATCCTTGTAATGATTGATTCAAAATAGATAACTTCAACATTCACAAATCATCCAAAGATGTCTACGTTTAGTTCACACACCTACTACTTGTTAAGCTCAGTTCTACCAATGCAGTAGGAATTAGAAAACTTCCATCTCGAGATATCACATTAGCTTAAAGAACAAATGATTCCAAGTGGAATCACTTAAAATGATTGACTATACATAGAGCAATCAATTTACCAAGTGTAGCATTACCCTCTGCTTTTTTAGGACCTCTGTAGAGAATGATCACTAACCACTTCGAGGCTCTTTTCTCTAAATACACTAAATGGGTCATCTTCAAAATTTCTTAGCATGTAGAAGACTTAGGGCGAATTCCAACAAGTCATAGAACGTTGAAAATGATTGAGTAATGTCTGAGATATGAGGATTCAAAGTACACTATTCTAAGTGAACATGGTAGAGAGATCAACAGATGTAAACAATGATCTATTGTATTATATGACAATGTTGTACATGATCATTGGCATTATAATCCATGCCCAATGATAGTGAGAAGTGTAGCCTATGAAGTGAGCCACAAAATCTCTACAATGTGATCAACTAAAGGCTCAGAATTGGAGTGGCACCCCGTGAGATTTTACAACTTGTTGTTATAGAAGATAACTTCAAATTTGAATTTGAATACAAATTTGGCTCTCTCGAGAAACGTGATCCCTTAATCTAGGAAATATTCTCTCCAAATGAAGTTGTAGCTTTTCATTCTTACTAACTCCACGAGTTTAGTGACATTTACAAATATTCCTCCAAGTCAATTTGACTTTTACAAATGGTAAAAGATAAACAATCCATAGCAGTGGTTCTCATGGGTCTTCAATCAATTGCACATAAAGTCTTCTCATGCCTAGGTAAGTGTGTATGCTTGGCATTTCCACCAACAATTATTAGTAGTTACAACAAGATGCATAATGGGTCCAACAAAATTCAATCCCCACTTTTGAAAAGGCTCTAGGAGCAAGATTGGATGCAGTAGAAAATGGAAACATGGAACATGCTAGTCGAAGCATTGGCAAGGGTCGCAAACAGGAACATTTTGACATATATGTAACAACTTCTTATAAGTTAAGTTTGTAGGAAAATGGCCATCGATAGGATAGAAATGAGCAAGAGTTGACAGCAAGGCAACTTCATGGGTCGGCACACTTTGGCACCAAGCCATAGACCAATTGGAGTGATTAATTTGACCAACATTAAAGCAAAATCGCTGACTATACAAAGCAAGATTTTGTTGAGCCATTATAGGAAGAGTATTAGTGGGTCAACACATAGTTAAAAAGATCACTTGTGTATCATTATAGGAGGTGGGAAATTCCATGTCGTAAATAGTAGGACAAGAGTAATCTACTCGAGTAGGAGCTTCACCCAAGCCCAAACAAGAGATCTAGTGGTTGATTAGCTCCCATGAGCTAATCAACCACTAGATTCTGTAGGCATTCTAAATAAGTAAGGGTTGAGTGATCAACATTAAAGGTAAAAAAATGATAGTGTTGAAATTTCTTGATGGAATAAATAAGCACTAAACATTATCGATCAATGACCAAATAGTTTAGCTCCGTAGGATCCAATGAACGATTAGCATAATAGACTCTCCCAGCATTTATCTATCATCTACCTAAAAACACTCCCAATGGTAATATCAAAGGCATCGACAAAGACATGAGAGGGTACATCCGACTTTCGTTCTTGGAGGATTAGGGCTTGCATCAAGAACTATTTAAGGCCCATGAAACAAGTTTGTCCTTCATCTGTTCATTGGAAGAGAGGTGGGCCCACCGTGATTAAGTAGGTAAGATGAATAGTACTCTCTATAAACCATCAGAAGTGGGGACCATGTGTACCAATTTGACCCAAAAATCAAGAACATACTTTGGTGTTTTGAGTGGCATAGTTTCTAGAAGTACCTTAACCTTGTCATGATCAGCTTGAGTGCTTGTCAAGAGATAATATGACGAAGCAGCTTACCACAAAACATTGGAAAAGTGAATTTAGCTAGATTGAGACACAACAACTATTCTCAACATTTGAGGAAATCGAGGGAGAGACGATGCAAGTGATCAATTTCATCACTAGAGAGTGAAAAAACATAAAGAAAAACATGCATAAAATTGGTAAGGTATGGTGAGAAGATATCCTACATGCACTATTGAAACGTATTGAGACCATTCCATAGTCCAAACATCGTACTATGCATGCATAGACACCCCAATGTGTAATGAAAGTGATCTTTGGGATAACATGGGCCATAGGAACTTAATTGTAGCCACTATACCCATAGAGAAAAGAATAGCTCTTGCGACTAGCTACTTCATCCAACATATTACCCAAAAAACGAAGAGAAGAGGGTCCTAAAGGGTACACTATTCAACTTATGACAATATATACACATTCCTAATTGTTAGTCTTCTTGGGGACTATGATGAATCGGGAGATCCATTTGGAATGCTCAATGGGTAGATTCACATAGGACATTCTACCTAGAAACGATCCTCTCTAAGTTAATTCTTGTCCCACTATAGCACTAGGGCTAAATTGGTCTGCAACATCCACAACTTTTTCTGAGTGAGAACTTGTCACAAATAGTTGAGTTTGGATTTGAGAAAACTATGTAAAAGTGTCCTCAGAGTGAGTTGTATTCAATGGTGCTTGTTGAGAATGCCACTCGTTGATGTCTTTCACATCTATTTTATTAGATTGTTTCCTAAAATCCTAGAAACTACAATATATTCCACTACCTTGATATTCCGATGTTTCAAGACTTGTGGCTTCATCAGGTTATAGTGGAATAGTCTACTCTCGAAGGTATTAGAATCGTGAAATGGTCGGTAGGTAGAGTAGGTTAGGGTTGTTCATCAGGTATCCCCGATCTTTGATCAGACACCTATGGAAAACACTCTAGCTCAAAACCCTCTGACATATCCTAGGCCATAATGTTTCTAGGAGACTTCGAAATCATTTTGGATTCAACTAAGATCTTCAGTACGGATTCTATGCTTAGCTGAACCATCAATTCCTATGATGTCTTTATCAATTTTGTAGAACCAAAAACACTTTTGATCGTTCTAGGTTTCTTATCTTCTGAGTCGTTTGAGTAGAGTTTTCCTAATCACGATACAAAAATGTGCTCCTCTACAGTTCTCAATATATGCGACTCCCTAGTGGAATCGCTAATGTTAACCTCTTGTCACGTATTTGCTAAACTACCAATTTTCCAAGAATCGGTTCAATTGTTGAACCAATACACAAAACTACACACTCTCTTCATCTCCAAGCTAGATAGGTCGTCAGGGTTCTTCACTCGAGGCATTGCTATAATACGACCCTTAACTTTTTCTTATTCCTTAATAACTGTTCTCCTATTCTTACTAGAACACTATTCATACTTCGAATACAGAGATCATTAGTAACGCCATTAATCACTTATAATAAATTAATGATAAATCTTCTCTTGAAACCATATTGAATAGAAGAAAACAAAAGATGACCCGCTCTATTGTGTTGTTTCAACAATGCATGAATGTTATATTCATTGTTCAGGTTCCTTTTTACGATGGTTCGAATTAAGTATAGAAAATGCTAGTTTAAATGCATAACCACCTTTCCAGGATCGACCTTGACCTCTCTCGACAGGACATACTTGACCCTTTCGACATCTCTGAGATAGGTCATGACTACTAATCCTTCTAAAGGAAACTCTTAAACTACCTCACGCCAAGCACAATAGCCTCTCAACTCCTCAACATAGAGTGTAGGAGGAGCGGGCCATGCTTAGCAGCCCATGGACATCTTGATCCTCATGAGCACAATGGATTATATCCGCCCATAAATTGTTTTTGACATAATTCTCGCATTTCATCAGACTTCTCCCATGATTTTCTAGCCAAACAGCACCACCCATCCCCTGAGCTTAGCAAGAATCTCGATGAGGATAAGAGTATGTGTTTGAATATGTTCTTTACGTCTCTAGTATATCTAAAGTTTTATTGTTAATCTGAAAGGAAATAGTGGAATTTGCAGTGGTGAAGGAAGGTCATAGGGAGGTGCACGTGAGACCAATTTCTTATCGTGAAAATTAAAAGAATTAAGGAATGGTAATTGAAGCTCAAGGTAAATGTTATAAGACTTTCGAGTAAACGGACATGTCGTCGCTCCGGTCAATTGTTTGAATCTTTGTATCTTTGTTCCATCAAGAGCTTTTTTCATCATATCTGCAAGCTGAACCTTTTGAAGATATAAAACAAATGTTGATCTCTTTGGAAACTACCTTCTCACGAACATAATGGTAATGGACTTCGATATGCTTGGTACGTGCATGGAAAACTGGATTAGCTGCCAAATGTATACTGCTCATATTGTCACCATAAATTTGTGAAGTTATATAAAGAAGATGTAAATCTTCAAATAACTTTTTGAACCACATTACTTCACATATCCATTTTGCAAGCGCACGATACTCTGCTTCTGTAGATGAAAGGGACACTATTGGTTATTTCTTTGAACTCCAAGATACCAGTCGATTTCCCATTATTAATATGTAGCCACTCATGCTACATCGATCATCTTTATTTCTTGCCTAGTGTGCATCACTAAAAGCTTTAATATCAATATTAGTATCATGTGAGTAAAATAAACCTTCATTCAAAGTGCCTTTCAAATAGCGTAGCACATGCTTAGCCGCATTCCAATGCACATGTGTAGGCTTGTGCATGAACTATGAAAGTACTTCAAGTGCATAACCAATATCAGGTAGTGTACTTATAACATACAACAATGATCCAATCAGCGATCTATACATGTCTAAATTTTCAAAATGAACACCATCATGTATACTCAATTTTACATTAGGCTCCAAAGGATTTGCAACAGCTTTATATTCTGACAAACCAAAGTTTTGAATTAAATCACATATGTACTTCTTTTGACTCAACCATATACCTTGTTCATCATAAATAAATTGGATTCCCAATGCATAACGTAAAATTCCGAGATGTGAAATCTTAAACTCCTTACCAATTTGCTTTTTAATTTCATCAATCTCATCAATAGCACTTCTTATAATGATAAGATCATCAACATAAATGCAAATATACACACATTGATCTGTTACAAACTTACCATATAAAGAAGGATCTGCAACACTTGGTTTGCATCCTTGAGCTTCGAAATAGCTTACAAAGCGATGATTCCAAGCTCTAGGTGCCTCTTTCAAACCATATAATGCTTTTGTTAGCTTGCAAACAAAATTTGGATATTTGTTCGTATAGTTGATATTCTTGCAACTGGGCTAAATGTCTCTTCGTAATCAATTCCATATGTTTGTGCAAAAACGTTTGCAATTAACCTTGTCTTGTACCTGGAAATAGAACCATCAGTATTTCTTTTAATACAAAATACCCACTTATTTCCAATTACCTTCATCTTATTATTTCGTGGTACAAGCTGCCATGTGTTGTTCTCATAAAATGCATCTATCTCTTCTTGCATCACATGTGACCAATTAACATTTAAATTTGCATCTTCAAAACATGTAGGTTCATCTTCTTCAATAACTTTTCACATAAAAGTTGAATGTCAAACACAATAAGACTCAATTTACCTTTCTGTTGGCTTTCATTCTCTTGAACTTCTCCTAAGTTCATGTTCATGTTTTATCAAATCGGATTTAGAACTTTCATCAATTTCTGTATCATCACGTATCTCAACAAGCTTTTCTTACCTTTTCCTTTCTCGTTTGATGTAGGTGATGCTTTTTCTTCATTATAACCATTCTCATCTTCTAAGCTCACTCTTATAGTATCATGTAAACCACCCTGAAGTTCTTCTTGCATTTCTTCTTGAACCTGCAAAATAGGATCTGTAAACCAAGATAATAAATCATCAAAGCGTACATCACGGCTAATTATTGTTTTCTTACCTATTGGATTATAACACTTATATCCTTTTTGATTATCTACATAACCCATCAAAATACATTTCTCTACGTTTGGCTCTAGTTTGGTTCTCAATGCATATGGAGCCATAGCAAAACAAACACAACCAAATACACGCAAGTGATCAATAACAGGTTTTCTATTAGACCAAACCTCAAAAGGAGTTACATTATATGTTGTAGATGTTGACATATGATTCATCAAATATACTCCTATATTTACCGCTTCAGCCCAATATTTCAATGGCATATGCCTTTCATTTAGCATTGCTCTTGCTATTTCTGCAATAATCCTATTCCATCTTTCTGCTACTCCGTTCTATTGAAGAGTATACCTGCAAGTGACTTCCCTCTTTATACCTTCATTCCAAACAAAGTCATTAAATATTCTTGAAAAATATTCACTACCACCATCAGATCGTAACCTTTTAATTACCTTTCCGGTTTGTTTTTTGGCCATTGCTTTGAATTTGACAAAGCACTCAAACACATCACTCTAATGCTTAAGAAAATACACAAAAGTCATTCAGCTAAAGTCATCCACAAAAGTAACATAATACTTACTATGACGGTTCTTTAGTAGGACCCCAAACATCAGGATGCACCAATTCTAATAAATCCGTGCTTTGCAATTTTGCACTAGAAAAAGGATGACTTGCTTGCTTACCAAATTGACAAGCATCACACAAATGTATCATATTTTTTCTTGACATATCAGGTAAACCAACAATAATCTTTCTTTTAGCCATGTCTTTTAACTTATGTACATTTACATGTCTGATTAGCTTATGCCATAATTCAATTTGCTACATCCAATGTAAAAAGTCTTCCTCGACGTTGACCTTTCTCCAGGCCTTTATAATTTCTGCTTCAGATTTTCAACAAAACACCTAGATTTGTTGAACTGTGCTTGATAGCCACGCTCCACCATTTGACCAACTGAAATAAGATTTTTACTTATTATATATATTGAGGTTACATGAAGAACATCTTTTAAAATTTTATTGCCTTTTTAACCTTCAAAACACACGTCTCCAACTTGTGCTATATTGTGCATTGAAGTGTCACCTCTTTAAACTTTACCATCAAACAAAGGTGCACGTAAATTAGCAAACCAATCAACATTATTGCTCATATGATTACTACATCCACTGTCAACATACCATACATCATTGCTATAAGTTGCATCTGGATTCACATTCATCATAAGTACATTTTCACGATTTTGTTCCTGAAAAAAATTACATTTATTGATGATTATTCTAGAAAAGTTTCGATATACATCATTAAAGAAAAATCAGATGTGTTCTCTATGCTCAAGATGTTCAAGCAAGGGGTTGAGAAGGAGATAGGTAAATATATCAAATCTCTAAGGTCTAGTGGAGGGGGCGAATACTTCTCCAAAGAATTCAACTCTTATTTGTATGAGAATGGTATTAAAAGGCAATTTCCATGCAGGGATACCCCTCAACAAAATGGGGTGGCTGAAAGGAAAAATAGGCACATTGTTGAAATTGCAAGGTGTATGATTACTGAAGCACACATGCCATTATTTTTTTTGCCTCAGGTTGTTTATACTTCAGTTTATCTGATGACTTGGCAATGATATAGCAGGCATGCCATTGTTGGAGCCAAAGAGGGATAATATGTAGATGCCATGCTTTCTTATTAATTTGTTTTTTATGATGTGAAGGTATGTTTACTCCAAATGATGATCTTGCAAAGGAACTCGTTGAATCATCTCAACGTTTTTGGATGTACTTGCTATGTGCACATTCCACAAGAGGTAAGATCTAAACTTGATGAAAAATATGAGAAATGTGTTTTCAATGTCTATTCTACTAAGCAAAAGGGATTCAAATGCTATACCCCTTACAACAAGAAGTTGTATGTAACTAGAGATGTGGTATTTACTGAATTGAAACCTTGGTATGTAGACAAGGGAAAAGAAAAGACAATAGATGATTACTTGGATGATGTATCAGTTTGTGGTAAACATGATATGTAGGCTAAATCAACTCAAATGAGTGAGTCTGAGGCTTGAGCATCAAGATCAGCTACCCAAGGACACAAGGGTGAAAGAATAAGTCTATCAGAATCACCAATATCAAGGTATAAGCTTCTTAGTGACTCTCATGATGATTATAAAGGTGATAGTGAGTCATAGGATGAAGAAGAATATGAAGAGGTGGTTACACCATAAGTAAAGCTATCAAGGTTGAGAAAGCAATTCCTTAAAGGGAATGAGAGGAGGTCCTCAAAGCTCAAGAAGCCAATACAAAGGTTAAGTCATGACTCTTTCACTGCCAAGCACTATGCCTATATGATATAGGTTGTTGGAGATAATGATCCTCAAATCTATGAGGAGGCATCAACAAAGGAGGAATGGAAGAGAGCAATCAAATGGAGACTTGGAAAGAAGCCACAAATTGACTTGGATGTGCATATTGGAACAATCTCCCTTTATGGAGATAACATGTCATCTAAACACTTGGCTAATAACCCCATGTATCATGCTAGGAGTAAGCACATTGAAGTGCATCACCATTATGTAAGGGAAAAAGTTGATAATAATGAAGTGAATGTTCATTTTGTGACCACAAATGAGGAGGTTGTTGATATATTCACCAAAGGATTGGATGCATCAAAGCTAAGCAAGTTGAAGAACATGATCAGCTTGATGGACATAGACACTTCCTACCTAAGCTTGAGGGGGACTGTTGAAAAAAAAGGAGCAAGCTTAGACGATTATTTTGGTAATTTGAATAGTCCAAAAGTGAGCAAATACATGGATAATGCTCAAGCCACAAGCTCTTATCCACTTGAGGACAAAGGAAGCATCAAAGGATAGTCAAAGGAGTTGAAACATCTAGAAGAATGCATTGAAGAGTCAAGGGACATGCAAGGGGTAGGTGAAAGGTCACACATTCACTCATACATGCATGAAGGCGCATTTTCGGAGCAAAAGGACTGAGGAGAAGCATCTAGCAAATTCCCAGGGCTAGAGGAGCATGCCAAAAAGTTTCAACACCAGATCATCTTTGTTAGTGAGGTTTTGGTTCAGTTTCTCACACTAGACCCTCTATCTCTCTAGTGTAGTCTGTGACACATACCAAACTTGTAACAAATCTTTCTCTCTGTGTATAAATTCAAATGCAGTGATAATTGTATTGAATGAACGCCTATATCTCCTTCTTTCTCTGGGTCATTTTCACATTCATCTGTTTCTGTTGTGTCGAGATATCAACATTTCACTATGACTAAGATTTGTGCACAACTGAATAGAGAGGTAGTATGTTTTGTAACAGTGCATTGCCTGATATTTACTGATCCAAATTGAGTGTCTATGGGCTTGTTCGAAAGCTAAGAGAGTCTACTAAGTGTGGCCAAAATCTTGGAGTTGTTGGATTTCACATGGTGGATCAACTTGCTTGATCCACGTCACGTACTTTTCAGGAGTAGGTTGGGAGACCTACTTGGGCTCATTGTGCTTTTGTTGTGCATATAGAGGATTTTTTCCTCACAAATAGGATAGGAATGAGCAAGAGTTGATAGGGAAGCAAATTCATGGGTTGGCACACTTTGGCACCAAGCCATAGATTGATTGGAGTATTTAATTTGACCAACAATAAAGCAGAATCTTCGATTATACAAGGCAAGATTTTGTTGAGGCATTATAGGAAGAGTATTCGTGGGTCAATCCGTAGTTAAAAAGAACCCTTGTGTATCATTTTAAGAGGTGGGAAATCCCATGTCATAAATAGTAGGACAAGAGTCATCTACTCAAGTAGGAGCTTCACCCAAGCCCAAACAAGAGAGAAAGTCAGCCAAATCATGCAAAAACCCATAAGATGAATGACATCATACTTGAATTCTTGGAGAATAGCACCAATGAGCTAGTCAACCACTAGATTCTGTAGGCATACTAAATAAGTAAGGGTTGAGTCATCAACAATAAAGGTAAAAATCTGATATTGTTTAAATTTCTTGATGGAATAAATAAGGACTAAACATTATTGATCAATGACCAAATAGTTTAGATCCGTAGGATCGAGTGAGCGATTAGCATAATAGAATCCTTGGCCATTTATCTATCATCTACATAAAAACACTCCCAATGGGAATATCAAAGGCATCAACAAAGACATGAGAGGGGACATCCCACTTTCCTGCTTGGAGGATTAGGGCTTGCGTCAAGAACTATTTAAGGCCCATAAAACTAGTTTGTCATTCATCTACTCATTGGAAGAGAGGTGGGCCCATCGTGATTAAGTAGGTAAGAAGAATACTAATGTGTATAAACCATCATAGGTGGGGAGCATGTCTACCAATTTGACCCAAAAAATCAACAACATACTTTGGTGATTTGAGTGGCATAGCTTCTAGAAATACCTTAACCTTGTCACGATCAGCTTGAGTTGTTGTCAAGAGATAATATGACGAAGCCGCTTACTACAAGACATTGCAAAAGTGAACTTAGCTAGATTGGGACACAACCACTATGTTCAACATTTGAGGAAATGGAAGGAGAGACGATGCAATTGATCAATTTCATCATTGGAGAGTGCAAAAGCATCAAGAAAAACATGCATAAAATTGGTAAGGTATGGTGAGAAGATATCCTACATGCACTATTGAAGAGTACTAAGAGCATTCCATAGTCCAAACCAGTTAGTGTGCATGCAATGACACCCCAATGTGTAATGAAAGTGATCTTTGGGATATCATGGGCCACAGGAACTTGATTGTAGCCACTATAGCCACAGAGAAAATAGGTCTTGCGACTAGCTACTTCATCCAACATATTATCGGAAAAAGGAAGGGAAGAGGGTCTGAAAGAGCACACTATTCACCTTATGATAATATATACACATTCACAATTGCTTAGTCTTCTTAGGGACTATGATGAATCGGGAGATCCATTTGGAACGTTCAATGGGTAGATTCACATAGGACATTCTACCTAGAAATGATTCTCTCTAAGTTAATTCTTGTCCCACTATAGCAGTAGGGCTAAAGTGATCTACAACATCCACAACTGTTTCTGAGTGAGAAGTTGTCACAAATAGTTCAGTTTGGATTTGCAAGAACTATGTAAAAGTATCACCGGAGTGAGTTGGATTCAATGGTGGTTGTTGAGAATGCCACTGGTGGATGTCTTTCGCATCTATTTTATTAGATTGTTTCCTAAAATTCTAGAAACTACAATATACTCCACTACCTTGATATTCGGATGTTTCAAGACTAATGGCTTCATCACGTTATAGTGGAATAGTCTTCTGTCAAAGGTATTAAAATTGAGAAATGGTCGGTAGGTAGGGTAGGTTAGGGTTGCTCATTAGGGATTCAAATCATACCCTAATAAGATGCACTTCTCTGCCTTAGGGTCTAGCTTACCTCTAATTTTTGGTGGGATATGCACATAAGCAACACATCTTCATGCTTCATATGGGGTCATCCCATCAAGAGATTTTGATGGAAACCTATTTACAAGATAAGCCGCAATAGATACACTCTCTGCCCATGAATAATTAGGTATTTTTTTCTTCTTTAGCATTGACCCAACTATTTCAACACTTAGTCTACTTCTCCTCTCTGCCACCCCGTTTCGCTCAAGGGCTTGTCACAAATAGTTCAGTTTGGATTTGCAAAAACTATGTCAAAGTGTCCTCACAGTGAGTTGGATTCAATGGTGGTTGTTGAGAATGCCACTGGTTGATGTTTTTCACATCTATTTTATTAGATTGTTTCCTAAAATTCTAGAAACTACAATATATTCCACTACCTTGATATTCTGATGTTTCAAGACTAGTGGCTTCATCGGGTTATAGTGCATCAGTCTTCTATGGAAGATATTAGAATTGTGAAATACACAAAATTACACACTCTCTTCATCTCCAAGCTAGATAGGTCTTCAGGGTTCTTCACTCGAGGCATTGCTGTAATACGACCCTTAACTTTTTCTCATTCCTTAATAACTGTTCTCCTATTCTTACTAGAACACTATCCATACTTCGAATATAGAGATCATTAGTAACGCCGTTAATCACTTATAATGGAATTAATGATAAATCTTCTCTTCAAACCATATTGAATAGAAGAGAACAAAAGATAACAATACTATAAGTTTAAGAGTTCTTGGCAATGTTCTCCAATCACCATCAGCGATGGCCCGCTCTATTGTGTTGTCTCAACAATGCATCAATGTTATATTCATCATGTTGCTTTGAAGGTTTCACGTTCCTTTTTACGACGGTTCGAATTAGGTATAGAAAATACTAGTTTAAATGCATGGCGACCTTTCCTGGATCGATCATGACCTCTCTCGACAGGACATACTTGACCCTTTCGACATCTCTGAGCATACTAATCCTTGTAAAGGGCAACCCTTAAACTACCTCACGCCTCTCAACTCCTCAACATAGCAGCCCATGGACATGAAACTTCACGACACTTACGTCACTCAAGCTCTCGATCCTCATGAGCACAATGGATCATATCCGCCCATAATTTTGTTTTTGACATAATTCTGGCATTTCATGGGTCTTCTCCCATGAATTAATGTGTTGGAACATGTTCATTACGTCTCTAGTATATCTAAAGTTTTATTCTTAATCTGAAAGGAAATAATGGAATTTGGAGTGGTGACGGAAGCTCGTAGGGAGGTGCACGTCAAACCAAGTTCTTATCGTGAAAATTTTCTTGGAGAATAACATCAATGAGCTAATCAACCACTAGATTTTGTAGGCATACTAAATAATTAAGGGTTCAGTGATCAACATTAAAGGTAAAAATTTGATATTGTTGAAATTTCTTGATGGAATAAAGGGACTAAACAAGGGACAAAGGAATAAAACTCAGTGGCACAGCTTCTAGAAATACCTTAACCTTGTCACGATCAGCTTGAGTGCTTGTCAAGAGATAATATGACGAAGCAACTTACCGCAAGACATTGCAAAAGTGAATTTAGCTAGATTGAGACACAACCACTATTCTCAACATTTAAGTAAATGGAGGGAGAGATGATGCAAGTGATCAATATCATTACTAGAGAGTGAAAAAACATCAAGAAAAACATGCATAAAATTGGTAAGGTATGGTGAGAAGATATTCTACATGCAATATTGAAAACTACTGAGAGCATTCCATAGTCCAAACCACTTACTATGCATGCATAGACAACCCAATGTATAATGAAAGTGATCTTCGGGATATCATGGGCCATAGGAACTTGATTGTAGCCACTACAGCCATAGAGAAAGGAATAGGTCTTGCGACTAGCTACTTCATCCAACATATTATCCAAAAAAAGGAAGAGAAGAAGGTCCACAAGAGTACACTATTCAACTTATGACAATATATACACATTCGCAATTGCTAAGTCTTCTTAGGGACTATGATGAATCGGGAGATCCATTTGAAATGTTCAATGGGTAGATTCACATAGGACATTCTACCTAGAAACGATCCTCTCTAAGTCAATTCTTGTCCCACTATAGCAGTAAGGCTAAAGTGGTATGCAACATCCACAACTTTGTCTGAGTGAGAACTTGTCACAAATAGTTCAGTTTGGATTTGCGAAAACTATGTAAAAGTGTTCTCAGGGTGAGTTGGATTCAATGGTGGTTGTTGAGAATGCCACTGGTTGATGTCTTTCGTATCTATTTTATTAGATTCTTTCCTAAAATTCTAAAAACTACAATATATTCCACTACCTTCATATTCCGATGTTTCAAGACTAGTGGCTTCATCAGGTTATAGTGGAATAATTTTCTGTCGAAGGTATTAAAATTTTGAAATGATCGGTAGGTAGAGTAGGCTAGGGTTGTTCAACAGGTATCCCCGATCTTTGATCAGACAATATGGAAAAGATTCTAGTTCAACAGCCCCTGACATATCCTAGGCCATAATATTTCTAAGATTCACCGAAATCATTTTGGATTCAACTAGGATCTTTAGTACCGATTCTCTGCTTAGCTAAACCATCAATTCCTCTGATGTCTTTATCAATTTTGTAGCACCAAAAACTTTTTTGATCGTTCTAGGGTTCTTATCTGCTGTGTCGTTTGAGTAGAGTTTTCCTGATCATGATACAAGAATGTGCTCATCTATAATTCTCAATATATGCCACTCCCTAACAAAATCGCTAATGTTAACCTCTTGTCAGGTATCAGCTACACTACCAGTTTTCCAAGAAACGGTTCAATTGTTGAACCAATACACAAAGCTACACACTCTCTTAATCTCCAAGCTAGATAGGTCCTCAGGGTTCTTCACTCGAGGCATTCATGTAATACGACCCTTAACTTTTTCTCATTCCTTAACAAATGTTCTTCTATTCTTACTAGAACACTATCCATACTTCGAATATAGAGATCATTAGTAACACCATTAATCACTTAATGGAATTAATGATAAATCTTCTCTTGAAACCATGTTGAATCGAATAAAAGAAAAGATAACAATACAATAAGTTTAAGAGTTCTTCGCAATGTTCTCGAATCACCATCAGCGATGCCCCGCTCTATTGTGTTGTTTCAACAATGCATCAATGTTATATTCATCAATGTTATATCAATCCCTGACCTCTCTCGACAGGACATACTTGACCCTTTCGACATCTCTGAAGGGCAACCCTTAAAGTACCTCAGGCCAAGCACAATAGCCTCTCAACTCCTCTACATAGAGTGTAGGGGGAGCGGGCCATGCTTAGCAGCCCGTAGAGATGAAAATTCACGACACTTCATGAGCACAATGGACTATATCCGCCCATAATTTTGTTTTCGACATAATTCTCGCATTTCATGGGACTTCGCGCATGACTTTTCAGCCAAACAGCACCACCTATCGCCTGAAGTTCGCAAGAATCTCTATGAGGATAAGACTTTGTGTCTGAACATGTTTATTACGTCTCTAGTATATCTAAAGTTTTATTCTTAAGCTGAAAGGAAATAATGGAATTTGGAGTGGTGAAGGAAGGTCGTAGGGAGGTGCACGTGAAACCAACTTCTTATCGTGAAAACTAAAGACTTTGAAGTAAACGGAGATGTCATCCCTCCGGCCTCTGTTTAATGTATATACGGAGTCGGTACCATAACAGACGTCCGAGAGTTTTACTCTCTCACGATGGAGACTATGTACTTGAACATGTTCGCTGCGTCTCTACTACATCGAAAGTTTAATTTAATCTGAAGGGAAATAATGAAATTTGGAGTGCTGAAGGAAGGTCCTAGGAAGGTGAATCTGAAACCTATTTCCTTTTAGGTCAAATTAAAAGAATCAAAGAATGAGAAGTAAAGCTCAAGAGAAATCTCAGAAGACTTTGAAGTAAACGGACATGTCATCGCTCGGGGTCTCTGTTTAATGTATATACAAACTGGTCCAAGTTAGTCCTTCTCTCAGGATGGGAACTATGTCGAGAAGGACTCTCATGGGGTACCAAGGCAGTCGAAGTGGCCAATCGAATAGAGAAAAGTGAGAAGACTTGTCGTAGGCCATCGTTCCCATGAACGTTTTACTTCCTTTTCCTTGAATCTTCTTTCGAGGTGTCCAGCTTTGGCACTTCTAACTTCTTGTACTCCCCAAGAGCGAGTATCCCAACACTATTTTACCGTGTGTAACTTTTTGGTATATAATCTGTTTTCTTTTTCCAGTGAAAAACTGAATTTGAGGAACGGAACACTCAATTTCATCGTTTTCAATTGTAGATCTATATAAATTGCTGAACATGCCCAGTCCTTTCCGTTGACAGTAACTTCGACATTCATAAAACATTAAAAAAAGTTCTATTTTTGGTTCACACGCTGCTTGTTAAGCTCAGTTCTCCTAGTATGGTAGGAATTAGAAAAATTCCTTCTCGAGATATCAAATTGGCTTAAAGAACTATTGATTGCAAGTGCAATCACTTAAAATGATTGACTATACATAGAGCAATCAATTTAGCAAGTGTAGCATTACCCCCGATTTTTTAGGACCTCTACAGAGAATGACTAGTGACCACTTTGAGGCAATTTTCTCCCAATCCACTAAATGGAATGTCTTGAAAATTTGTTAGCATATAGAACACTTAGGGCTGATTCCAATAAGTCATAGAACATTGAAAATGATTGAGTAGTGACGGAGACATGAGGATTCAAAGTACACTGTTTTGAGTGAACATGGGAGAGAGATCAAGAGATATAAACAATGATCTATTGTATTATATGACAATGTTGTACGTGATCATTGGCATGATAATCAATGCCCAATGATAGTGAGAAGTGTCGGCTATGAAGTGAGCCACACACTCTCTACAATGTGATCAACTAAAGGCTCAGAATTGGAGTGGCAGCCCGTGAGATTTTACAACTTGTTTTTATAGAAGCTAACTTCAAATTTGGCTCTCTCGAGAAAAGTGATCCCCTAATCTAGGAGATATTCTCTCCAAATGAGGTTGTAGCTCTTCATTCTTACTAATATGCTTATGATAGGAATGTTGTGTTTACATTGGAGATGAATCTGGCTGTTGCGATACGAGGTGAGGCGACTCTCCGAACCTCATTATTCACCGTAGTAGTCGTAATCCCCGTCTATGGTGATCTTGTGGTAGCGAAGGAGTGCTCTGCTGCCAATGGTATTCTTCGCCTGCCCGCTTCGCATAACGAGGATGCTAGGGGAGTCTCACCGTCGCCGGGCCCTAATATGCTTTCGGACATCACCGCGCTACGACATTTGGGTTGATGGTGCAACCGCTTTGATTGCAAACTGTGATATTCCGCGACATGGCGCAGTTATGTGTATATGCTCGCGCGTACGTGTGTTAAGGAAGGCTTGCAGGCTGTAATGCTTGGGTACTAATGAACACAAGTGCTTACTATATGCTCAGAGAGAGAGAGATGTGGGCGATGAGAAAGAGATGATATCTTGATGCACGGCTGGGGAGAATGAACACAATGGATTTCGAAACACCAAGTTCGCTCTATTTAAAGGAGCTGTCGTACTATGATTCCAGGGCGGTCGTAGTCGTTCCTGGTGTGTTTCCTCGTCGGGAATGTAGTGAGGATTTCCCAGTCAAGTCCTTAGCTGTAAAGAATCCTATGACTTTAGAAAAATGGAGCATGAATACATTTGAATCTTTCTGATAGGTGAAAACTCAATAAAAAGGTATAGAATAGGCATAAATTGGCAAGGAGTGCCTCTTTGGGTCCATAATGCTCACGTTGATGTTTCTTTATTCACTAGCATTTACAAAGACATGTAACATGCACTTCATGGAAACTCCTAGGACTTTAGAAAAATGGAGCATGAATACATTTGAATCTTTTTTATTGGTGGAAACTCCATCTCCATCTAGCAACTGCTTGACTCTCCTTCCACATTTCCATGATCAATATGTATGTAATGGGCATCTCAAGGTCACAATTTTTTGACATCTTCTTGAGCTGCTTCGTACTTAAAATAATTTTTTTTCTTTCCAAAAACATGAGCTTCGCATTCCACTAGACACTTATGGTTCCTAAAGTGACAAGAATCATTGTAAATTCTTTTATTTCTAGCTCTATTATTTTGAAACACATGTTCGGGAGCTCTAAAAGTGAAAACATAATCTCAGTGCTTTACTTTCAAAACCAACTATCGAATGCCTTTCTTTGAGACATTGATCCATAGCGATCAGTCCATGTGTGTGAGGGACAACGGCAGCTAGCCAAGGTCCCAAGCTTGGGGGATACCCTAAGGTACCTGGTAGTAATGGGGATGAGTGTTGCATCATGGCCACATGTCAACACTAGGCCATTCCAGATCATTGCTATTTTTAGAGTACAAGAGGGTATCTATGGATGGGAGGAGAGACACACACACATCATTCAAGTCTTTCTCTCAATTGGTATCATTGCTATTTTTAGAGTACAAGAGGGTATATATGGATTCGAGGAGAGACACACATCATTCAAGTCTTTCTCTCAATTGGTATGAGAGCACTAGTTTTCTTGGGACCATAATTTGTTTCTCACATGCGTTCTTGGAGTTTCTTTCGGCCTTGTCCATGTTTTCTCTCCCAAATCCGCTTCTTCACATGGGTTTAAAGCTTTTAGCTACCTGTCGTAGGAGATAAAAGATCTGGACAATTGAGGGAGCCCAGAGGATCCCCTCGATGGGAGCATAGTGATGTGTGCACGATGCCCAAGAAAACGTAGGCTATAGTCGTATGAGAGCTCATCCACACATGTTGGATCCTCCTCGGAAGAGCCCTATATGATGCGCATGCTGCCAATGTAGAGGGGAGAGAGAGAGAGAGAGAGAGAGAGAGAGAGAGAGAGAGAGAGAGAGATGTGGACACATATTGTACGATGCATGTATTCTTCTTTGCACAGACAGGTATGTATTTTCTTATAGATTAGTGAGAAAAGAAAAATAAATTTGTCAGCATGTGTAATCCCCTTTGGTTTATTTGTAGTTCGATTGTGCCTATCAGCACTGTTCTTGCAACAATTGCTTGATGATTACTGGTAATTTTTTTAATTTTCAAAATTACGTCATTATGGTGCCAAGATTTTTAGAAATTAACTATGCATAAACATTAAAGAATACAGAACATACAAAAAGTATCTTGTTTCTTTATTTTTTTCATTGAGCAAAGACTTGTGATTTGTTTCTTTTGAAGTGACACTTAATTATTTAGGCATGCAGAGAGCGTACTATTTGAAAATCACAAAAAATGTCAAATCAAGAAATCAAAAAAATTAATTGACCATCACCATCACCGAGTATGGATTTAGGACCATCATCCCCTTCTAGGAGAGATACACTCATGGAACAACCTCTCGATGAGCGTAATTTTCAAGGATGGAGGTAGATGCTCCTGATGAGCATCAAACTCCGAAAGTCCCTAGAGATAGCATCCTAGTTAGAGAGGCTAGAAAGTATCTTAAGGATCTTAAGCCTCCCAGATATCATGGTTCCACTAGTACTAGGATTATTGATGTTCTTCAGTTGTTGCTTGACAAGTGGGAGAAGTGTTTTCACGTGTGTCATATCATGGAAAATAGACACAAGATTCAGCAGGCCATGTATAAGCGTATGAACATCACCCATAGGTGGTGGCATAAGATAGAACAAGATAACAAGGAAAGCAAAACTTGAGATCAGTTCAAGATCTTATTCTACACTAATTTTGTATTGTGTGATGATAGGTCTAGAGCACTAGACACCTGGTTCTTCATGAGTTAGAAGAATCAGATAGTTCAGGACTATGGGGATAAGTATTGAGAGGTGCTTGTTAAAATTTTTGTTACTATCCTAAAGTTTCTCCAAAACCACAAGTTCATCTCAGGACTGAGAGAAACTATTAGACCATTGGTGACGAAAGTATTTTGTCTTGGCCTACTCCTCAAGCTGAGGGGCATTTATGGTCATTTCTAGGAATCTCTTGTTTCTATCCAAAATTCATCTCTTCATATTCATCGATAGGAGTGTCTATGAAAAACTTGCTTCAAGGCAAAGTTCTATTTGCATGGAAGCAAGAGTAACAAGATAGTTTTGGTACTATAAATCAAGATGTTTTAGAGGCTCCTATCCTCAAAGTGGCAGATCCACGGAAAAGCCTTTTAGTTAGAGACAGATGCTAGTGGCATAGCCATAGGGGGAGTTTTGAGCCAAGCTGGCAGACCAATAGCTTTTGAGATCAAGAAATTGAGTAGTGCATAGTGCAATTGTCTTGTGCATGAATAGAATTTGTATGCAATGGTGCATGCACTTAAAGTTTGGAGACACTATCTTTATGGTGGAAACTTTAAGGTATACACAAATCACCATACACCTAAGCACTTTTGTAGTCAGCTAGATCTTCAAGGTAGATAGGCTAATTCAGTTGAGGTCATGTAGGAGTTTCACAAGGAAAATTTGTATAGAAGAGGCAAAGAGTATATAGTTGCTGATCCATTTTCACGGACAATGTATCAAATGAGCTTTACAGTTCTAGAAAGCTCATTGCTTCAAGAGACAAAGGAAGCATAGGTCGAAGATCCACATTTTTTTTAGATTATTAGAACCATCCATGATGCCTCTATTACGGGACTGGGGACAATTCCAACTGTTTCTTCACCTAGCAGAGTGAAAACATCTAATCCATATTCCAATTGCTCATAGGAAAATTTAATAGACAAATAGAAAGGAAAGGTTTGCATACCAGATTCTCACGATTGGAGAACAAAATTCATGCATGATAGCCATGATGTTCCTTGCGTAGGACATCCTAGTGTTGATAAGAAAATACCGCTTGTTACAAGAACATTTTGGTGGCATGTATTAGCGGGAGATGTCCACACTTATGTTCATCGATGCTTTATGTGTCAATTCAACAAAATAGAAAGGGTAAAGACACTAGGTCTTTTGCATCCTTTACAGATTCTAGATCATAACTGTGACACTATATCCATGGACTTCATAGTGAAGTGGGGTTACCACGAACCCAAAGAAAGCGGGATACTATCCTAGTTGTGGTAGACATATTGAGCAAGATGGCTCATTTCATACCCACACAAGAGAGGATAAAAGCTCCATAGGTAGCACAATTATTTATCTAGCATGTCCTCAGATTGCATGGGCTATCGACATCCATAGTTTTAGATAGGGATGTGACATTCACATGATACTTTTGGAAGTTTGTATTTGACAAAATAAAATTTTCATTAAAGAGTAGTAGTTGTGATCATCCTGAGACAGATGGTCAGACAGAGAGGGTCAATGAGATAGTCAAGGACATCTTGAGGGCATATGTATCTGAGAGACAGAGAGATTGAGATAGTTACTTGCCACTACTTGAGCTTGCTTAGAACAATTGGCATCGTAAGGTGACATGAATGTCTCCTTTTGAGATGAACTATGCCATGAATCCCAATGCTGCTAGTACCTTGGGCATGCCAAAGAAATGTCCTAGTGCTTCGGAGTTCTTAGCAAACCTTGAAGGAAAGTTAGAAATAGCTCAAGCTTAGATGCAACAAGCCATTGATAGGGGTGAGAAGTATGCTAACATGAAGAGATCTCCTAGATCCTTTGAGGAGCAAGATAGAGTCTTTCTTTGGGTACCTGCTAGATCTACTTCACTCTCCACAGGGAAGTGTAGTAATGTTTCACCAAGGTTTTGTGGAGCTTGGAAGATAGTTAAAAAGCTAATTGAATTTGCATACCAATAAGAGCTTCCTCCAAATTCTAGAGTCCATCCACTGTTTTATGTTAGTAAACTTCAAAAGTATATTTTTAGGGATGATAATCTCATGGAGGGTATTGTTTCTTTGAAAGAAAGTAATAGCATGGATCATTCTCGAGATAGGATACTAGATAAGAGATAGCTAGCCAAGGTCCCAAGCTCTGGGGATGCCCAAAGGTTCTTGGTAGTAATGGGGATGAGTGTTGCATGATGGCCACATGTCGACACTAGACCATTTTAGATCATTGCTATTTTTACAGTACAAGAGGGTATATATGGATGGGAGGAGACACACACACACACACACACATCATTTAAGTATTTCTCATATTTTCAAACATTTGCATGTGGTGGCTATCCAAGTACTGAAACTAATTAAAAGGATGTGTTTGGCTCAAATTCAAAAGCAGTGTTCAAAAATCCCATAACGAAATCTTCGGAGTAGTAATTATATTGTCGAGTTCTTTATAAAATGTGGTTAGACATATCTTAATAGTGTCCAAATTATTGACCATTATCTAGCAAGATGGGTTAGGAAATGTCAAAACTTCTCTTTTCTAGAGCTCTTGGTTGCTAAACACGTATTTTGTAGTGATTAGGTTATCTTTTGGGACCATTATAGCAAGATAATTAAGAAAATATTTATCTGAGAGAGAGTTCACGCACAAAACATCATATTGAGCCCATGACATACTATGCCTACTATTCCATACATATATCCATACATGGAGCATCGTGTCCAAGTCAAGTTTTCCACATAAGCTTTTCCTTTGTAAGGTTCTTTGCATGACCTTACGTTAGCATACATGTTTCATTTATGTCATTGCCCATCTTTTGTTAATGTAATCATATGCCTTTTACCCCTTTTGTCCATATGCATGTAGTCATTGGGATACCAAGAGTATCTTATGAAAATTTCCCATTCGACTTAGTAACTTGGGTTCCAAACAAGTATTTTCAATTTTCTATCGAGATCTGGCATGACTCTATTCTTTTTTAAAATAGTCTCAGAATGTCCTAAAGTCCCAATGTTGGAGCAATCCTTATTTGAGAACTTAGACAAACTTTGGTTAAAAATAGGCAAAATTTTGTTGCAACATTAGAAAGTGGCCCTTGAGATCTTTCCAAGGATATATAGCATTGTACCATTTGGTTCCAGATTGGGCCGAAAATTGCAAAGCCTAAATTTGCTTTTCATCATGCTTTTCATCCAAAATGAATGGCACTTCAATTAAAAGCATGCACATATATTTATTTGGCCTTCGAATTTTCTTTTCACACCATGCGCCTTACTTTTATCCAAAAGCATGTTTTTTTTGGGCCCCAATCCTCACTATATAAGGAGAGGCTCACTTGTCCACAATCATCCATCAAGATCAATCGAGATCAAGGATCTATAGGCTATTTTCGTTAATATCCTAGGTGACGAGCTAGGACTCAAGGAGAACTCAAGGAGAACATGTAGATTTTAACGAGTTTGGAGATAGCCAACGTTGTTCTTATTAACACATCCATTATGTGCATGTTGATTCTCGAGAATTCTAGCTTCTAATTTAGGGTTTCTACTTATGTTCTTTTGTATAATGCCCTTGCTTATTACTTAACACTAGGAGGAACAATTGTTGCCGCAGATCAGAGAAGGCCTAAATTAAGTTATGGTTTTTTTATCTTGACTATTTACTATAGCCTTTATCCTTTTTCTCCATATATTAACTCAAATGATTCACCTCTTTGGAACATTTTCACTCAATGTTTGTAACAAGCACCCTTAGGTTCATCCTACATTCTGTTTTTGTATCATGCACACATATTGTAATTGAAATTTTACATTAGTAGTGTGTAGTAGCACTAATCAACTATACTTTCTGATTTGACTTCTTAATTCCATCTAATGCGATTTATCTGTAATGTTCTAAGGTTAAATGTTGGAAGATCCTTCATTTTACCTTTGATTTATTTATTATCCCTACCACGCTTCCAACATTTTGTATCGGATCATAGTTGATATATACCCTTAACTGAAGGTGAGTGAATATAGGGATAGATTTGAACAAGAAGATAAATTAGATGGAACGTGTAACTATCCAATGTGGTGTTTTATGATCATAAATTTGCTAGTATCCAGGGATCCATGGATCATTGTCAATGGCAAGTACCCTAGACCAAGCCAAAACGAGGAGAAAGTGACCTCTTTATCCAAGAAAGTTTCTTCTGGAATTTCTACATAGTAGACGTGAGTTTCACTTTTATTCTCAAAAGGCTTAACTTGATTGTCAAATAGTATAATAATTCATGGATCATGAGATTTCTTATTTTCACATCTCTTTGGAGTCCATTACTTTCTAAGTTTTCTATATGGTCTTTCCTCCATCCCAGGTCTTCCTAAATTTAAGTTAAAAGTTCAATGTGTATAGTAATTAAAAATATACCTTTTAACTTCGCTTACAAATTTATGTCTCCTCATAAATATGTACGTTGGGGTATTCCATCATGCCCTATGATCACTCTCATGGTCCTCATCTCTCTAATTTTCCTCTTCCTTTAAAAGGGAGGATCCTATCGTGACTAAGTCTTGAAAGAGAAAAATCCATGTGGTGTTTACTCCTTGGCCCCATCATTCAAACCTCCATAGTTTTGCATATATAAAACTAAATCAAGTGAAAAACCCGGAAAGGATGATAAGGGTGTAGCAATACATGCATGCCTATTTCCTTTCTTCAAGCGATGAGCAATCTCAATCTGCATAGCTCAAACATGTGAATTAGGTGGAGCCAACTAAATTGTTAGCTTGGCTCAATTCTAGGCACCACTTGTGTATGAACGTAGAAAAATAGATGGACATTGCTTACCATTCCTTTTCAAATTCATCTCTCAACTTAGAATCTATCTTGTTTTTTTATAGTAAGATGAATCTTTCAGATTTACAAATAACTTTCTCTTATGTGCACACAGGGACTTATTTTTATGATCCTTGACCAAAGAATAGAATGGTACATGTGGATTATCTATCTGATTTGAAGAGGATATATGATCCTCTTTACTTTTGAGAGAATATCGTTACTTAAGGTGGGCTTAAGGCTCTTCCAAAACTTTAAATTATTTTGAGAGTCTCCTTTAAGAGACTAAATCCCATAAGAATCAATCTAGTTGTTGGAGAATTTAATTGATTCAAATCCATCTTAATTGTTCTTTCAAAAGGAGTAATATCTTTATAACTACATCCCAAATGGGAACTCATAGTATAAAATATCGCATTAGGTTTAACGTCATAAGTTTCCATACAAATAAAATACTTTAACATCTTCTTCATTCTTCATATTGATACTCAATCCTCATTGATCTTAAGAATGATTTCAAATCCCTAGAGCTTTATTGATCCTTCAAGAATTCTCTCCCATTATACGCTAGATCTATTTCAAGATGTCCTAATTGCTGACTCTGTAACTATGTCTTTCTTATTGTTCTCATTGACTTGAACTATGAAGTAAGATTTTAGGTTTCAAAGATGATCTTTCTTCCATGCATGACTTTAGATCATCTATTAATATTTTGAATTGAATTTGTAGTTTTTGATAAAGCTTTAGAGATTCGATCTTGCGAGTTAACCTTCAAACTCTTAGAAGTTGATCCTTTCTCTAACTCTCATTATATGAAGTTATTGAGAGATACAATCTTTACTATCGTAGTCGAAGAGTTCTTCTTCCCTTGGAGAGGCGAAATTAAGAGGTTGCCTATTACTTTCTTGTTGTATTCCATTGGATCATCAGTCCCTTGTTTGCCCATCAAGTACTCAATGGGATTCAATTCCCACCATCCAATACGAGTGGGCTTCTTCATCCAATTCATGGAGTTACAGTTCTAATTTTTTGTATTTCACATCTTTTGTGATTTTTAATAATCTACTAATCATATGCTATGGCACCAATTCATGAGAGCAAGGAATAATGTGCTTGGATACATCATGGCCAATCTTCATTAATCTTCAAGAATATTTGGTAAAACATTTAAGGTGGTGTAACTAATCTTTGCAAACTTCAATGTTGACTTGATCTTCACCCTTCTTGGAACTTTGGGTTATCTTTCTAGTGAAGTAAGAGATAAGACTAGGTCTTTCTGAATTACATCCATTCTCCTCATCTCAAATTCAATGTCTTACATGGGTTTTATTTGGGGATAGGATTGTTAAACATCACCCAAAAAACCAGTCGACTTAGGTCTTCACCATTGGAGTCAACAACTTATATTATATTATCACATGAAGCATCAAGAAACCTTTTGGGAAGTGCTTGATAGATCATCCAACGTCTTTTCCTAGGTCTCCTATGATCTCTGCGAACCTTATGGTTTATAAAAGTCTTCTCTTACATCACGGTTCCTTGATAACTTCCAATCCTTGAGAATTTCATCTACGTTGGAAGAGGTAATAATATAGGTGTGAAGTACTTGAATATAAGGAAGTAGTTAAGCATTATCTCCTTCTTTCATATACTTTAACTTTCAATAATGTATCTATTGATTTTTAAGGATAAGAAATAAGTTCACAGGGACATTTGGGAAATACTTTAGTGACCCTATATCAATGATTTTGAACTCCTGCATCATTTGATTCTTGATCTGCTTGATGCCATTAGCATCTTTACCTGTAAGTGTAATATCATCAACATACACACATAGGTATATCACTTCTGAGTTACTTCTCTTGAAAAAGAGAGAAGCATCTATTTTGCTCATGATGAATCCTTGATCTTGAAGGTATGTAGTAAACCTATGGTTCCATGCCCTATGTGTCTGCTTTAATCCATAAAGAGCTTTGTTTAGTTTACACATATAATTTACCTTGTTTAGGTCCTCATAGCTAGGAGGTTGAGACATGTACCCTATGTGAAGAGAGATGGTGGATGCAATCCAAAGATGAGTAGGTGCCGCTACAACCAGCTTCACACCAGCCAACTGAGACTTCAGAGTTGATTAGTAGACCCTTTGAGCTTCCTAAATCCACCAAAATATCAGCCAAGTACTTTGGAACATGTATCCCAAAAGTTTAAGTCAAGACCGACAAGTTGCGAAATGACTAGCTCCCAAAACTTGCTATTTTTGGACATACACCTGCTGGAAAAAATGAACAGTGCTCTCAACCTGGAAGGAATTAGAAAAATTCCTTTTGGGCATAGCAAATAGACTTAGCAAGCTTCCTATTCCAAGTTAAAACACTTCAAATGATGGACTGAGCACTGAGAACAAGTTTCATCAAGTTCTGGAACATTCCCACAATTCTCGGGGCTCTGCAGAGATAGACCAGTAAGCAGTAAAATGCAGATATCTCCAAAAGTATAAATCCAATGACCTTGAAAACTTATAGGTAGAAACTAGACAGTGAGAGCTATCAAACGCACTTTAAAACACTGAAAAAGATTCAGTAAAACTCGAGATATGACCTTCTGAAGTTACTGCTCTGAGTGAGTATAGCAGAGAACAAAACAGAGAGGTAGATGATAATAAATGTATAGATTCACATATGATTACAACCACATTGGCAATGAATCTTTGCACAATGGGAGTAGAATGATAGAGCTATGGAGTAAGCTCTTCAATCTCTACAAAATGACATGAAGTGGTCACGTACAAGGCTTGCTAATCGCCTCTTCCTTCTTGCTTCTTTTATAGCAATTCTTGGAGGGAGTTTTGAATTCGAATTCGAATGGCTCCACCTAAAAGTGATCCCCAAAGTTAGGAGAGATTCCCTCAGCTCAAAAATTCGTGATTTTGGTAGTTGGAGCCACGAATTTGCTTTTACATCATGGATGAGGTAAGCCATCCTTTTACTTTTTTCTTTTTCCATTTACAAGAGATAAAATGTACTCTTTTACAAGAGGTGTTCACATGACTACTCATGTGACTTACAAATGAGGATAATATCAAGCATATCAAGCATGTAGGCTTGGGCAAAATGCACCAACAGCTCCCCCTCAAGCCTAACATGCTTGGCCTCCAAATAAGTCTTCAATTGTCCTTGATTTCCTGCAAGCCAATCATCAACTTGAATCTACTTAACTTCGTACCATCAAGAGCTTTCGTCAACATGTCTGCACATTGCATATCTGTAGAGACATAGGATAGTTGAATATCCTTGCTCATTAGCTTCTCCCTTACATAATGGTAGTGGACTTCAATATGCTTGGTTCTAGCATGGTATACCGGATTAGCTGCTACATGTAGTGAGCTTGTGTTGTCACCAAAAATGTGAGGTGTTGAAGAATGAAGTCCAAGATCTGTGTACAAAGATTTTAACCACATGATTTCTTGAGTTGCATTAGCCAAACTTCTATATTCTGCTTCAGTAGAAGATAATGCCATGGTTGGTTGCTTCTTCGATGACCAAGAAATGATTTTTGAACCTGCAAATGATATATACCCTGATGTGCTTCTTCTATCATCTTTAGATCCGGCCCAATCTGCATCTGAGTAGACCTTTAGCTCAATATCTGAAGTATATGAATAGAACAAACCTTCATTCATGGTCCCCTTTAGGTACTTGAGGACTCGCTTGGCCGCTTCCATATGTGGTCTTCTCGGCTTATGCATAAACTGACTCAATATGCTAACACTATAGCATATATCCACCCTTGTGAGTGTTGCATAGTTCAAACTTCCAACCAAGCTTTGATAGCTTGTGATGTCTTCAATTGGCTCTCCTTCATAAGCACTAAGCTTATGATTTTGCTCCATAGGTGTACCTGCACACTTGGTATTTTCCATCTTGAACTTGACGAGCATGTCATGGACATACTTCCTTTGTGTGATGTATATACCTGAATCTGTGTAGATCAACTCCAATCCAAGAAAATAAGTGAGTGGTCCGAGGTCACTTATTTTGAACTCCTCCTTCATTTGACTCTTTACCTGTTTGATTCCTTCAAGATCATTACCTGTGATAATAATATCATCAACATACACACATAAATAGATCACTTCAGATCCATTCCTCTTTATGAAGAAAGAGGTATCCGCCTTGCTAGCTTTGAATCCTTGAGTCCTGCAAATAAGTAACCAATCTGAAATTCCAAGCTCTTGGAGCTTGCTTCAATCCATACAAAGCTTTCTTTAGTTTGCATACATAGTTAGGATGATGTGCATCCTCATATCCAGGAGGTTGTGCCATATACACTTCCTCAGAAATCCATCCATTCAAGAAAGCATTCTTTACATCAAGTTGATAAAGATTCCAATTTCTAGATGCAGCAAGACTAATGAGAACCCTAATTGTAGGCATTTTTGCAACAGGAGAGAAAGTCTCCTCATAATCAATACCATGGGTTTGAGCAAACCCTTTAGCAACTAACCTTGCTTTGTGTCTATTTATACTTCCATCTGGATTCTTCTTGATTTTGTATATCCATCGAGATCCGATTATCTTCATAGATGGCTTGTTAGGTACAAGCTCCCAAGTGTCATTCTCCTTCAAGGCTTCCATTTCTTCATCCATTGCATCTCTCCAAGCTTTCTTGCTTTGTGCTTCTTCAAATGTGGTAGGTTCTTCATTGGTTGAATCCTTTGCAATGTAGATTGAGTGCTTGGTGACCAAAGAAGTATCATAACCAAACCTCTCTGGTTTCTTCTTCTCCCTCGAAGACCTTCTAAGTGGTTGATGTGAGCTCTCGGGTCCATATGTAGCATCCTGCATCTTTGCTTTACCTTTGTTCTTCCATAGCTTTAGTCTTTCCAAGTCTTCTAGGTCAATCTCCGAATCACTTTCTTCAATCTGCTTTGGCTCCTTTGGTTGAAGTGATGGAAAATCTTCATCCAAGTCATATGGCAGCTTCACTTTCCTGTCATCATCAAACCATGATTTGTTTTCATCAAAAATTACATCTCTACTCACAGAAAATCCTTTATTGGTTGGATTGTACAATCTATATCCTTTTTGGTTTTGATCATAACCAATGAATACACACTTCTCTGCCTTGGGATCCAATTTCCCTCTTACTTGAGAAGGAATGTGAGCATAGGCTAAGCATCCAAAGATTTTACAATGCTCTAGACTAGGTCTTCTTCCATTCCACACTTCATATGGAGTGGTTCCATCTAGTGACTTAGATGGAAGTCTATTTATGAGATATGTGGCTGTCGACACAGCCTCTGCCCATAGGTAGTTCGGCAATCCCTTTTCGTTCAGCATGGACCTTGCAGCTTCGACGATAGCTCTATTCCTCCTCTCTGCTACACCATTGAGTTCAGGTGTATACCTTGTAGTGACTTCCCTTTTAATGCCTCTTTCATGCAAGAAGGCATCAAATTCAGAAGAGAAGTATTCTCCTCCACCATCTGATCTGAGTCGTTTCAAAGTCCTACCTGTTTGGTTTTCAACAAGAGCAATATACTTCTTAAAGCAATTAAACACTTCATCCTTGTGCTTCATGAAAAACAGAATGGTCCACCTGCTACAATCATCTATGAAAGACACATAATATCTTGAGCCTGATATAGATGGCTCCTTACTTGGACCCCACACATCCGTGTGCACTAGATCCAAAGGATTTTGATACATATATCCTTTCTTATTGAAAGGTTGTCTATGAGCCTTGCCGAGTTGACAAGCTTCACACTTATAAATCATGTGTTGCCTTGTGATATTAGGCAAACCAAGTACACTTTGGTCCCTGCAAATCTGTTTGAGTGTCCTCTCACCAATGTGAGCAAGCCTTTTGTGCCATATCTCCAACTCTGTTAGAGTTTGAGATCCATAGCTAAACAAAGCTATGTTCTTTGTATCTTCCACTTCAAAAGTGAAAAGCCTTCCTGTCTTTTCTCCTTTGGCAATCCTTCGAAAGCCTTGCCTTGGGTCTTCAACATATGCTCCAAATCGATTGAATCTAACCTGCAATCCTTTTTCAACAATCTGTCCAACACTTATTAAATTTTTGGTAATTGTAGGGACATACAAGACTTTGCTTAAGAGGTTCATATTCCCATCTGATGTCTTCACATTACCTATCTTCTCCACTGAGTGCTTTGTGTCATCTCCTGTCTGCACTTCATGCTTGTTATGAGGATCTTCCAAATCAGAAAGTAAAGCCACATTTCCTGCTACATGGTTCGAGCATCCCGAATCAATGTAAAATATGTGATCATCATCCTTACCCTTCTTCGTTGATAGATTCATAATCAATAATGAATCTTCTTGACTTTGGTCCTCTGCATAGTTATTGTAATCTCTTCTTCCTCTATGGCCACTTTGATAGTTGTTGTTGTTGTTGTAATTGTTGTTGTAGTAGTTGTTGTTGTAGCCTCCATTGTACCTGCCTCTATTTGATCCATAGCCACCTCTATTGAATCCTCTTCCTCTTGAGTTCCTCGGGTTCCTGAAACATTCTTCAGTAGTATGGTTAGATAAGCCACATATGTTGCAAGGTTGAGATGATTGGAATCTCCCCCTGCCTTGCTTTCCACTTCTGCCTCTTCCTCTAGCTCTTCCTCTACCTGCAAAGTTTGCTTGGAAAGAGCTTCCTTCATCTTCATTCTTCCTATTCTTTGACTTGTCCTTGACCTTAGCTTTATCAGAATATAAGGCAGAAGTTTGATTACCTCTTGAGGACTCACCACCTTTGCTAATCTTTGCTTCATGAGTGAAGAGTTGGCCCATGAGTGTGTTGAGGTCGGGTACATGCATATCCATGTATAAATCCATGGCTGTTGTGAATGACTCCCACTTGTCGTCTGCTTTGATTCCATTCATGATTTGTCTTATGATTTGCTCCTCTTCAATTACCTCTCCAATGCTTCCAAGTTGGTCGGAAATCTCCTTCATCTTTGTGACATAATCAGTCACATTTTGCTTCGGGCTTTTCTTCATTGTTGTGAACTCCATCCACAATTGGTTCTTCCTTGCTCGAGTGTTGGAAGAGAAGAAAGAAGCAAGTGCATTCCAGGTTTCTCTTGATGTCTTGCATCCCTTGACATGAGGTAAAAGAAAATCAGAGATTGAGTTTAGAATATAGGACCTTGCAAGTGCATCCTTCGAACACCAATTCGAAAGTCCTTCCACTTCTTCATGTGATGGTTGCCCTTTGTTCCTCATGGTTGGCATTGCTTCATCTCCGGATATGAATCCATATAGATTCCTCCCTTGAAGGTAAGCCTCCATCCTTAGAGACCATGCCGGGTAGTTGTTTCGATCCAATTTGTCAATTGTTGATGGAAATCCATCTCCCATGTTGCTTGACTATGCTCTGATACCACTGTGAAGAGAGATGGTGGATGCAATCCAAAGATGAGTAGGTGCCGCTACAACCAGCTTCACACCAGCCAACTGAGACTTCAGAGTTGATTAGTAGACCCTTTGAGCTTCCTAAATCCACCAAAATATCAGCCAAGTACTTTGGAACATGTATCCCAAAAGTTTAAGTCAAGACCGACAAGTTGCGAAATGACTAGCTCCCAAAACTTGCTATTTTTGGACATACACCTGCTGGAAAAAATGAACAGTGCTCTCAACCTGGAAGGAATTAGAAAAATTCCTTTTGGGCATAGCAAATAGACTTAGCAAGCTTCCTATTCCAAGTTAAAACACTTCAAATGATGGACTGAGCACTGAGAACAAGTTTCATCAAGTTCTGGAACATTCCCACAATTCTCGGGGCTCTGCAGAGATAGACCAGTAAGCAGTAAAATGCAGATATCTCCAAAAGTATAAATCCAATGACCTTGAAAATTTATAGGTAGAAACTAGACAGTGAGAGCTACCCAACGCACTTTAAAACACTGAAAAAGGTTCAGTAAAACTCGGGATATGACCTTCTGAAGTTACTGCTCTGAGTGCGTATAGCAGAGAACAAAACAGAGAGGTAGATGATAATAAATGTATAGATTCACATATGATTACAACCACATTGGCAATGAATCTTTGCACAATGGGAGTAGAATGATAGAGCTATGGAGTAAGCTCTTCAATCTCTACAAAATGACATGAAGTGGTCACGTACAAGGCTTGCTAATCGCCTCTTCCTTCTTGCTTCTTTTATAGCAATTCTTGGAGGGAGTTTTGAATTCGAATTCGAATGGCTCCACCTAAAAGTGATCCCCAAAGTTAGGAGAGATTCCCTCAGCTCAAAAATTCGTGATTTTGGTAGTTGGAGCCACGAATTTGCTTTTACATCATGGATGAGGTAAGCCATCCTTTTACTTTTTTCTTTTTCCATTTACAAGAGATAAAATGTACTCTTTTACAAGAGGTGTTCACATGACTACTCATGTGACTTACAAATGAGGATAATATCAAGCATATCAAGCATGTAGGCTTGGGCAAAATGCACCAACACCCTAATGGTTGGCATTTTGGCCACAGGTGAGAAAGATTCTTCATAATCAACTCCTTGGGTTTGTGGAAAACCCTTAGCCACCAGTCTAACTTTGTACCTGCTTATTGATCCATCTAAATTTCTCTTGATTTTATAGATCCATCTACAATCAATTACCTTCATAGACTCCTTCTTTGGTACTAGCTCCCAAGTATCATTCTCGTTGAGTGCTTCAATTTCTTCATCCATAGATTCCTTCCATTCTGCCTTGGTCTTTTCCTCTTCATATGTTGATGGCTCTTCAAGTGATAAGTCTTTCGCAAGATAAATAGAATGCTTAGTAACTAAAGAAGTGTCATACCCTTATCTGATTGGCTTCTTGCTCTCCCTTTGTGATCTTCTGATTGCTTGGTTGGATGATTCAGGTATGTCCTCCAACTTCTTCATCTTCATTTTGCCTTTTGATTTCCATGCCTTGAATTCTTCTAGGTTGATGATGTCCTCATCATCAGATTTGATGTCTTCAATCTGATTTTGCTCCTCCTTGGTGAGGCTTGGAAACTCCTCTTCCAAGTCATAGGACAACTTTACATTCCTGCATTCACTTCAAACCAAGAATCATTCTCATAAAAAAACAACATCTCTACTGACCATGAAGCCCTTGAAGATGCACTTCTCTGCCTTAGGGTCTAGCTGACCTCTGATTTGTGAAGGGATATGCACATAAGCAATACATCAAAAGAGCCGGCAATGATCAAGTGAAGGTCTTCTACCATGCCATGCTTCATATGGGGTCATTCCATCAAGATATTTTGATGGCAACCTATTTACAAGATAAGTGGTAGTAGATACACTCTCTGCCCACAAATAATTAGGTAATGTTTTCTTATTTAGCATTGATCTAGCTCTTTCAACAATTAGTCTATTTCTCCTCTCTACCACCCCATTTCGCTCAGGGGTATACCTTGTTGTGATTTTCGTTTTGATTCCTCTATCCGGCAAGAATGCATCAAAATCATTTAAGAAGTACTCACCTCCTCCATCTGACCTTAGTCACTTTAGGCTTCAACTTGTTTGGTTTTCAACAAGTGTAAGATACTTCTTAAAGCAACTCATCAGTTCATCTTTGTGCTTCATATAATATAAGATAGTCCACCTATTGAAATCATCAATGAAAGATACATAATACCTTGATCCAGAAGTTGAGGGATGCTTACTTGGTCCCCATACATCTGTATGGACAAGCTCCAAGTAGTCCTCATACATGTAGCCTTTCTTGGAGAAGGGTAACCTGTGAGATTTTCCAAACTAACAAGCACAACATTTATAGATCATGTGTTGCTTGGATACATTAGGTATCCCAAGTACACATTGATATCTACATATTTGCTTTAAGGTTCTCTCACCAATATGCCCTAATCTCTTATGTCAAATCTCAAGCTCTAACAATGCTTGATCTTTGTAGTTATAAAGTGCAATATTCTTTGAATCTTCAAGTTCAAATGTAAATAAGCTAGTTGTCTTTTCTCCCTTGGAAATTCTCTTGAATCCATGTTGGGGATCCTCCACAGATGCTCCATATTTGTTGAAACTAACCTGCAAACCCTTTTCCACAATATGCCCAACACTCATCAAATTCTTGCTGATTCTAGGTACATATAGAACCTTGCTCAATAGATTTCTATTTCCATCAAAGGTTTTAACATTTACCCTACCTTCACCACTAAGTGCTTGGTGTCATCACGTGTTTGTATTTTATGCTTTCCCTTAGGTTCCTCAAGGTCAGAGAGAACAGCTACATTGCTTGCCACATGGTTTGAGCATCTTGAGTCCATATAAAAGAGATGATCATCATTCATACCTTGCTTTAAAGTCATATTAATAATCAGAAGGGAATCCTCTTGCTCCTCTGTATAATTGTTGTAGTCTTTCCTTGATTTGTAGCATGCTTGGTAGTTGTTATTGTAATTGGTGTTTTGGTTGTTATTGTAGCCTTCATGATGGTTGAACTTTCCTCTTGATTGTGTGTAGCCACCTCTTTGGAAACCTCTACCTATCTGATTCATGAAGTTCTTGTAACCCTCATTTGTAGTGTGATTTGATAAACCACAAATATTACATGGGGAAGTGTTGAAAAGTCTCCCCATACCTTGCTTACCTCGTATGTTCCTACCTCTTGAATTTCTACCTCTCCTTGCATAGTTAGCTTGAGAGGTTGTACCTTCATCATCAATCTTTTTGCGTTTTCTTTCTCTTTAGTCTTGACTTTATATGTATATAGAGCAGAAGAGTTGTTTTCTCTGGATGATTATCCATTCTTGTTGAGCTTGGATTCGTGGGTAAAGATTTGCCCCATGAGTGTGGTAAGATCTGCAATCTGCATGTCCATGTACAAGTCCATAGCAGTTGTGAAGCTCTCCCATTTGTCATCTACCTTAATACCGTTGATTACTTCTCTCACAATTTGCTCCTCTTCAATCTCATGTCCTATGCTTGCTAATTGATCAGCCACATCCTTGACTTTGGTCAGATACTGTGAGATGCCTTGCTTGGTTTGCTTTCTTTGAGTGGTAAACTCAATGCACAATTGGTTCTTTCTAGCCCTTGTGTTGGAAGAAAAGTATGATGACAATGCATCCCAAGTCTTTTGGGATTTCGTACAGTTCCTAATGTGTGGAAGAAGATATTTAGAGATAGAATTGAGTAAGTATGGCCTTGCTAATGCATCTTTGGCACACCATGAATTGAGTCTTCCATGCTCCTCTCTTGTAGGTTGTCATTAGCTTCAGAAAAAGGGCATCTCCTCATCTCCTGAGATGTATCCATAGAGACTCCTTCCTTATAAGTATGGCTTCATCCTCAAGGACCATGCCTCGTAGTTGTTCCTATCCAATTTATCAATGAGCGAAAAAAAACCATCTCCCATTTTACCTTGACTTTGCTTTGATAGCACTATTGGGAAAGATGGATGGACACTCCATGAAATGAGTTGGTACTACTAATCCGTGCTTTGTACCAGCCCTCTTTCACTTGAGAGTTGGGTTGTAGGCCATTTTAACTTTCCAATGTACCTAAATAAGTGCCAATCTACTTTGGAGATGATCCTTGTAATGATTGATTCAAAATACATAACTTCAACATTCACAAATCATCCAAGGATGTCTATTTTTAGTTCACACACCTGCTGCTTGTTAATCTCAGTTCTCCCAATACAGTAGGAATTAGAAAACTTCCATCTCGAGATATCACATTAGCTTAAACAAAAAAATAATTCCAAGTGCAATCACTTAAAATGATTGACTATACATAGAGCAATCAATTTACCAAGTGTAGCATTACCCCCTCCTTTTTAGGACCTCTACAGAGAATGACCACTGAACACTTCGAGGCGCTTTTCTCTAAATACACTAAATCGGTTGTCTTCAAAATTTTTAAGCATGTAGAAGACTTAGGGCGAATTCCAACAAGTCATAGATCCTTGAAAATGATTGAGTAATGTCTGAGATATGAGGATTCAAAGTACACTATTCTAAGTGAACATGGCAAGGAGATCAACAGATGTAAACAATGATCTATTGTATTATATGATAATGTTGTATATGATCATTGGCATGATAATCAATGCCCAATCATAGTGAGAAGTGTAGGCTATGAAGTGAGCCACACACTCTCTACAATGTGATCGACTAAAGGCTCGGAATTGGAGTGGCACCCCGTAAGATTTTACAACTTGTTTTTATAGAAAACTTCAAATTTGAATTTAAATACAAATTTGTCTCTCTCGAGAAACGTGATCCCCTAATCTAGGAAATGTTTTTCCAAATGAGGTTGTAGCTTTTCATTCTTACTAACTCCATGAGTTTAGTGACATTTACAAATATTCCTCCAAGTCAATTTGACTTTTACAAATGGTAAAAGATAAAGAATCCATAGCAGTGGTTCTCATGGGTCTTCAATCAATTGCACATAAAGTCTTCTCATGCCTAGGCAAGTGTGTATGCTTGGCATTGCCACCAACAATTATTAGTAGTTACAACAAGATGAGTAATAAGTCCAACAAAATTCAATCCCCACTTTTGAAAAGGCTCTAGGAGCAAGATTGGATGCAGTGGAAAATGGGAACATGGAAGATGATAGTCGAAGCATTGGCAAGGGTCGCAAACACGAACATTTTGACATATATGTAGCAAACGTCTTATAAGTTAGGTTTGTAGAAAAATGGCCATCAATAGGATAGGAATGAGCAAGAGTTGACAACAAAGCAACTTCATGTGTTGGCACACTTTGGCACCAAGCCATAGACCGATTGGAGTGATTAATTTGACCAACATTAAAGCAAAATCGTTGACTATACAAGGCAAGATTTTGTTGAGCCATTCTAGGAAGAGTATTAGTGAGTCAACACGTAGTTAAAAAGATCACTTGTGTATCATTATAAGAGGTGGGAAATTCCATGTCATAAATAGTAGGACAAGAGTCATCTACTCGAGTAGGAGCTTCACCAAAGCCCAAACAAGAGAGCAAGTCAATCGAAGAATGCAAAAACCCATAAGAGCAAGTTCGGAGGGACAAGAGGAGCATGCCAAGAAGTTTCAAAACCAGATCATCTTTGTTAGTGAGGTTTTGGATCAGTTTCTCACACTAGACCCTCTATCACTCTAGTGTAGTCTCTAAGACATACCAAACTTGTAACAAATATTTCTCTCTATGTATAAATTCAAATGTAGTGATGCTTGTATTGAATGAAGGCCTATTTCCCCTTCTTCCTCTGGGTCATTTTCACATTCATATCTTTCTGCTGCGCCAAGATATCGACATTTCACTATGACTCAGATTTGTGCACAGGTGAATAGAGAGGTAGTGTGTTTTGTAACAGTGAATTTCCTAACCTTTACTCATCCAACTTGAGTGTCTGTGGGCTTGTTGGAAAGCTAAGAGAGTCTACTAAGTGTGGACAAAGTCTTGGAGTCGTTGGATTTCACGTGGTGGATCAAGTTACTTGATCGAGGTCACATACTTTTCAGGAGTAGGTTGGGAGACCTACTTGGGCTCATTGTGCTTTTGTTGTGCATATAGAGGATTTGTTCCTCACAAATAGGATAGGAATGAGCAAGAGTTGACAGGGTTGCAAATTCATGGGTTGGCACACTTTGGCACCAAGCCATACATCGATTGGAGTGATTAATTTGACCAACAATAAAGCAAAATCTTCGACTATACAAGGCAAGATTTTGTTGAGGCATTATAGGAAGAGTATTCATGGGTCAATCTATAGTTAAAAAGTTCCCTTGTGTATCATTTTAAGACGTGGGAGATCCCATGTCATAAATAGTAGGACAAGAGTCATCTACTCGAGTAGGAGCTTCACCAAAGCCCAAACAAGAGAGGAAGTCAGCCAAATCATGCAAAAACCCATAAGATGAATGACATCATACTTGAATTCTTGGAGAATAACACCAATGAGCTAATCAACCACTAGATTTTGTAGGCATACTAAATAAGTAAGGGTTGAGTGATCAACAATAAATGTAAAAATCCGATATTCTTTAAATCTCTTTATGGAATAAATAAGGACTAAACATTATCGATCAGTGACCAAGTAGTTTAGATCGGTAGGATCTAGTGAGCAATTAGCATAATAGACTTGCTGACCATTTATCTATCATCTACATAAAAACACTCCCAATGGGAATATCAAAGGCATCAACAAAGACATGAGAGGGGACATCCCACTTTCATGCTTGGAGGATTAGGGCTTGCGTCAAGAACTATTTAAGGCCCTTAAAGCTAGTTTGTCATTCATCTATTCATTGGAAGAGAGGTGGGCCCATCTTGATTAAGTAGGTAAGAAGAATACTAATGTCTATAAACCATTATAGGTGGGGACCATGTCATAGCTTCTAGAAATACATTAACCTTGTCACGATCAGCTTGAGTTCTTGTCAAGAGATAATATGACGAAGCAACTTACTACAAGACATTGCAAAAGCGAATTTAGCTAGAGTGAGACACAACCACTATGTTCAACATTTGAGGAAATGGAGGGAGAGATGATGCAAGTGATCAATTTCATCATTGGAGAGTGCAAAAGCATCAAGAAAAACATGCATAAAATTGGTAAGGTATGGTGAGAAGATATCCTACATGCAATATTGAAAAGCACTGAGAGCATTCCATAGTCAAAACCACTTAGTGTGCATGCAATGACACCCCAATGTGTAATGAAAGTGATCTTTAGGATATCATGGGCCATAGGAACTTGATTGTAGCCACTATAGCCACAGAGAAAAGAATAGGTCTTGCGACTAGCTACTTCATCCAACAAATTATCCCAAAAACGAAGGGAAGAGGGTCCGAAAGAGTACACTATTCACCTTATAACAATATATACGCATTCACAATTGCTTAGTCTTCTTAGGGACTATGATGAATCGGGAGATCCATTTGGACCATTCAATGGGTAGATTCACATAGGACATTCTACCTAGAAATGATCCTCTCTAAGTTAATTCTTCTCCCACTATAGGAGTAGGGCTAAAGTGGTCTGCAACATCCACAACTTTGTCTGAGTGAGAAGTTGTCACAAATAGTTCAGTTTGGATTTGCAAAAACTATGTAAAAGTATTCCTAGAGTGAGTTGGATTCAATGGTGGTTGTTGAGAATGCCACTCATTGATGTCTTTCACATCTATTTTATTAGATTGTTTCGTAAAATTCTAGAAACTATAATATCTTCTACTATCTTGATATTCAGATGTTTCAAGAGTAGTGGCTTCATAACATTATAGTGGAATAGTCTTCTATCAAGTCGGTAGGTAGGGTAGGTTAGGGTTGTTCATCAGGGATTCAAATCATACCCTAATAAGATGCACTTCTCTGCCTTAGGGTCTAGCTTACCTCAGATTTTTGGTGGGATATGCACATAGGCAACACACCCAAAGATCATACAATGATCAAGTGAAGGTCTTCTACCATACTATGCTTCATAAAATACCTTGATATTCTGATTTTTCAAGACTAGTGGCTTCAGGGGTTATAGAGGATTAGTCTTCTATGGAAGATATTAGAATTGTGAAATACACAAAATTACACACTCTCTTCATCTCCAAGCTAGATAGGTCTTCAAGGTTCTTCACTCGAGGCAATGCTGTAATACGACCCTGAACTTTTTCTCATTCCATTATAACTGTTCTCCTATTCTTACTAGAACACTATCCATACTTCGAATACAGAGATCATTATTAATGCCATTAATCACTTATAATGGAATTAATGATAAATCTTGTCTTGAAACCATATTGAATAGAAGAGAACAGAAGATAACAATACTATAAGTTTAAGAGTTCTTCGTAATGTTCTCCAATCACCATCCGCGATGGCCCGCTCTATTGTGTTGTTTCAACAATGCATCAATGTTATATTCATCATGTTGCTTTGAAGGCTTCAGGTTCCTTTTTACGACGGTTTGACCCTAACCTTTCTGGATAGACATACTTGACCCTTTCGACATCTCTGAGATAGTTCATGACTACTAATCCTTGTGAAGGGAAACCCTTAAACTACCTCACACCAAGCACAATAGCCTCTAATGCCTTTCACATCATACTTGCTTTGGCAAAAGTTCTTGATCTTCAGATGTTTTTACATTGATGCTTTTTTAGTATGTAGAAGATGACTCTTCCAATTAGGGAATCCATTGGGCTCTTTGATTGGTGGAGATAGAATCAACCCTCCATCCCACCATTCTTCTATTCCACCGTCCCACCATCCCTTCACCCACACCACCCAACATCTCTCCCACTCAATATGTAAGGGTCAAAAGCTACTACAACAATTATGTTGAGGATGTGCTTCTAAGAGTCATTCAAATATCACGGGTGACATGTAAATGAGGATCTTAGCTTGCATGCAAAAGTCACCGTAATACTCGAAGTAGTAAAAGTGTAAGTGGATAAATGACTATTTCCGCCAACCATTCGTGACGACTGACTATTTTTGAGGATCTAATTCAAAGCTGGTGCCCAGTACCATACTTGATCTACGCCTCCAATTTTGGGGCAATCAATCAGCACATGTTAAGTGAACGTGGGAAATCGGCAGGGACCTCTTGGCCTATTGGAGCCTATAAAAGCAATGGACTACTCACTGGGGATACACACACACATAGAGGTACAGAGCTGATTCTGCCATCTCTTTTGGTCCTCTGTTTGCACTCTGTGGCGACAATCCTACTGTAGGAAGTCACTCTGTGGTGAGGATACAAACTGTGGGCTGCCTAGTGGAGCGCTAATAGCACTGTAGTGTAGAGAAGTGGCTTGGTTTTGTCATTCAGTTTGAGTCAGTGGTATTTCCATGCTCTTCCATTAAAGCAAGTCATCATACCTTTGTACTGAGCACTGCAATTCTTCATCTAGTTGTGTTCATTTTATTGGACGAATCTCTTGTAATGAATCTGCTTTGTTCTGGATTGACATGTTAGCATAGAGCATCAGCTTTTGAAGCATTTTGTTTGCCTATATTGTAATCATCTATCGGAATAAGGAGTGATTTCATCCTTCACAAGTGTCATTTGGCATTAATCCTTTTTTAGTGTCTACATTACGGTGCAACTATTGAGACTTGCCTGCTCACAAAAATGTTAAAGGCTATAAAAACGATTGATGATCGTTTACTAATTAATCATAAAAAATCAAGGCAAAAAAGCCTTAGAGAATGCTGGAGAAAAAATAAAGGGTGACCTTTTGGCTTACCTTCAATCGATAAGGTCTCGTGAAGCATGAAAATGGTGCTGACGCCAACAACTGCTGTCACGTTTAACTCCGATACTCACTCTCAACCCTTGGAGAGCCAAGTTTTGATTCTTAGGTCTGATAATGACCATAAGAATGACAATTCGGATATCTCAAGCTTGTTGCATGTTTTAATGAGTTGGCCTTCCTCTGCTCATCCACCTCATGCTCTTCATTTGCTTAGATTGATTCAAAATATGATAAAATCTTTCCACTTCCTTTACACTATTCACTCCATAGATGCGGCATGTATCCTCCTCAATGCAATCATTGGAATCAATGGAATCAAGGATTATGCTTTTTGGTTGTTGTTTAGGTCTTTGAGACTGCATCAATCGACTTCATATGAGCGGGAACGATATCACCGTGCACACCTAGAGCACGCTTGAGCTTTGCATTTTGTTGAAGCTAGCCTCAAGGGTTCATTTCAGTTTTTCTCCCTTTTTGTAGCAGCGTGAGAATCACATATTTCCATCGACGGTGCTAGGGACCGATAAACGGTGGTAGTAGTGCTAGTGGAGGTAGGGAGCGATAGAAACACATGAACCATCCTCTTTTTCTTTCTCATTGTCCTCTACGGTCTGGCTCTATGAACACATCTTCTTGCAAGGAGAGATCAAGGGTATTTTGATGTTTGAAGACAATAGTGCAAATCAAAGCCAATAGTTCTCCTTGAACTGCAGCAGAATCATCTGCTATACCTTCATGTTCGTCGAGCTCTTTGAACAATTTCCCTTGGCTCAGACCCCCAATGGTTGGAGCAAATCCAGCATATGCCTGAAGCAGAGGTAAGTGGATATGTCAGAACTCAGAGAAGGATGAAGATGGAGAGAGTAGAATCATCTTATATAAATGGATAACCTACATAGATTGCCTGATGTGCACAAATAGAACACGAATGAGAGCCTTGAGTTTTCATTTACGAGATATGTAGATATATTTCCCTAAGGAGAACCTCCCTTGTGTAGGCAAAGTACTGGAAGTGCATCTTACCATCACTTGCTAAAAGTAGATACCCCAGTACCTCCTCTACAGTTTGGCACACACGGTGGGACACGTGCATTTCTCTGAGAGGCCCTGAGCATAGTAGATAGTCCTTTTTTTATTATTTGTGCCCTATTACATCTTTCAAGTAGGTACATGACCCATACACGAGCAGATAAGGAGCCTCTTCGTGTATGGAGGAGCCTTAAAAAGTCAGCTATATCTTCGACTAGTGAACCAACATCCCCTCTACCTCCTTTGAATTTATGCATTGATTTGGGTGCGACTCCAGTGTCAAAAGAAAAGCATAGGAGAACATTAGACTTCTCCTCGGGTACGTTAGAGGAAACACCAGTGCAAATGGAGGATCTCTCTCATTTACTCTGTTGAATCAATATCAAGTTCCCTACCTTCAAGGGAAAAGCTTATGAGGATGCTGATAATCATGTGAGGAGATATATCTCCTTATGCCATGGACGAGGTTTGCAAAATAGAGAGGATGCAATGCTAGTACTTTTCCCATCCAGATTGGAAGTTCTTGATGACAAATGGTACAGTCAATATGCTAATAGCCATTTTGCTACATGGGAGCCTCTGAAGAGGGCGTTCTCACAGACATTTCGACCAAGCAACTCCTCGAAAAGAGCTCTAGATCAGCTAGAGAACCTAAGGCTAAGATCAGGTGCATCCTTTCACCAACTTCACACTAGGACAAAAGCACTTGTTGCACGTCTGGCACATGCTCGAGGTGATTTCTTGGTTAAGAAATGGATAGAAAAAGCTCTTCCGAGGTCATCTCAGTACAAGCTCCATGAGTCTCTCAGATTGAATGTAACCCTTAATGATTTTGTTGCTGTAGCATCACGTATTGAAGAAGCTAGGCAACATTCTGAAGGGGAAACATAACCAAAATATGCAACAAAACTAGACCCTATTCGACAACTGAGGAAAGAACTGGAGGCATTGAGAATGCAACAAAATCACCAAGAAGAGAAGGTCTTGCCATTGCTGGGTCGCATTGATGATGAAGTAGCCCTTAGAAGATTTGCGGACCACTCAGGATATAAGAAGGGAGATTTGGTGTACAATATGTAACAACAATGGACATTCCAATCCTAATTGTCCTAACATGGTACGCTATCAATTTTGTGGAAAGGACGGCCATGAAGCTAGAGACTGTTACTACCTCAAGAGTACACAACAACGAGATAACCCTCAAGCTTTGGATTCATATTATGCTAGTACTTCAAATGCATCTTATAGAGAGGAGAATCGTACAACGAAGCCTAGATATAATAAGCCATTGATGTGCTATCGCTATGGTGAGTATGGCCATATGCAAAATAGGTGATCATGAGAGGTAATTCGTTGCCTTATACCCCATGCGCGTTCAACCGTTTACAACACTATAGCAGCTAATACCGGTTTTCGATGAAGCTAATACCTATACCTAAAGGTAAACGCTTAATCGTTTAGGCGCTTAGCTAATACCCTTAAAGTCAAGGAGCGCAGCTAGCCATGTTGGCGCTAAAGAGACCATGTAGGTCTTGTCTTGCTTAAGCTAATACCTATTGGCTTCCCTTCTTTACTACATGGTCTTGTTTTGCGCTAAAGTTTTCGTAGTTTCCCGTAAAGGTAAACGTAAACGCATAGTTCCCTTCCAGAAGATGCACCTCCTTGTCAGCATTGTCCAGAGGCTAAGGATCACTATACCAAAGACTGCCCAAGAAGCCACCCTGCTCCAATTCACATGATTGCAGTCTCCCCACAAGTAGAAGGTATGACCACTCAGTCTTATGTTGTTTCATCTTCTTCCATGCCCATGAGGACTAGAACCAGACAAGCAGTAGCAATCCATAGAGAGGAGCAACAAAGATTCCAAGATAAAGAGGAGGAAAAGAAGGCTCGCTGGAAAGGCCAAGCAGATATTGAAGGATCTTATGAAAGGATGACTACTTCACTAAGGGACCAACGAACAAGACACACATGAGGTAAACATTGAACACATCTTGAAAGGTATTCATCACAAAGTTAGTCTGTACAAACTCATGAAAATAGATTTAAAAAATAAGGAGTGACTTATTGAAGATTATACACTCTACTCACTTGAGCCAGCCACCTAGCATAAATGGTTTCATGCTTGATTTTCCCCCTGCACCCCTAGCAGACTACCAAAGCGCAAGGTTATCTGGTTTTATAAAGGATGAAGCTCTCAGAGGTGTGATCATAGATGGAGGCTCTAGCATCAATTTGATGCCAGATTTCACAATGAAGAAACTGAATTTGAACCCCACCAAGATGGCACCATTCACTGTTACACTAGCAGATCAACATAGGGTTGCGCCACTTGGCATTATTGAAAAGGTACAGATGATAGTATAGGGTTGCCATTTTGTTCTAGATTTTGTTGTTATTGCACTTCCACAGGAGACTTCTTACCCATTACTCCTCGGGCGGCCTTGGCTAAGGCAAGCAAAAGCTTTGCAAGATTGGGGGAAAAACAAATTGTGGATTTCAACAAACAGCAATAGCCAAACACAACTACATTTGGAAGAAGGATTCAACTTAGGGAAAACTACTTGGTATACTGTAAACACTCAGGTAATGCCCGTGTTTACCCCAAGAAGAAGATACATTATTGAATTGGATGATGGAAAGTATAGAGTGTTGCACGGTGGAAATGAATGAAATAGAAAAAGTTGTAGAAAAAATCCATGAAGCCCACAAGGAGTTAGAGAATGAGAATTTGCACTTGAATACAAACATTGAAGGGGCAACAAATATAGAAATATGAGGTAAGGAAAGTTATGAGCTTGAATGCAAAGAAGATCTCCCCTTTTCGGATATACCTCAAGGATGGACCAAAGAACATATTGCAGAGTATAAGCTAAACTCCACTCCTGCATACAATGGAGATGATTTCTCAAGTAGGACTAGTCCTAAAACAATGGTTCAAGAAGTAAATCTAGGGGATGAAGAGAACCCTCACATAGTCCACTTGGCCTCTTGGCTATGGTATTATCCCCCTTATTGCAGAAGGTAACTTCTTTACTTTTTGCTTATAAAATTGTCTTCGCATGGTTCTACAAAGATCTAACACGGATACCAGAGGAGCTCAGATTACACCGAATACCCTTAGTTGAGGGAGCCGCACCTGCAAGAAGTAGGCCATATCCACTCAATCCAAAGTATGCAAAGGTGGTAAAGTTGGAAATTACAAAACTAGAAGAAGCACGTATAATTGTTCCAGTAGAACATTCTAGGTGGCTTTCTTCTATGGTTATTGTACCCAAGAAAAATAGTGGAAAAACAAGAGTCTGTGTTGATTTTCATGCCTTGAATAAGGTAACTGTCCAAGATGGATTCCCTCAACCCTTCACAGAGCAAGTACTTGAGGAAGTAGCCGGGCACACTTTGTATAGCTTCTTGGATGGTTTTAGTGGCTACAATCAGATAGTGATCCATCATGATGATAGGGATAAGACAACCTTTGTTACTCCATGGGGAACTTATGTCTATACCCGCATGGCTTTTGGCTTGAAAAATGCACCAGCTTCATTTAATAGAACAATGTATCTGATATTGGGCACGTGGTTAACAACTTTTCTACGCATTTTCATGGATGACTTTTCAATGTTTTCAGGCACAGATAGAAGAGCAGCAGTCCAAGATTTCCATTTCATTTGGAAAATCTTTGAGCAATGTCTCAAAACAGGTTTGAAGTTAAATCCTACTAAATGTCACTTTTTGGTCACTAAGGGCACTCTCCTTGGTCACATAGTATCTGCTGAAGGGATAACGGTTGGCCCTCCAAAAGTTACTACAATCCTTTCCATGCCTATTCCACAAACCCCAAAGGAAGTGCAAAGTTTTTTAGGCCATGCAGGATACCATAGAAGATTTATACGAATGTATTCGGAAATAGCTAAACCCTTGTCAAGGCTTACCAGTAAAAAGGTCCCCTTCTCATGGAGTCCCAAAGCTGAGAAAGCATTTTGTGAGCTAAAATTGAGGTTATGTACTGCTCCACTTTTAAGTGTTCCTAACTAGTCATTTGGAGTTTCATGTTCATACAGATGCGAGTCTTCATGTTGTTGGTGTCGTTTCGGCTCAACCATCATCACACAAGGTTGATAGACCTATCTCCTAAGCCAGCAGACTACTCACCAAGGCAGAAAGGAACTACAGTACGACCGAAAGGGAAGGTTTGGCGATTGTATTTGCTCTTCAAAAGTTTTGGCATTACCTTTTTGGTGTACATTTTATAGTCGTATCTGACCATCAACCGTTCAAGTACTTGATAAACAAGCCTAGAGTAGCTGGAAGGGTTTGGAGGTGGATACTCCTGTTTTAAGAATTTAACTTTGATATTCATATTAAGCTAGGAAGAGAGCACTACATGGCAGAGCAAGTATTTAGGGCTTTCAGAACTACAAAGAGGGGAACAACTAGCGAGAGTCCATTTCGCTTAGTATATGAAAAAGAGGCATTAGCACCATTTGAATTTATTATCAAAAAAGAAATTGGAGCCAAAATGAGTGGAATTGAACCCCCAATCAGGAGATTAGTGGCATTAGAAGAATACAGAGAAGGAGCAATGCAAAAACTTCAGGTAACACAAGAAGAGTGCAAGAGACTACACGACAGGTATCTAAGGTCCAGTGATGTACACGAAGGATCCTTGGTTTTGGTGCATTAGATCCCGGCAATTTCAACCAAATTGGCGCCCAAATAGATAGGACCATACTGGTATAACCACGTGGAGCAGTACATCTAGTGGATTTGCAGGGTAAGAGGATACCCCTGGTTAATATCTCTAGGGTGAAGAATTACCTGAATTAAGTCAAGATGGAAGAACTTCATTCATTGTACATACCACAGTTCATTCAATGTTGCAATTTATTTTGGTCTATTCAATAAGCCAATAAAAAGGAAAAGTTGCATTGGGACGGTGCAAAGACATGATGTGGGGGTCTGTATCGTGGCATCTCTCTCTCTCTCTCTCTCTCTCTCTCTCTCTCTCTCTCTCTCTCTCTCTCTCTCTCTCTCTCTCTCTCTCTCTCTCTCTCTCTCTCTCTCTCTCTCTCTCTCTCTCTCTCTCTCTCTCCCTCTCTCTCTCTCGCTCTCTCTCTCTCCCCGGTAGCCCCTGTGCATCTCTCTCTCTCTCTCTCTCTCTCTCTCTCTCTCTCTCTCTCTCTCTCTCTCTCTCTCTCTCTCTCTCTCTCTCTCTCTCTCTCCCTCTCTCCCTCTTTTTCTCTCTCCCCCCAACAGCCCCTGTGTGCCCCTCTCTCTCTCAATCTCTCTCTCTCTCTCTCTCTCTCTCTCTCTCTCTCTCTCTCTCTCTCTCTCTCTCTCTCTCTCTCTCTCTCTCTCTCTCTCTCTCTCTACCCCCTCCTCTTTCCCTCCACCCCCGCAGCTACCACCCCTACCCTCCCCTCCTCTTTCCCCCCACCACCCTCGTAGCCACTCCCCCTCCCACCCCCTCTCCCCCTTTCTGTCTCTCTCTCCTCTCTCTCTCTCTCTCTCTCTCTCTCTCTCTCTCTCTCTCTCTCTCCCCCATGCCACACCCTTCTCTTTCCCCCCACCACCCCTACAGCCACCACCCCCGCCACCCCCTCCTCTTTTCCCCCCCCCCACCCCCTGCCCCCTCCTATTTCCCCCCTCAGCCACCTCCACTACCTTCTCCCCCTCCTCCATCTCCACCACCTCCACCACCATCTCCCCCTCCACCTCCGACTCCTCCATCTCCTCCTCCACCATCTCCTCCTCCTCCATCCCCTCCGCCTCCTCCATCCCCTCATATTTCCCCCCTCAGCCCCCACAGCCACCTCCACCACCTTCTCCCCCTCCTCCATCTCCACCACCTCCACCACCATCTTCCCCTCCCCCTCCACCTCCATCTTCTCCATCTCCTCCTCCTCCATCCCTTCCTCCTCCATCCCTTCCTCCTCCATCCCCTCCACCTCTGCCTCCATCCTCCCTCCACCCCCATGCTTGCTCAAGTTCAGTATGTAGAGGATGACTCTCCCAAGAGAATTCATTTGACTCCTCACGTGTTTAAACCAAGTTTTGATTCGAGTCTACTATACAAATGACCAAAGACATAAGATGACCAAGGACATAAATTAGCTCTCTGATCATGCCTTTCACATCATACATGCTTTGGCAAAAGTTCTTGATCTTCTGATGTTGTTACATTGATGCTTTTCTAGTATGTAGAAGATGACTCTTCCAATTAGGGAATTCATTGGGGTCTTTGATTGGTGCTGTAAGGGTCAAAAGCTACTACAAGAATTATGTGAAGGATGTGCTTCTAAGTCATTCAAATATCACGGGCCGCATGTAAATCAGGATCTCAGCTTGCATGCAAAAGTGACCGTAAAATTGGAAGTGGTAAAAGTGTAAGTGGATAAATGACTGTTGCCGCCAACCATTCGTGACGACTGCCTATTTTTGAGGATCTAATTCAAAGTTGGTGGCCAGTACCATACTTGATCTACCCCTCCAATTTTGGGGCAATCAATCAACACATATTCAGTGAACGTGGGAAATCGGCAAGGGCCTCTTGGCCTATTGGAGCCTATAAAAGCAATGGACTAGTACTCATTGGGGATGCACACACACACAAAGGTACAAAGCTGATTCCGACATCTCTTTTGGTCCTCTCTTTGCACTCTCTGGCTACAAGCCTATAGGAGGAAGTCACTCTGTGGTGAGGATACAGAGTGTGGGCTTCCCAGTGGAGGGCTAATAGCACTGTAGTGTAGAGAAGTGGCTTGGTTTTGTCATTTAGTTTGAGTCAGTGGTATTTCCATGCTCTTCCATTAGAGCAAGTCGTCATACCTTTGTACTGAGCAGTGAAAGTCTTCATCTAGTTGTGTTCATTTTATTGGACGAATCTCTTGTAATGATTCTGCTTTGATCTGGATTGACATGTTAACATAGAGCATCAGCTTTTGAACCATTTCCTTTGCCTATGTTGTAATCATCTGTCGGAATAAGGAGTGATTCCATCTTTCACAAGTGTCATTTGTCATTAATAATTTTTTTAGTGTCTACATTACTGTGCAACTATTGAGACTTGCTTGCTCACAGAAATGTTAAAGGGTATATTTCCCTAAGGAGAACCTCCCTTGAGTAGCCAAAGTACTGGAAGTGGATCTTACCATCGCCTCCTAAACGAAGATACCCTAGTACCTCGTCTACAATTTGGCATGCACGGTGGGACACTTGCATTTCTGTGAGAGGCGTTGAGCATAGTAAATGGTCCTTTTCTCATTATTTGTGCCCTATTACATCTTGCAAGTAGGTACATGACCTATACACGAGCAGATAAAGAGCCTCTTCATGTATGGAGAAGCCTTAAAAACTCAGCTATATCTTCAACTAGTGAATCAACATCCCCTCTACCTCCTTTGAATTTATGCATTGATTTGGGTGTGACACCACAATAAAAAGAAAAGCACAGAACATTAGACTTCTCCTCAGATACATCAGAGGAAACACCAGTGCAAATGGAGGGTCTCTCTCATTTTACTCTCCAGAATCAATATCAAGTTCCCTACCTTTAGGGGACAAGCTTATGAGGATGCTGATGATCATGTGAGGAGATTTATCTCCTTATGCCATGGACAAGGTTTGCAAAATAGAGAGAATGCAATGCTAGTACTTTTCCCATCCACATTGGAAGGTCTTGCTCACAAATGGTATAGTCAATATGCTGATGGCCATTTTGCTACATGGAGAGGCAATCCACAAATGAGAGGCGATCGACAAATGAGATCCACATGGAAAAACAAATGAGCCTTGGACCCCTATCTATAGGTTCCCTACACTTCCCAGGGCTTTTAGAATCTTCTAACCTCCTCAGATAACTTTCTAATTCTAGACCATCTTGCATGTTCATTTGGTATTTTTGGAAAATCACATCTCTTTTTTCTATTTTTGATTTTTCTCTTTTTTTTCTAAATTTATGTTTGGGTTTCACACTATATATACAAATTAATTATTTTTGGGAGTTTGACCTAGAGTAAACGCCAATTCCAGGGGTCCAACCTAGGGTTTTTACACGAATGAGTTAGGGTTTTGCACACAATCAAGTCAAACACATTAATCCAAGGGTTTATCTAGAGTTTGGACCTAAACTCCAAGGGTTTCCAAGGGTTCAAGTCCATTTTTCATGGGGTAAACCCACATTTTCAGTTAGTTTCAAGGGTCAAACCTAAGGGTTTATGGATTTAAAAGCTAGCATCATGGGTATTTACAAATATACAAGCCTAATCAATAGGAATCACAGGGTTCCACATCTCCTAGTCAATCAAATCGGCCAAAACATGTATAATTTTTACCACTTTCTCAGTGAAAACATCACACAAAACGCATAAAATCAATCAACTTTGAAAGAAAAAAAACAGGCACACTTCCCTGTGGGATCTCATCCCGACATTCGCCCCCACTAAACCTGCACATCCTCCCGATGGGCCAACCTGCAAAATTTAATAGAAGCGTACCAGGGTTCTTTTTAAACACTTTATATTTTTTATGTTTTTCTTTTCAAAACTCAAATCGTGATCTCATGCAGTACATGAAATTTTTGAAAAGATTAGTATGAATTTTAGAAAATTATGCAGATTCAAGCTTTACAAACATCATACTATGTTTCTGCGTCTGCAATCTGACAAGTAATCACATGAATAAATCGTTGGCTTTCTAGATCTTCTGTTCGTTCAACTCCTTCAGATCCAACTGCTCATTCTAAGTACTAGTATATACTTATGTTTCTACTAGCTCTGTTTGTAGAATATACCTCGATTTCTACTATTTATCTCCTACTCTCCAACTCTCCATTAGATCTCTTTCCTTTTCCTTTTTCTTTTTCATTTTATTTTTATTTTTCTCTTCATCTTAGCTTAGCATTTCTTTTTATCTTTCATTTTCACAAATCGGCCTATGTCAAAATCGGGTGCAACTCATGGATTATAATTTTTCTACATAAAGTTTGTATCACAACTCATATCTTCTCAAAGTCTTCTTTCTCTCTCTCTCGATGTTCTCATGCCAATCATCTAGAAATGATCCTCGTACGGAATACAATAACTGCTTCTTCTTTTGTACAACAATGCATTTCAATTTTGCGTTTTATAATCCATTAATAGATCAAGGCATTTATGTCAATCATATCTTATAAAATCTTAATTGCACAATAGCCTAAAGTCTTCGACAATCTCTGGCAACTAGCGGTATCATGTTCGACCACATTAACCGCCTATCTTTTTCCTTTCTCTGTCTCTCTCCCTCCTGTGTGTCGGTGGTAGCGATCTGCGTGTGTGCTTCAGAATCTGCCCGCATCAATAGCCGCTGCTTCTCTCTCTGACTCTCTCTCTCTACAGATCCTATCGGTGCGCCCTCATGCAGTGCCTTTCTCTCTCTTCCATGTGATGCGCCGCCATACTCAAGCGCCGTCTACAGATCTCTCTCCATAGGAATCTGAGACCTGCTCACGACTCACGCAAGCAACAGCCACAAGTCTTGTGTAGCACCGAGTCTCTCTGCCGACTCTTCGCCAGCTACATCATGGTGCAGTCCGTCTCTCTCTCCTCTTCGTGTACACGCAGCGCCGCCGCGACAGCTTTGACTCCACCTGGTTCTCTCTGTCTACACAGGGCTCCGGATTTCCTTGCATTGTATGCCGACAGCAGCCCCTCACTATCATTAGCGCACATATCTCTCCTCTGTGTCCGGCATAAGGAACTCCCTCTCTATGACACGTCGACAGAGGCCGATGCTGGAATCTGCGTGAGCACTGAGCAATCACCATTGACTCAATCTCTCTCTTTCTACTGCCACATGCGTAGCACCCGGCCGTGTTCTTAGAGGTTCTATGCTAACAGCAAGTCAACCATAATGTGCCAACAGTGCTGTTTCCCTACATCTGCTCTTGCAAATTGTGTCAGGATTCCTCGCTGCCTCCACAATGATTCTCTCTCTTCCAGCTCCAGCTGGAGATCTGCAGTTCGCGACATCCTTCATGGGATTTCTTCTCTCTGAATCAACAACAGCAGAGCTCCACGTTACTATCTCTCTCCCGACAGGTTCTGTGCCACCTGAATTCTCTCTCTACATCGTGCAGTGCCGCCACAGTTGTATCTCTCTCTCGGATATGTTGCCGCCATCAGTGATTAGGCCCACCCACCGTCAAAATTCTCTTCGTGTCTCTATCTCTCTATAGTGTGACAACAGAATTGTCGCCATCACCGCTCTCTCTCTTCTAGAGCGTGCACAGCCAATTGCCATAATCTCTCTCCTGGCTATCTACAGCGGTGCCACAAAAATCTCTCTCATGCGCAAATCACCTTTCAATCATGTGCCATGCCCATTGTTTGCAACGTATCATTTACTGTCATAATGTTCCTCTCAATTCGACTACTATTCCTTCTCATTCCAAGCCTTTAAAGTTTATGTGCAACTCTTTTTTTTTTTTTTGAGCACAACAGAAAGTATAATATTGATGCAGGAAAGAAAATACAAAACTAACTCCCAGAGCATTGCTAGGGAGGAGAACACTTCAGAACAGGAGCTGAAACAAAAGGCAAAGGCAGGGAGCCCAAGCCAGCACACCTTACATCAAAACATTTCTAATATACCAGTTAAAGTAACTGATCATATTGTTTATGTCCCTAGAGTGAATCTGAAGTAAATTGTTCTTCCAAGAACTAAAAGGGTACTTTTTGACAATATACAAGGGGTTCTTATCTAGAAATTTCTCATTGAGGGGAATATTGCTGCACTTGTAGGCTATTCTTCTTATTCCAACAAGGCAGGAGAAAAGAAAGCTTTTTCCTTTTCTGTCAAAGATCTTGCTGTTTCTGTTTTTCCAAACGAACCAGAGAATGTGAGCCCTCACCATCTGCCATAAAGCAATGTCCATCCTATAAGTTTCTCCAATAAGCAACTCCTTAACTCCCAGAGAGTATATTCCAGCAATTTGACAGTAGAAATGTATGATTTTCCAAAAGTCAAAACTGTCTTTACATTTAAAGAACAAGTGTTCCAAGTCTTCAACCTTGCCACAAGCTTTGCACAATCCTGCATCAATATTATAATTCCTAGCTCTGCTTCCAGTCCAGACACCTTTGTGTAAAATCAACCACAGCAGACAGGATTGCTTGTTAGCCATAGGGTAAGCCCAGATGCTTTGAAACCTGTACCTCCATTGATGATAGTTCCAGGACACGTCCCACTTTTTATTCAATCTCTCACATATGCTACGAATACTGATGAAGGAAGACTTGTAATAAGCATACATGTCCTGAGCCACCACCTGTAAGGCAATACTTCTGTCCCACAAGTATTCTGCCCTCATGCTCAGCAACTGTAGCTTCCTTTCTTTGATAATCTGTTTAGAGGCCACAGAAAGATCATTAATATTCATAATTTGATTATCCTCCAACACTTGACCATTATTCATCAGATCCTCCCATTTATTGAAACCATAATTTTTACATTTATGCCATCTTATAGGGAGGGAAACTTCCCTATAATTAGTAAACCACCCAACCCATAAAGAATCTTGTAATAAAAAGGAGTAATTCTTGGCAAACCATATGGGCAGTTTGTATCCTTCCTTGATAGACATCCAGGCCTTCCAGAAGTTACAAACGAGCTGACTCCCTTTGGGAACAAAGGTGACAGGGGAAGTCACAATATCCCAAATAGAAAAGTTACACCAACTTTTATTATTAGACAAGCAAAATAATTTGATATTTCTTTTAATCAGACAGGCCCAAAAGTCTGAAGAGGAAATAGATCTCAGGATCCATTTTGCAGCCATTTGAGTAGCCATCCTAGAGGGGCAAAAAAGACCAAGGCCACCTTCAGATTTTTTCATGCAGCAGATCTTCCATGCTACTTTCGGAATTTTTGAGCTGCCCCATAAGAACCTTCTGGACAAAGCAATGATTTGAGCCATCTGTTTCTTGGAAGGCTGCCAACAGGCAAGGAAATAAGTTAGTCCAGGAAGAATGTAATGCTTCAAAACAAAAACTCTTTGGGAAATGTTGGCCTGTATATCCAACCATTTAAAGATCTTTGCTCTAAATTTATCCATGACCCAGTCCCATCTCTGCTGAAAAGAAATTTCAAATCCCATTGGGATACCCAATAATCTGAAAACAGAACCTTTTTTAATAATGTCACACCCAGCCCTAAGCACACAGTCAGGAACAAAATCATTAGAAGCATAAAAACCAGTTTTATGGTGATTAACAGCTGAACCACTTGCCAAACAAAAGGTATTTAAACAACTTAAAAAAGTGTTAGCAGACATGGGATCAGCTTCTATCACAAGATTAGTGTCATCAGCAAACATCTGTAAGCAAAGCTTGTCTGCAGCTTGAGGAATTTCAAGACCTTTAATAAGACCTTTATTAATACAATCTTTAACAAGCCAGCCAAGAGTATCACTAGTAATGGCAAACAATAAGGGAGCTAAGGGACAACCTTGTCTAACAGATCTACAGAGCTTAAAAGGGGAAGACAGGTGACCATTCATGGCAACTTTGGAATGAGCATTGCCAAACAACACACTAGTGTACTTAATAAAGTTTTTCCCAACTCCAACATCATGAAGAGATTGAAGAATAAAATCCCACTCAATCCTATCATAAGCCTTGTCAAAATCAATTTTGAAAAAGAAGGTTTCAATATTCTTGTCCTTAGCATAGTCCATCCCTTCCCAAATAGTGATAATAACATCAAGGATATATCTTCCTTTAATAAACCCTTTCTGCTCAGGAAGAATAATGGAGTCCATCAAAGGACTCAATCTTCTAGCAAGGGAGGAGGCATAAATTTTGTAAAGAGAAGTCAGACAAGAGATAGGTCTCCAGTTGTTAAGATCATCCTTAGATCCTCTTTTATGAACTAATTTGATAGCTCCAGTATTAATGAAGGAAGAAAGAGAACCTCTACTTATGGCTTCTTGCCAGATCCAGAGAATAATGGGCACCAGAATTTCTTTAAACTCCTGAAAAAACTCATTAGGAATGCCATCATGACCAGGGGACTTACAGGGCTTCAACTTACTAATGGTTTCTCTAACCTCACCAGCAGAAAGGGGGAGATCAAGGAGGGAGACCAATCCCTGAGGAACCAATTTCTTCCTACAAAGGGCAATGGCAGCTCTTGCACTCCAGACCTGCTCCCCTCTCTTGGGAGGCATAGAGAAAACATTGGTAAAGAAGGACACAACCTCTTGTAAGTTGTCCTTAATACTTATGGCAACATCACCATTGCTTTTCCTTAAGAGAGGAATGAAATCTTTAGCTTTTTTTTTTCTCATAATCTCATACATGTGCTTATTAGGTTTATCCACTTTCCCAGCCCAGAACTCTCTAGACGTGGCAAGGGACCACAAGCCAGAAGGTAGTCTTCATACCTTTTTCTTGAAGCTCCAGGATGTTCCCCTTTATGTGCAACTCTTGCCGCCCTTTATTTTCCAAGAACTCATATTACCAAGGAAGGTATGCATATGAATACAATAGATGCTTTGATGGTATATCAACACCAGAAATATCAGAGTTCTAGGGGGCGGAGCAATAGATGGATCAAAACTTCTAAGGGCAAGACAACAAAAGCATATTTCTCTTCTTTCTCAGTCTACATCTCTCTCTCTGTCTCAGACTTAACCTGAACACAAAAGTAATGAACATGAGAGGGGTAAGAAGTTTACCTCGAGAGGCGATCCACATGGAAAAAGAAATGAGCCTTGGAGCCCTATTTATAGGTTCCCTACACCTCCCAGGGCTTCTAGAATCTTCTAACCTCTTCACATAACTTTCTAATTCCAGACAACCTTGCATGTTCATCTTCTATTTTTGAAAAATCACATCTCTTTTTTCTATTTTTGATTTTTCTCTTTTTTTTTCTAAATTAATGTTTTGGTTTCACACTATATATACAAATTAATTATTTTTGGGAGTTTGACCTAGAGTGAACGCCAATTCCAAGGGTCTAACGTAGGGTTTTTTATCAAAGAAGTTAGGGTTTTGCGCTGTCGGCACGAAAGCGACGGTCGGTGGATCAGGTCAACCGCCGAAAAATACGGCGCACGCCGGGTGCTTGGAGCAAACTCAGGTAACTCATGAAAACTCACCAGATTATTAGTCAAACAATTGCAAAATCATATTCTCTTATCAAGAAGTGTCGAAATAATTCATCATAATCATTCACTCATCACGTTATCATTTGCAGACTCAGTTGAAAGTCAAGTGACATGAGCTCTAACTTACGAACTTCACAACCTATGGAGATTAAGTTGAATCAAAGCAATGAACCGAGATCTCCAAGATTTGTGCTTAAGCACATATATGTTGTTTTACATAGCTGAATTTTGGCTAACAATGCTAGAATTTTGGCTAACAATGCTATAACGGAACTCTGATCAATGAGACTTTAAGCACTATGCGAATATGTCTTCAAAATAAATTGTTTCAATCGATTTTCTAGTTAACAATGCATATATTATATTAAAAGAAAAACCTTTTGACATAAATGCACACCAATCAATAAGCGGTTTTAATAATGCATATTCTACGTTTCATAAGATTGCAATGTAATAAATCATTTTCAATCTCTTCCGGAACACGAGGTCTACAGAATTTCAACTTTTTATGAGAGTTTATGTATTTACATTTATCCTATGGAGAAAGAAACGCGCGCTGAGTTGGTTATGAACAATAATCGTTTTTCTAATAAACTCGTTAGACTTTTAGTGACAAAACGTCACTCAGATTGTGAATTCCATGGCACAATTTAATGTGAAGAGATAAATGTGCAGAAGTTCCTAATAAATCAAACAAAGTTATATGAACAAAGAGTTCTACTTCCTAGTGTCTCGTCAAAAGATGAAGCGACTAATTCTTATGATGATAAAAATAGATTCAGAATGCAGAGTTTGTAATTCTCCTGGACTACCGAGCATGTGTAGAAGACGACATCTTTGTCAGCGCAGACTTACAAATTTGGCATGCAATGTAAATTATGTAATGACTAAAATACTAGTTCTGCATCAAAGGTTGTATTGTCAGAAACAGATGAACAGAGACGTCATGCACTGTGCCTGAAATTCCATTCAGAAAGAAAACATCAGAAGTAAATCATAGTCTTGTATCAAAGTCAATAGTCAATTAAAAATCAAACTCAAGTACTCAAGTCTACGAACTAGATTCGGATTAGGACTCAAGCATTCAGGTATCAGAAAACCACCATATGAAGAGTAGAGCCGTCTGATTAACACATTACTTAGCGCTTGCGAAACCAAAACGTCAAAAGAAGGAGATACTTAGACTCATATCAAGCTTTCATAACCCATGCATGGCTTATGGCAGAAGAATTACACCCTAGTTCATGCTTCCGCCAGCAACGTTGTCAGCCCTCCCTCTTCCATGCAACGATTTTTCTTTTTCAAATAAATATTCCGCCTCCTTCTCTTCTCTGCAACGATTTTTGCGCAGGTGTAGATCGCTTATCAAGGGTTTCAAAGCATCGGAGATGGCATCACCTCCCTCATAACTTCAGTGCTCCATGTTTCCGCCTCAGATCTGTGAATTGCCACCTTCAATCCACTCCTCCTCTATCATTCGCCAAAGCTCCTTTGGCCTTCTTGTCCAGTCGCTGCCGTGTCAGGCTTCTTCTTCATGGAGATTCCCGAGTTAATAGCGCAATCATTGAGTTATCCTCCTGTTTCTAGTGTCGAGCTGAAGAGAATGATGAATCTTTGCCCCCGTGGAATTCTCCTTTCTTTCTGTCTGCCTCCCTCGAACAAATTCGTGCTAGTTGAATACCATCCATCGCCAAGAATTCCATCCAACCATCATTCCCCTTGATAAGTCGATCAAAATGGAGTTCTCTCCCGAAAAACTTCATATCAGTGCTGCAACTTCTGCTTGCTGGAGATGATCGGTATCAGCCTCATTAGAAAAACGTAAATAGAACGACCCTTAGATAATTCGAAATTCAGCAGATATCATTGCTCCAGGTGTAGCACTGATGACCATACTATGATCAAAGTTGATCACACAGCATAGTTCTCAGTTCTTTTTCAAAGATTACAACTATCTAATTTCTTTCGCGCAATTCGGCATCCAGGATTCAGGGCAAAGAATGTGCGTGTTGGTTGATGAATGAAGTCCTTTGTTAGAGGATCAATGGAGTGTAGGCGTTTATCAAAAATATTTAACTCTCCTAGTCGGACTCTACACCAAAGAGTATTGTCCTTCCTTCACAGATCAGATGCGTCGTTCGAACTGTGTCAACCTGTCACTATAAAGAAGGAAAAATAATTATGCTATATCATGAAGGAAGAAATATCTCAGTGACGGATCCTCCCTCAAAGATGAAAAAAACATGCAAACCAACTCCCTTTGATTCCCCAGGCTTTTCGCACTCCTCCCATAAATGGCGATCCTCTTTTGGTCGATGAACGCATCACCATGAGCTCTTGCATGCCATTGGCTTGTCTTAGTTCTCACGTCGTCACTGCTTCTCTCTGCGTATCTTCATTGCTTCAAAAGGAGAATGCAGAATCACACAGTGATGCATGTCCCCTCCTAACTGTTGTTGTCGTCGCCTCCTTTGTTCTCCAAAATCGAGCAGCGACTATTTTTCTGATAAATCCCTCACACAAGTGTGCCAGAAAAAAGAACATGAAATGGCCTGCAAAAAAAACATTCGGCCCAATATGGAGCAAAGCCCACATATTTATACACACAGAGATCATGTTTTTACCACTCTTTTGGATTTGTACTTTAAGTTCTCCTCCACACTTTAACCCACACTTAATCACCACTCTTTTAATTAGCTTTATGCACACAACACACTTTCACCTCTCTTTTCATCTACATTAATTCTCTCCATTCTTTCTCTTAACCAACTTTTTCACTTTAAGTGCATCTTCCTTTCAGACCTCTCCTTAATTCACTTTAATTCCACATTACTCACATACCATTGTTTTTTTTAGCATCCATATAGACCACTAGTTAATTATCCACTTGACTTATAATTTTAATTCAATTACCCTAAATTTCTTAATTAAATAAATTAGGTAAGTTAAGCTTAGGATAAGAATTTAATTAATTATAACCTTAGTATTTAAATGCACTTATATGCTTACAATCATTAATAATAGCATAGATTAATTTTTTAAATAATAAATATGTAATTTTTATATATTAATGTTTTTAAATAACATTGATTTTAACCCTTTAAATATAGTAAAACCCTAGAAAACCTATTTGAAACCCATAAAACCCCCTGGGTTAGACCATTAAAATCCTTCTGAAACACTACCATTAACTCATTAACACTTAAATAAACCCTAGCATTAACCCATTAGAATCTCATTGAAACCCTTTGGAAATTAATTGAAAACCTAGTTAATCCCTAACATTAACCAGGAATTAATGCTACTAACTTAAATACATATAAATAAATGTAAACCTAGGGTCTTAAACCCATAAATCAATGTTTCTATGGCCTAAACACACATTATATGAGCAGTTTAGAATAAACCATAATTTGAACATGTATTCTTTATCATTTCCTGTACCTGCAAACACTTCAAAAGTAGTTAATTCAATCCAGAACAACTAATCAACAGTGATATAAAAGGTTAGAGTTCACCAATAAAGTTATTTTCATTTTCTCTGGTCATCAACTAGAAAGTTGAAAACTTTCCGACAGCGCACAATCAAGTCAAACACATTAACCCAAGGGTTTATCTACATTTTGAACCTAAGCTCCAAGAGTTTCCACGGGTTCAAGTCCATTTTTCATGGGTTAAACCCACATTTTCAGTTAGTTTCAAAGGTCAAACCTAAGGATTTATGGATTCAAAAGCTAGCATCATGGGTATTTACAAATATACAAGCCTAATCAACAAGAGTCACACGGTTCCGCATCTCCCAGTCAATCAAATGGACCAAAAAATGTATAATTTTTACCACTTTCTCAATGAAAACATCACACAAAACTCATAAAATCAATCAACTTTGAAAGAAAAAAATAGGCCCACTTCCCTGTGGGATTTCATCCCGACATTGGCCCCCACTAAACCTGCACATCGTCCCAATGGGCCAACCTCCAAGATTTAATAGAAGCGCCGGTTCTTTTTAAACACTTTATACTTTTTATGTTTTTCTTTTCAAAACTCAAATCGTGATCTCATGCAGTACATGCAATTTTTAAAAAGATTAGTATAAATTTTAGAAAATTATGCAGATTCAAGCTTTACAAACATCATATTATGTTTCTGCGTCTGCAATCTGACAAGTAATCACATGAATAAATCGTTGGCTTTCTAGATCTTCTGTTCGTTCAACTCCTTCAGATCCAACTGCTGATTCTAAGTACTAGTATATACTTATGTTTCTACTAGCTCTGTTTGTAGAATATACCTCGATTTCTACTATTTATCTCCTACTCTCCAACTCTCCATTTGATCTCTTTCCTTTTCCTTTTTCTTTTTCATTTTATTTTTCTTTTTCTCTTCATCTCAGCTTAGCATTTCTTTTTATCTTTCATTGTCATAAATCGGCCCATGTCAAAATGGGGTGCAACTCATGGATTTGTCCGCCCGGCCAAGTTTATCCCACCTATCTACCGACCCCACATAGCGCACAACATACACAACGTCAGCCCTGCATGAAATCGACGTCAGCTCGTGGCTCTGACCACGCGGCCAGAGTGACTCCACCTACCTACCGACCCATGCAGGCGCATGACAACAAATAGGTAACGCCTACAATGAAACTAGCTATGCCGCGTGGCCTTGATCGTCCGACCAAGGTGGTTCCATTCGCCTACTAGCCCATCGCAGTGCACTAACAACATACACACATATATAAGCTGACCTAAGTATGAATGTTTTTGATAAATGATGATCCATATGGAGGTACGATCTCGCAAGAAACAAATAGTAGAATCCAAAGTTTCCCACTCACTAAGTGTTCAAATCAATCAGCATATACATGTACTCGGTCTAAGCATGCCATCTCATTCCCAAGCTTTCACTCTCAAAAGTCTCTAGTCCACTAACTGATCTCATTCATATAATTTCTAGTCGCTCATGCTTCATGCAAACCCATAATAGATTTTTGTTATCTTCATTCTACATGATTTTCATAAATTCATACATATCTTTATCACACACAATAATGCAATGCATATGCTCTATCAGAAAGGAAACAAAACTCAAATTAGAAATATTTCACCTGATCATTTTAGATTCATCTTTATTATTGATTGATCCAGCTTTTCTTCAATTTCATGAACTATTGATGGTCATCGGCATCAGCCTTAGTATGATCAGTACCCTCCATCATCATCATCATCATCAATCATTATCATCAACCATTATCAATCAATCATCATCTTTCATCATCAATCATTTTCTTACATCAATCATCATTCATTAATCATACGTTTTCATCAATCATCATCAAATCATCATATACCATCAATCATGATCAAACACCAATAATTCATCAATCATTTATCATCATGAATCATCAATCATCCTTATTCATTAATCATCAATCATCATCAACATCAATCATTATGAATCACTTATCAATCATGGTCAACTATCATCATCATCATTCATCAACATTAATCAATAGCTCTTGATCATTCTCATGCGTTTTCATTATGATTCTTCTTCAATCATCATTCAAGATTTGCAAATATATCTTGAAAGGTTAGATTTTTAGTTCTCTTGTTCTTCTTCAAACTCTTAGAAGTCTTTGAAATTGTCTTTACACTCCCCTCGATTTGCTTGATAATATCATCAAGTAATTGTTTCTCTGCCTCATTTACTTCTTTGCCAGATTTTACATCTCCTTGAGGTTCCTCTTTACTCTTCTCTAGTTCAATCTGTTTATCACAGTTTAATTCCGATTGTAATTTTGCAACTTTCTCTTGATCAAAAAGATTCTCATTAGTTAAAATTTTAGGATCAAATGACACATATACATCTTGATCTTTCTTTAATTTCTCTTGAATTTCTCTATGGGATTCTCTCCTATCATCTATTTCTATTTGCTCTTTTAATATCTACTCAATTTTTTGTTTTTCAACTTTAATCTGTCTACTTTTGGTTTCCTCAATAGATTTCTCTTGACTATCAATAGATAGCATTCTCCTTCGTTCATCAAATTTATTATTCTCAAGTTCTTTTGGTTTCCATATCTTCTTAATTGACTATGATCTAGGTTTGGTCTCTTGGAAATATTTCTTCATCCCACCTTTTCCTACATTCAAATGCAAAGATGATTCATCTTGATATTTACAAATTTTTCCTTCATGCTCACTTACAGGTCTCTGTCTGCATGCATTCTCATTTGCTATGCAGTCCCAGAACATATGTCCAAACAGATCGCACCAAAAGCAACGCATAGGTCTCTTCTCAACCTGACTTGATTTCCTAGGTATCACTCTAGGCGTGGGTCTTCTAAGACCTAAAGAGTGTTTGTGTGCAGATATGCCTTGTGTAGGTCATTAACTTGGTTTGTCAACAGGTCAACCTTATCTCTCAATTCAGAAATCTCAGAATCCATTTCATTTTTTAGGTCTTTAATACTTATGCCCATTAATTGAATAGTATCTTATATTGGATTTATGGTCTGCATTAGGGTCATAACGATACCGAATTTTGATTTTATAGATTCATTTGTGTTAATTTATATTTCTTTAATGCGCCCTTCATATCTCCTAAACTATTCCTCAATCATTTTACATGTGTCGGGAAGAAGGAGGTTGGGCAGGAAGCCGACGCTGGGGTTGGATCAGGCCCCTCTCGTGCACGCCGTTCTCACTGTCCTGCGAGCGGCGTCTGCGCCTTGGGCGCCTCGCCTAAACTCTCTGGAGTGTGGCGATCCTCGTAGTGCCCTACCCTCGAGCGAACGTGCGTACACATGAGACCGTAGGCATCGAGAAAGAGACAATCAGATACAGCGATAAAACACTGAAGTCAGATGAAGGTCAATGATACGATCAAAAAGTAACGGCGGTCGACCAATAAAATCTGAATGATACAAAGACGCCCGCTACAGTGTGGGTCGGCGAGACAAAAATCAGCTATAGAGCGGAATAGGTAAATACACATAAATGCCGCCGCTATAGTGCGGATCGGCTGGATATGATATAGGCCTCCTGCTACAGTGCAGGAAGTCGCCCCTCGTGGCTCGTCGGTCTTCAGAACCTTTGCGGATAGGTCTTTACTTCCAATCTTCGGTCCAATCTTTACTTCAGGTCTTTTGGTCTTCAATCTTTACTTCAAATCTTTGCTTCAAATCTTCATCAAATGATTTTCTTCACTTCATGAATCGCAATAGCCTCCAATCACGCAGTAACTACCTGAAAAGGTGATCCACCTGGAGAGACGATCCACAAATGAGATCCACAAGGCGGGGGCAAAAACATGTTAGTACATTTAGATTTATTGAAACAAAACACTCATGTAGAAAGAAAATATAACTATGCCATAATTTTCATTATTTTAACTTTTTAGTTCTCTTTGTTTGCTTTTCTTCTTATTATTTTTCTTTTCCTTCATTCAAAAAATTGATCAAGGTCATGTACCCTTAGTGCACCCGCTACATCATTCTCTAAGTGTATCATGAGACTTGTCATTAGCGGAAATAATTTTTCTACATAAAGTTTGTATCACAACTCATATCTTCTCAAAGTCTTCCTTCTCTCTCTCTCGATGTTCTCATGCCAATCATCTAGAAATTTCTCTCTCTCTCTCTCGATGTTCTCATGCCAATCATCTAGAAATGATCCTCATACGGAATACAATAACTGCTTCTTCTTTTGTACAACAATGCATTTCAATTTTGCGTTATATAATCCATTAGTAGATCAAGGCATTTATGTCAATCATATCTTATAAACTCTTAATTGCACAATAGCCTAAAGTCTTCGACAATCTCTGGCAACTAGCGGTATCATGTTCGACCCACAAAAACCGCCTATCTTTTTCCTTTGTCTGTCTCTCTCCCTCTTGTGTGTCCACGGTAGCTATCTGCGTGTGTGCTTCAGAATCTGTCCGCATCAATAGTCGCTCTTTCTCTCGCTCACTCTCTCTCTCTCTCTACAGATCCTATCTGTGCGCCCTCATGCAAGGCCTTTCTCTCTCTTCCGTGTCAAGCGCCGCCGTACTCAAGCGCCGTCTACACATCTCTCTCCATAGGAATCTGAGACCTGCTCACGACTCGCGCAAGCAACAGCCACCAGTCTTGCGTAGCACCGAGTTTCTCTGCCGACTCTTCGCCAGCTACATCATGGTGCAATCCGTTTCTCTCTCCTCTTCATGTACACGCAGCGCCGCCGCGACAGCTTTGACTCCACCTGCTTCTCTCTCTCTACACAGGGCTCCGGATTTCCTTGCGTTGTACGCCGACAGCAGCCCCTCACTATCATTAGCGCACATATCTCTCCTCTGTGTCCGGCATAAGAAACTCCCTCTCTGCGAGACGTCGACAGAGGCCGACGTTGAAATCTGCGTGAGCACTAGGCAGTCACCATTGACTCAATCTCTCTCTTTCTACTGCCACATGCGCAGCACCCGGCCCTGTTCTTAGAGCTTCTATGCTACCAGCAGGTGAACCATAATGTGCCAACAGTGCCATGTTTCCCTACATCTACTCTTGCAAGTTGTGTCAAGAGTCTGCACTGCCTCCACAACGATTCTCTCTCTTCCACCTGGAGATCTGTAGCTCGCGACACCCTTCATGGGATTTCTTCTCTCTGAATCGACAACAGCAGAGCTCCACGTTACTCTCTCTCTCCCGACAGGTTCTGTGCCGCCAAAATTCTCTCTCTACATCGTGCAGTGCCGCCACAGTTGTATCTCTCTGTCGGATATGTCGCCGCCATCAGTGATTAGGCCCATCCACGGTCAGAATTCTCTGCGTGTCTCTATCGCGCACACATGTCAGCAGCTATGCGACTCTCTCATTCTCTCCTATTCTCTCTCTACAGTGTGACAATAGAATTGTCGCCATCACCGCTCTCTCTTCCAGAGCGTGCACAGCCAATTGCCATAATCTCTCTCCTGGCTATCTAGAGCGCTGCCACAAAAATCTCTCTCATGTGCAAATCACCTTTCAATCATGTGCCATGCTCATTGTTTACAACGTATCATTTACTGTCGTAATGTTCCTCTCAATTCAACTACTATTCCTTCTCATTCCAAGCCTTTAAAGTTACTGGCTTACTTCTCTTATGTGCAACTCTTGCCGCCGTCTATTTTCCAAGAACTGAAATTATCAAGGAAGGTATGCATATGAATACAATAGATGCTTGGATGGTATATCAACACAAAAAATATCAGAGTTCCACGGGGCAGAGCAATAGATGCATCAAAACTTCGAAGGGCAAGACAACAAAAGCATATTTCTCTTCTTTCTGAGTCTACATCTCTCTCTCTCTCTGAGTTAACATGAACACAAAAGTAATGAACATGAGAGGGGTAAGAAGTTTACCTGGAGAGGCGATCCACAAATGAGATCCACAGGGAAAAATAAATAAGCCTTGGACCCCTATTTATAGGTTCCCTACACCTCTCAAGGCTTCTAGAATCTTCTAACCTCCTCAGATAACTTTCTACTTCCAAACCACCTTGCATGTTCATTTGCTGTTGTTGGAAAATCACATCTCTTTTTTCTATTTTTGCTTTTTCTCTTTTTTTTTTTAATTAATGTTTTGGTTTCACACTATATATACAAATTAATTATTTTTGGGAGTTTTACCTAGAGTAAACGCCAATTCCAAGGGTCCAACCTAGGGCTTTTGATCGAAGAAGTTAGGATTTTGCGCACAATCAAGTCAAACACATTAATCCAAGGGTTTATCTACAGTTTGGACCTAAACTCCAAAGGTTCCCAAGGGTTCCAAGGGTTCCAAGGGTTTCAAAGGGTTCAAGTCCATTTTTCATGGGGTAAACCCACATTTTCAGTTAGTTTCAAGGGTCAAACCTAAGGGTTTATGAATTCAAAAGCTAGCATCATGGGTATTTAAAAATATACAAGCCTAATCAACAAGAATCACATGGTTCTGCATCTCCCAATCAATCAAATCAGCCAAAATATGTATAATTTTTACCACTTTCTCAGTGAAAACATCACACAAAACTCATAAAATCAATCAACTTTGAAAGAAAGAAACAAGGCACACTTCCATGTGGGATTTCATCCTGATAGTGTTCTCACACACATTTTGACCAAGCGACTCCTCGGAAAGAGCTCTAGATCAGCTAGAGAACCTAAGGCTAAGATCAGGTGAATCCTTTCATGAACTTCATACTAGGACAAAAGCACTTTTTGCACGTCTGCCACATGCTCCAGGTGATTTCTTGGTTAAAAAATGGATAGAAAAAGCTCTGCTCAGGTCATCTCAGCAGAAGCTCCATGAGTCTCTCAGATTAGATGCAACCCTTAATGATTTTGTTGTAGCAGCATCACGCATTGAAGAAGCTAGGCAACATTTTGCAGGGGAAACACAACAAAATTATGCACCAGAACTAGACCCTATTGGGAAACTAAGGAAAGAACTGGAGGCATTGAGAATGCAACAAAATCACCAAGAAGACAAGGTCTTGCCACTGGTGCATGGTAGTGATGATGAAGTAGCCCAACTTCGCTGCGAGTTAAAAGATTTGTGGACCACTCAGGATATAAGAAGGCAGATTTGGTGTACAATATGTAACAACAATGGACATTCCAATGCTAAATGACCTAATAGGGTAAGCTATCAATTTTGTGGAAAGGACGGCCATAAAGCTACAAAGTGTTACTACCTCAAGGGTACACAGCAACGAGGTAACCCTCAAGCTTTGGATTCATATTATGTTAGTACTTCAAATGCACCTAATAGAGAGGACAACCGTACAATGAAGCCTAGATGTAATAGGCCATTGATGTGTTATCACTGTCGTGAGTATGGCGATATGCAAAATAGGTGTTCCATTCTAGAAAATGCACCTCCTTGTTAGCATTGTCTAGAGGATAAGGATCAATATACCAAAGACTACCTAAGAAGCCGCCCTGCTCCATGTCACATGATTGCAGTCTCCCCACAAGTAGAAGGTATGACCACTCACTCTTATGTTGTTTCATCTTCTTCAATGCCCATGATGACTAGACCCCAACAAGTAGCAGCAATCCGTAGAGAGGAACAACAAAGATTCCAGGATAAAAGAGGAGGAAAAGAAGGCTGGGTGGAAAGGCCGAGCACATATTGAAGGAGCTTATGAAAGGATGACTACTTCACTAAGGGACCAACCAACATAGATTAAAAATAAAGGAGTGAGTTATTAAAGATTATACACTCTACTCACTTGATCCAACCACCTAGCATAGATGGTTTGTCATAGCAGTAGGGCTAAAGTGGTCTGCAACATCCACTACTTTGTCTGAGTGAGAACTTGTCACAAATAGTTCAATTTGGATTTGCAAAAAGTATGTAAAAGTGTACTCAGAGTGAGTTGGATTCAATGGTGGTTGTTGAGAATGCTATTGGTTAATGTCTTTCGCATCTATTTTATTAGATTCCTTCCTAAAATTCAAAAAACTACAATATATTCCACTACCTTCATATTCTGATATTTCAAGACTAGTGGCTTCATCAGGTTATAGTGGAATAGTCTTCTGTCGAAGGTATAAGAATTGTGAAATGATCGGTGGTAGGGTAGGTTAGGGTTGTTCAACAGGTATCCCCGATCTTTGATCAGACACCTATGGAAAAGATTCTAGTGCAACACCCGCTGACATATCCTAGGCCATAATATTTCTAAGATTAACCGAAATCATTTTGGATTCAAGTAAGATCTTCAGTACCAATTCTATGCATAGCTAAAGCATCAATTCCTCTGATGTCTTTATCAATTTTTTAGCACCAAAAACGTTTTTGATCATTCTAGGGTTCTTATCTTCTGTGTCGTTTGAGTAGAGCTTTCCTGATCACGATACAAGAATGTGTTCATCTACAATTCCCAATATATGCCACTCCCTAGCAGAATCGCTAATGTTAACCTCTTGTCAGGTATTTGCTACACTACTAATTTTCCAAGAATCGGTTCAATTGTTGAACCAATACACAAAACTGCAGAGTCTCTTCATCTCCAAGCTAGATAGGTCCTCAGGGTTCTTCACTTAGGGCATTGCTATAATATGACCATTAACTTTTTCTCATTCCTCAACAACTATTCTTCTATTCTTACTAGAACACTATCCATACTTCGAATATAGAGATCATTAGTAACACCATTAATCACTTATCATGGAATTAATGATAAATCCTCTCTTGAAACCATATTGAATAGAATAGAAGAAAAGATAACAATACAATAAGTTTAAGAAATCTTCGCAATGTTCTCGAATCACCATCAGCGATGCCCCGATCTATTCTGTTGTTTCAACTATCCATCAATGTTATATTCATCAATGTTATATCAATCCCTGACCTCTCTCGACAGGACATACTTAACCCTTTCGACATCTCTAAAGGGCAACCCTTAAAGTACCTCACGCCAAGCACAATAGCCTCTCAACTCCTCTACATAGAGTGTAGGGGGAGCGGCCATGCTTAGCAGCCCGTAGAGATGAAACTTCACGACACTTCATGAGCACAATGGATTATATCCGCCCATAATTTTGTTTTTGACATAATTCTCGCATTTCATGGGACTTCTCGCATGACTTTCCAGCCAAACAGCACCACCCATCCCCTGAACTTGGCAAGAATCTCTATGAGGATAAGACTTTGTGTTTGAACATGTTCATTACGTCTCTAGTATATCTAAAGTTTTATTCTTAAGGTGAAAGGAAATAATAGAATTTGGAGTGGTGAAGGAAGGTCGTAGGGAGGTGCACGTGAAACCCACTTTTTATGGTGAAAACTAAAGAATTAAAGAATGGGAACTGAAGCTCAAGGGAAATGTTATAAGACTTTGAAGTAAACGGAGATGTCATCCCTCCGGTCTCTGTTTAATGTATACCATAACAGAGGTCCGAGAGTTTCACTCTCTCACGATGGAGACTATGTAGTTTAACATGTTCGCTGCGTCTCTAGTACATCAAAAGTTTAATTTAATCTGAAGGGAAATAATGGAATTTGGAGTGCTGAAGGAAGGTCCTAGGAAGGCGAATGTGAAACCTATTTTTTTTAGGTCAAATTAAAAGAATCAAAGAATGAGAACTAAAGCTCAAGGGAAATCTCAAAAGACTATTGATTCCAAGTTCAGTCACTTAAAATGATTGACTATACAAAGAGCAATCAATTTAGCAAGTGTAGCATTACCCTCGATTTTTTAGGACCTCTAGAGAGAATGACTAATGACCACTTCGAGGCAATTTTCTCCCAATCCATTAAATGGAATGTCTCAAAAGTTGTTAGCATATAGAACACTTAGGGCTGATTCCAACAAGTCATAGATCATTGAAAATGATCGAGTAATGACGGAGACATGAGGATTCAAAGTACACTGTTCTGAGTGAACATGGGAGATACATCAACATATATAAACAATGATCTATTGTATCATATGACAATGTTGTACATGATCATTGGCATGATAATCAATACCCAATGATAGTGAGAAGTGTAGGCTATGAAGTGAGCCACACACTCTCTACAATGTGATCAACTAAAGGCTCAAAATTGGAGTGGCACTCCGCAAGATTTTACAACTTGATTTTATAGAAGCTAACTTCAAATTTGGCTCTCTCTAGAAAAGTGATCCCCTAATCTAGGAGATATTCTCTCCAAATGAAGCTTTAGCTTTTCATTCTTACTAACTCCACGAGTTTAGTGGCATTTACAAATATTCCTCCAAGTCAATTTGACTATCGTTATTATTATTATTATTATTATTATTATTATTATTATTATTATTATTGCAATCGTTAGAGGAGAACAAACTATCCCTTCCCGTGAATATGCTTATGATAGGAATGTTGTGTTTACATTGGAGATGAATCTGGCTGTTGCGATACGAGGTGAGGCGACCCTCCGAAGCTCATTATTCACCGTAGTACTCGAAATCCCCGTCTATGGTGATCTTGTGGTAGCGAAGGAGTGCTCTGCTGCCAATGGTATTCTTCGCCTGCGCGCTTCGCATAACGAGGATGCAGGCTGTAATGCTTCGGTACTAATGGACACAAGTGGGTACTAATGCTGAGAGAGAGAGATGTGGGCGATGAGGAAGAGATGATATCCTTGATGCACGGCTGGGGAGAATGAACACAATGGATTTCGAAACACCAAGTTCGCTCTATTTAAAGGAATTGTGGTACTTTGATTCCAGGGCAGTCGTAGTCAAGTACGAGGAAGTTCGCTCTATTTAAAGGAATTGTGGTACTTTGATTCCAGGGCAGTCGTAGTCAAGTTCCCGGTGTATTTCCTCGTCGGGAATGTAGTAAGGATTTCAGTCAACACATTTGACGTAAAGGGTGGGCGATTTGTAACATACGTGCAAAATAATCAAAAAAGTTTTTCAACGTCGCATTTAGAACGATGACAGAGAGAAGCTTTGGCATTGAAAACTCCTCCATTTTGTAAGTACTGAAAGCTCCCCTTTAGTAAGTGTTGAAGAATCACTCACGAATTTGACATATAGACAGACATAAAAGAAAAAGAAAGATAAAGAGAAGCAGAATCAAAGTATTCAGAAAATCAAAAGCCTTAGTGAAGGGACAAATTCACGATCGTTATGTACAGCATAGAATCTTTGAGAATTAGAGTTTGTTAGAGTTCATTACACCGAATCAAATTGTATATAAAGAGAGAACGTGCAAGCGAGTGCAAGCAAGAACGTGCGTGAGAAGAGCGCGCAGTGCGAATAGAGCGCATATAGAAATCAAGAATAGGTTTAGAAGATGCCAGAGATCGCGTATGTAAAGATGAATAACAGAACCCTGAAATGTCAGGTATTCATTTGAGAGAGATGGTAAGAAGAAACTACTCAGTGTAGGAGAGTTTCCATAGTTTGAGCAAGAAGAGGCCAAGCTAGTTTTGTACACATCTTCTCTAATAGAAAACACATGTTCATGTGGAAATTTGCGCACATTCTTCGTATGTGAAGAGACCTGAGTATTTTCGTGTTACGGTATAAAATTCATTAAGAGTTATTTTCTCAGTAAAAAAATGTTTTGGTCAATTACAGTTGTCTCAGTAAATGCTTTTTCGGTCAGTTACAGTTCTTTCAGTGAACATATTTTCTGGTAGAACAACGAAGTATATCTCACAGAATAAATTAAAGTTTTGTATGAGAGATAGCTTACCTTGTAGCTAGACATCTCTACTATGAGTCCATCAAGGATTTCGGTGAAATGGATATGTACATATAGTACAAAGTCGAACCAGAAAGAGGCATTCTAAACTGGTGAAGTTTTTCCTTACACTTCAAAAAGGGTTCATTCAGTGAAGGAAGTTCACGCATCACTTCCTTACTTCATGTATATTAACTTGAAGTAATTACAAACAGAATAGGAGTTGATTCCGGTAAGATTCCGATATAATTACGGTGTCAATCTGGTGACAGTCCGGTGAAGTTCCGGTTGAATTTCAGTGAATTCAAAATACAGTCTTATATGGTTGAGTAGCAGTAACCTTGCTAAGCTACTGTTGATTATGGAGGTGTTCTAATATCGCTCTAGCTTAGCATCTTTTCGGTGGCACGGCGAATTCCGTAGGCTTAACAAGGTTCAAGCCTTTGCCATGACGGCCATCAATAAGTGGTTTAAGGGGAGAGTAACCCCATCAGTAAGATGGACCACATATAAAGCTCCATCCAAGCCTTTGCCATGACGGCCATCAATAAGTGGTTTAACGGGAGAGTAACCCCATCAGTAAGATGGACCACATATAAAGCTCCAGATATAAAGCTCCTTATTTCTGTCCATCCAAGGTTAGAAGAAATCTTCACTTGGATGCCCTAGGTGAGGTGTGAGAGTGTTGATCATAGATTATTCTGCTACATCCATTCTTAAGTAACCTTCAAGAGAATCCTCCGAGTTTTGGAAATAAACTCAAATAAACTTTAAGAGAGTCCTCCTACAAGTTTTCACGAACTTGCAGGAATCATCGAGCAAGTTGAGTTTTGGGTTTTGTTGAAGAAGCATGCAATACATTTTTAATGAGCTTGCGCTTTTTGTTTATCTACTTCACATAACATGAAAAACCATCTTGTCATAAGGTCTAACCAACTGATTGGATAAAGGTTCAATCCCGTTTAATATTCTAGGAGATATTCTTTAATTCAATATGCACTAGAATTAGTAGCACTTTTTCTCTTCGATGAATAGTTTCTTACACTATGTTTACCTGAAGATAAGATCTTCTTTAAAATGCTTGTAATTGGCATTGCTATAGTCCAATGGGAATTCTAATGCATCTATATCCAACGATAAAGGTTGGGAACAAAGAAGATGAACTAGAAGTGGAACATTCATAAACTCATACAATGTCATAAGTCATACAATTTCATAAATAGGTTAGAAGTATAATTTCTGAAAGGTAATTGCAATGTCATACATTGTGGATAAACGAGTAATGGCCATAAATTATCTCTAAGACCTGGAAATTGGTATTTAGACATAAACATCCAACTCACGATATCTCAACTTCGACTACCTAAAGATTAATGCTATTTGCGTAATTGATTGTGAGGGGAACAAATCCGTATATGATATGGTGGTACTGAATAAGCGACATGAGAACTATCCATGAGGATATACTAGTATGGGTCACTACATATTATAAATATCTATCTTTTTTCCTTATCGAAGTTAAGGGAATGAGATTCTCTCACTTTACAAGGAGATAGTTTTGACATTTTCTGCCATTTCTAGTGTTTGAATATCTTGATGTCCTCATATCTCCACTAGGCATGTTATAGACCCACCATCGCAAAGCAAATATCGCTTCTAGTGGTGTAGATAAAAGTTTACATTAATCCAAGTACGTTGCTTTGTTCAAGTGTTTGAAGGCATGCGTCCTAGAAGCTACATAGATCACAAAACAAAACTTGGAGAAAGATTAAGATCACACATATCCAAATGACAAGAAGCACATGGTTTGAGCATGAAATAACATTCACTCTAGAATTAACTCGGCTTGGAGCTCTCGAAAATCAGCATGAATGCTCCAAGTAAACAAGGAGATACAAAAAATTTCCACTCTCGTCGATTCCAAAGTCGACTAAAAGTTACGATTTTGTTCCTTTATACTTATCAAAGTGATCCTTTCCAAATCGAGTTTGGCCAAAGTCTTGGATGAAAAATCCCTAAAGAATGTTTAGACATCAAGATAAGTCTAAAGATACAAGAACAAAATACATACTTATGGCTATAAACTCCTTAGCTGTAAAGAATCGTAGGACTTTAGAAAAATGGAGCATGAATACATTTGAATCTTTTTGATAGGTGGAAATTCAATAAAAAGGTATAAAATAGGCATAAATTGGCAAGGAGTGCCTCTTTCGGTCCATAATGATCATGTTGATGTTTCTTTATTCGGTAGCATTTACAAAGACATCGAACATGCACTTCATGGACCTACTCGAGGGGGTTGGTGGGCTCCTTCAATCCTTCAAGTCTTTTCTTTGTGTTTTTGCTCCATCTCCATCTTGCAACTGCTCGACCCTCCTTCCACATTTCCATGATCAATATGCATGTAATGGGCATCTCAAGGTCACATTTTCTTGACGTCTTCTTGAGATGCTTGGTACTTAAAACTAATTTTTTCTTTCCACAAACATGAGCTTCGCATTCCACTAGACACTTACGGTTCCTAAAGTGACAGGAATCATGTAAATTCTTTTATTTCTAGCTCTATTATTTTGAAACACGTTTTGGGGAGCTCTAAAAGTGAAAACATAATCTGAGTGCTTTACTTTTGAAACCAACTATCGAATGCCTTTTCTCTTCGACATTGATCCATAGGGATCATGACAATGATCCATAGGGATGAGTCCATGTGTGTGAGGGACAAGGGCCAACTAGCCAAGGTCCCAAGCTTGGGGGATACCCTAAGGTGCGTGGCAGTAATGGGGATGAGTGTTGCAAGATGGCCACATGTCAGCACTAGACCATTCCAGATCATTGCTATTTTTAGAGAACAAGAGGGTATATATGGATGGGAGGAGAGACACACACATCATTCAATTCTTTCTTTCAATTGGTAGCATTGATATTTTTAGAGTACAAGAGGGTATATATGGATGGGAGGAGAGACACACACACATTATTCAAGTCTTTCTCTCAATTGGTATTAGAGCACTAGTTTTCTTGGGAGCATAATTTGTTTGTCACATGCGTTCTTGGAGTTTCTTTTCGACTTGTCTGTGTTTTTTCTCCGAAATCGGCTTCTTCTTCGCATGTGTTTAAAGATTTTTGCTTCTTGTAGTAGGAGATAAAAGATTTGGACGATTGAGTGAGCCAAGAGGTCCCCCTCGGTGGAAGCATAGTGATGCGCTGCATGCACGATGACCAAGACAAGCTAGACTATAGTCATAGGAGAGCTTGTCCGCGGATGTTGGATCCTCCCCGGAAGATCTCTATATGATGCGCATGCTGCCACCATGAGGGTGGAGAGAGAGAGAGAGACGGAGACTCTTAGCTCTTTTCTTTTCCTCTAAGTTGAAAGGCGCAAGGACTTGATCGTCTGTATGTGCATGCCCAAGCTCCTTTCACCTCAGTATATGGGATATAAGCTCTTCTTGCAAGCTTGTTCAATTGAGCTATTTTGAACTATCTTCCTCCACATAATTGGCCGTATCTTGAGCATCCCATCTCCAGATTTAGAGATTTGTGTTGCTTTGGAAAGCCCTCTCAGAACTCTTTCTAGAGAGTGGTTGCAAGCCATACTTTGGCTTCAGTCTTAGTTATTTTTTAAAGCTTGGAGTTTGACCTTTCTTCATCATCAAACCTCTTTCCAACATTGTTTTGAAGAAAAAACTATCGAGAGAGTCTTGGGAAGCTATTTAGAAGGCATGTGGACCATCACAAGCCCCTACATACACCTACAAATTATCTTTTGAACCTCTAGATAAGTTTCTTTGTTAAATAATATGCATTGTTGCTTTCTTTTTGCATCACATTGCATATAGGACATGCAATTTTGCATAGTATTTAGAGTATACACATAGTTAAGATGTGGACTCATATTGTACGATGCATGTATTCTTCTTTGCATAGAGAGGTTAGTGACGAAAGAAAAATAAATTTGTCAGCATGTGTAATCTCCTTTCATTTATTTGTAGTTCGGTTGTGCCTATCAGCAGTGCTATTGCGAAAATTCCTTGATGATTACTTGGTAATTTTTTTAATTGTCAAAATTATGTCATTATGGTACCGAGACTTTAGAAATTAACTACGCATATGCATTAAAGAATACAAAACATACTAAAAGTTTCTTGTTTCTTTATTTTTTTCATCGAACAAGGCTTGTGATTTGTTTCTTTTCCACTGCCACTTAATTCTTTAGGCATAGATAGAGCGTACTATTTGAAAATCACAAAAAATATCAAATCAAGAAATCAAAACATTAATTGACCATCACCATCACCTAGTATGGAATTAGGACCATCATGCCCTTCAAGGAGAGATACACTCATGGAACAACAACCTGTCGATCCCATGATGACCATGAGTAATAGGATTACCAATCTAGAAGTCACACTTTTTGATATCTTGGTAAACGTGAGTGGTTCCAAGAAAGAGGAAGATGTGCTAGAGCATGATTTTCCAAGATGGAGGTAGATGCTTCAGATGAGCATCAAACTCCAAAAGTCCCTAGAGATAGCAACCTAGTTAGAGAGGCCCGAAATTAGCGTAAGGATCTTAAGCCACCTAGATATCATGGTTCCACTAGTACTAGGATTATTGATGTTGTTCAATAGTGGATCGACAAGTGGGAGAAGTGTTTCCACTTGTGTCAAATCATGGACAATAGACACAAGATTCAACAGGCCATGTATAAGCGTATGGACATCATCCATAGGTGGTGGCATAAGATAGAACAATATAATAAGGAACACAAATCTTAGGATCAGTTCAAGATCTTATTCTGGACTAATTTTGTATTGCCTGATGATAGGTGTAGAGCACTAGATACCTAGTTCCTCATCAGTTAGAAGAATCAAATAGTTCAGGACTATGGGGCTAAGTATAGAGAGGTGCTTCTTAAAGTTTCTATTACTATCCTAGAGTTTCTCCAAGTCCACAAGTTCATCTTGGGACTCAGAGCAACTGTTGGACCATTAGTGAGGAAATCATTTTATCTTGGCCTACGCCTCAAGATGAGGGGCATTTATGTTCATTTCTAGGACTCTCTTGCTTCTATCCGAAATTCATCTCTTCATATTCATCGATAGCAGTGCCTATGACAAACTTGCTTCAAGGCAAAGTTCGGTTTGCATGGAACCAAAAGTAGCAAGATAGTTTTGGTACTATGAATCAAGATGTTTTAGAGGCTCCTATCCTCAAAAAGGTAGATCCATGGAAAAGCCTTTGAGGTAGAGACAGATGCTAGTGGCATAGCCATAGGGGGAGTTTTGAGCCAAGATGGCAGACCAATAGCTTTTGAGATCAAGAAATTGAGTAGTCCACAGTGCAATTGTCGTGTGCATGAACACGAGTTGTATGCAGTGGTGCATGCACTTAAAGTTTGGAGACACTATCTTTATGGTGCAAAATTTATGGTATACAAAAATCACCATACACTTAAATATTTTTGTAGTCAGCTAGATCTTTGAGGTAGACAGGCTAATTCAGTTGAGGTCATGTAGGAATTTCACATGGAAATCTTGTATAGAAGAGGCAAAGAGTATATAGATGCTGATCCATTCTCACCAACAATGTATCAAATGAGCTTTACAGTTCTAGAAAGCTCATTGCTTCAAGAGATAAAGGAAGCATAGGTCGAAGATCCATATTTTTTTACAGATTATTAGAACCATTAGTGATGACTCTTTTACAAGAGTGGGGACAGTTCCAACTGTTTCTTCACCAAGTAGAGTGAAAACGTCCATTCCATATTCCAATTGCTCACAAGAAAATTGAATAGCAAAATCCAAAGGAAAGGTCTGCATACCAGATTCCCACGATTTGAGAACAAAATTCATGCATGATAACCATGATGTGCCTTGCGCAGGACATCCTAGTGTTGATAAGACAATATAGCTTGTTAGAAGAATATTTTGGTGGCATGGATTAACGAGAGATCTCCACACTTATGTTCATCAATGCTTTATGTCTCAAGTCAACAAAATAGAAAGGGTAAAGACACCAAGTCTTTTGCATCCCTTACAGATTCTAGATCATAATTGTGACAGTGTATCCTTGGACTTCATAATGAAGTCGGGTTACCACGGACCCAAAGAAAGCGGGATACCATCCTAGTTGTGGTAGACATATTGAGCAAGATGGCTCATTTCATACCCATGCAAGAGAGGATAGAAGCTCCATAGATAGCGCAATTGTTTATTGAGCATGTCTTCAGATTGCATGGGCTATCGACATCCATAGTTTTAGATAGGGATGTGACATTCACAAGATACTTTTGGAAGTTTGTATTCGACAAACTAAAAGTTTCATTAAAGATGAGTAGTTATGATCATGCTCAGACAGATGGTCAAACTGAGAGCATCAATGAGATACTCAAGGAGATCTATAGGGCATATGTGACTGAGAGACAAACAGATTGAGATAGTTACTTGCCACTACTTGAGTTTGTTTATAATAATAGGCCTCATAAGGTGACGGGAATGCCTCCTTTTGAGATGAACCATGGCATGAACCTCCTTTTGAGATGCCTCCTTTTGATATGAAGCATGTCCTAGTGCTTCGGAGTTCTTAGTGAACCTTGAAGAAAAGTTAAAAATAGCTCAAGCTTAGACACCGCAAGCCACTCATAGGGCTAAGAAGTATGCTGACACAAAGAAATCTCCTAGATCCTTTGAGGAGCGAGATAGAGTCTTTCTTTGGGTGCCAACAAGATCTACTTGACTCTCCACTTGGAAGTGCAATAAGCTTTCACAAAGGTTTTGTGGACCTTGGAAGATAGTTAAAAAGCTAATTGAATTTGCATACCAATTAGAGCTTCCTCCAAATTCTAGAGTCCATCCAGTGTTTTGTGTTAGTAAAATTCAAAAGTATATCTATAGGGAGGATAATGTCATGGAGGGTATTGTTTCTTTGGAGGAAATTGATAGCATGGATTGTTCTCGAGATAGGATACTAGATCAAAGATAGAAGCAATTAAGATATTGTGTCATCCAGGTAGATCTAGTAGCTATACTAGATCGTTGCTATTTTTAGAGTACAATAGGGTATATATGGATGGGAGGAGAGACACACACACACACCATTCAAGTATTTCTCACATTTTCAAATATTTGCATGTGGTGGCTATCCAAGTACTGAAACTAATTAAAAGAATGTGTTTGGCTCAAATTAAAAAGGAGTGTTCATATGCCATAATGAAATCTTCGGAGTGGCAATTATTGATGGAGAGTGTTAATCTCCAAAAGAACAAGCTATTCTTGAAATTAGAGCACCTCTATATCAAGAATAACTCAAAACCTTCACTAATTTTGAGGATCAATATTCAATTGTCAAAATCTTGAATAAACTGTGAGGAAGATGACTACACAGAAATTTTGCTGCGCATATCTTACTCATTGACTAACCAAATATGTAAAGTTTCTGATGAAACTTTTTAGAAGGTGTTGCCTAAAGATTCTGCACCTCGTCCAAGTTCAATCTCTTTAAAAGCCTCAGTAGATTAAGAGAAATGATTCAAACAATCTACCTATGTCTGAAACTGCCTTCTTGTAGAGTCGACTTTGACACTTGCAAGTTCTAACACATGGTTCTCCCAAACTAGAACCCCTTTAAGCAAATGCTTTTAGCCCTAGATGGCTTACCTTCCAACTTAGATTTTGACTCCTCATTTGTACAAAACTTTACACTCTGCACTGAGAACTGATCATTTCTTTGACCATCGAGATTGTGCCTATTTTAGAAGATACTCAACAGTTCTTCACATACAAATGTTCCTACACATAATTCTCTCTGCCTGTTTATAATTAAGCTCTCAAACTTTAACCATAGACTTATTAACTATGAATTAGACTCCTACAAAAGTATTCTTGAAATGATCAAGCACAGTAGGAGAACATTCAAAAATATCGGGTGCAACTTCTCTTCATTTCTGAGAACCTTTTCATCTAGATGAGAGAGTGATCTTGTTCACTTTACAAATGTCTAAATGACCCTAAAACTTCTCTTCACATACTCTCTCATATTTTCCCCGACATTTTTCTTTGTATATATAGGCAAATATGTACAAGCTCATAACCACACAAAATTATAAGTGAGCTAACACTAAATTAATGTACATATGTATACACATCTTCATCCTTTGAAATATACTTTCTTCATGCTTCATAACTTGATCTTTTCTTCAATCCTTAACTTCAAAACTTCAATTGGTGATCCGTGAATGTATGTCCTATGTTTTTCTTATCCCGAAGAATTGGATCATTTTTCACATCAATAATTTTTTCATTACTTCCTTGAGGTAATGGTTGAGCTATGGGTTTGATTTTTTTGTCTGCAGTTTTGTACTTTGTTTCAACTAAGGCATCATGTGTTTGGTTAAATTTTGAGCACTTTTCAACATTGAGAGCATACTCTTGGATTAGAGCATACTCATCAAGGGAAGAAAGAAGAATAATATGGGAATTAGAATTTTGTTGAAGGCATAACTCTAACTCAAGAGGAGAGAAAAAATGAGATGTCTCAATCACATGCTCAATGTTCTCATCATGTTCCATGATTTTGTTGTTTTTATAATTTTTTTGGGTTTTTTGGATAAAAGACTTGGACAATTGACTCTTATGAAGAAAATCTGATCTAGAATGTGGAAAAAAAAGTGACAAACTATTGAACAGGTTGGTTGGCTGCTAGATGTCAAACCAATATCCATTGTTGTCCCGCTCAACAATGGATTCTATCCGAAATTTTGATCATATGTAGCTCCAAACATGAATCGAGGTGCACAATCACTACAACCATGCTCATGACCCTGAGTAACAATAGGTTTCTTTCTAATTGACAATCGATTCCTAGGATGATTCACTCCTACTATCATGACTTGAAGTGATTGCATTCCATCCTTAGACTTGAATCTAGCATAGGTAGACCCATCATCCATGGCTTTAGTGTCCATACGACTCTCACAAATAAAGGGTTGACCTAAGAGAACTTCATAGGAGCAATTATCTTGAATAAAAAAGTCAAATTCTTCTGTGATTCCTCCTATGGATATGGGCACACTAGCACAAGCTCCATACAAGGTACCTACACCATTATCTGCAGTTCTCATATGCCATCCACAATCTTTATCTATGGGCCATCGAAACTTATCATAGACTTCTCTTGAAATCACATTGATTTCAGAGCCGGAATCTACTAATACATTTACAGTGATAGTGTTCTTATCATTTCCTATTTTAACATGCATCTCTGATGTACGTCTAGACCAAAATGTTCTTTTAAAGTGACTTTCAGGATTGTTTTCATGATTTTCATGGTCAGGTTGAATAGGTCCTAAGAAATTTTTATTAACATTTACTTCATCATCATCAAAGTCCTCTTCATCAGATTCATCAAAGTTTAAGGCTTCATTCATAGCTTGATCTTGATCTAGAGAATCTTGCATCTCAGTATCTAGATTAAGCGGAAACCTCTTCCTTTTAATTAGGCGGATAAAGTTATCTTTAAAAACAGGCTTTGCAATAGAGAAAACTTGTTCTAAAGACATAGTCACTTGACTCTTAAGCAAAATGTCATCTAAAATCTCCATAGGATCTATTTTTCTCTCAATTTCTGGTTTTCTCTTTGGTTTCTTTTGTTTTTGCTCAGGGTCTTGTTTTTGTTCATGTTCTCGTGTTTGGTCTTCAATTTGTCTTGATTGTTCTTGTTTATCTAAAGGCTTTGGTTCTGTTTTTCTTTGCTTTGTCTTCTTCCCTTTTTGTTTCTCCTCTTGTTTTTGTTCATTGGGTTCTGATTCTTGTTTTTTATCTTTGGATTGTGATGTTTCTCCTTGCTCTATGATTGTTTCTATTCCCTTTGAGGTTTGTTTTCGAGTCACTCTTCTTTCACTAGGCTCAGCTTCATCTCTTTTTCATTTCTCTTCTACATTGGATATGTGAGAAATAAGAGATTGATCTTCTATCGGTGACTCCCAAGCCGTTATTCTCCTAATCTCATCCCGTGCTCTTACTAAAGCCTCTATGGAAAAATCACCTTCCTTTGTGGGTTTACTTGATTCTACTTGTTGTTCATCAAGAGCTTCTAGTTTCACTCCTCTAGTTCCTACGTCCATTATGGTTATATTTTCATAATGTTTTTTCATTCCTCCCTTACCATAACTTCCTTGCAAAGGTAGCCTAGATCAATAGTAACAGATTTTCTTGTCTATGTCTATTACTGGCAGAGAGTGTATGTACTGCCACTTATCTTGTAAATAGGTTGCCATCAAAATATCTTGATGCGATGACCCCATATGAAGCATGACATGGTAGAATACCTTCACTGGATCATTGCAGGATCTTTGGATGTGTTGCTTATGGGCATATCCGTTCGCAAATCAGAGACCAGCTAGACCCTAAGGCAGAGAAGTGCATCTTCAAGGGATTCATGGTCAGTAGAGATGTTGTTTTTTATAAGAATGATTCTTGGATTGAAGTGAATGCAGGAAAGTAAAGTTGCCTTATGACTTGGAAGAGGAGTTTCCAAGCCTCACCAAGGAGGAGCCAAATCAGATTGAAGATATCAAATCTAATGATGAGGACATCATCAACCTAGAAGAACTCAAGGCATTGAAAGCCAATCAAAAAATCACAAAGGGAGAGCAAGAAGCCAATCAGATATGGATATGACACTTTGTTAGTTACTAAGCATTCTATTTATCTTGCCAAAGACTTATCACTTGAAGATCCATCAACATATGAAGAGGCAAAGAACAAGGCAGAATGGAAAGAATCTATGGATGAAGAAATTGAAGCACTCAAGGAGAATGATACTAGGGAGCTAGTACCAAAGAAGGAGTTTATGAAGGTACTTGGTTGTAGATGGATCTATAAAATCAAGAGAAATTCTAATGGATCAACAAGCAGGGACAAAGCTAGACTTGTGGCTAAGGGTTTTGCACAAACCCAAGGAGTTGATTATGAAGAAACTTTCTCAGTTGTGGCCAAAATTCCAACCATCAGGGTATCGGTAAGTGTGGCTGCATCAAAGAATTGGAATATGTACCATTTGGATGTAAAAAATGGTTTTCTTAATGGTTGGACTTCAGAGGAGATGTACATGTCTCAACCTCCTAGCTATGAGGACCCAAACAAGGTAAATTATGTGTGTAAACTGAACAAAGCTCTTTATGGATTAAAGTAGGCACCTATGGCATAGAAAAATAGGTTGACTTCATACCTTCAAGATCAAGGATTCGTCATGAGCAAAATACAAACTTCTTTGTTTTCCAAGAGATGTAATTCAGAGGTGATATACCTATGTGTGTATGTTGATGATATTATACTTATAGGTAATGATGCTAATGGCATAAAGCAGATCAAGAATCAAATGATGCAGGAGTCCAAAATCAATGATCTAGGGTCACTAAAGTATTTCCTTGGACTTGAGTTAGTCTACACTAATTCTAGAATCTATATTACTCAAAGAAAGTATGTACATGATATGTTGAAGAAGTTTCACTTGCAGGATGCCAAGGTAGCTAGTACTCCTATGGAGGTAAACCAGAAATTAAGTGCTCATGAAGGTGATGTGCTTGAGAATGTTGCAGGATACCAAAGCATAGTGCGAAGTCTAAACTATGTTACATTGACAAGGATTGATATTGCTTATGGAGTAAGTGTCTAAATCCACTTTATGCACAAACCTACAGCACCTCACTTGTAAGCTCTTTTCCAATGGGACCAAAATTGTAGCAAACGGAGCTCCTATGAAGAAGTTATGTCTATTTAGGCACTTGGGAGTGGAAAGAGGTGAAACAGGCACTCATGGATAGCTCATAGTGTGTTCTTAGGTTTCTTTATGCTCTTTGATTGATTGGTCTGTCAATCGCGATTGATGTGTCCCCTCCAATCGATTGTTCGATTGCGATGGAGAGGTCCCATGGGTTGTCCGTCCCGATTGATAGGTCAATCGCGATTGATATGTGGCCTGAAAATTCGGTGGGTCGTGGTCAAACAATCATTGACACCGTCAATTGATTGACGAGTGTGTCGCGATGGACCTGTCCGTCAAAATTAACATGTGGCATCGATAGACTCTTTCAATCGTGGGTCAAATATTCGTGGACTATGTCCGTCACGATGGAGACTTTCGTTATGGCTATCGATCGCGATCGATGAGTCAATCATGATTGACATGTGGCACGTGATGGCTCTATCAATCATGTTCAATCGATGGTGGACCCTGTCGATCACAATCAACACATCGATCGCGATTGATTGGTCCATCGGGATCCGTACGTTGTCATTTGAAAAAATTAATCGCACAGTAAGGATCCCCTAGGCCAAAACATCATGGTTATGCACTTAGTTTTGCAAAATGGTCAAATTTTATATCGGCCATGATTGATAGAAGTCAATGCCTTGAGACTTTCATAGTCAAAATTGTTTTACCTGTTGGAGCTGGCACACCTGCTGGAGATGCTGATTCCTGCAAAAAATCTCAGAAAATGCACAATACACAATCGCACACAAGTCGCTCTCTCGCTCTCGCACTCAAATGAATTGAGGATTCGAATGGATATGGAGGTATATGGTCACGATGGTGAAGGTGATGATGGATGGTATGGAGTATACAAGTGAAGAAGAAGATGAAAAAAGATAAAAGAAAAGCTTACCTATGCTTCCAACATCTCTACTCTACCTCTTACCATCACACGCTCCTCCTCAAAGCTCAATCCCCCGCAATAGTGCCAAAATTTGGTGTAGCTCTAGCGTAAGCATCACCTTCTTTACTTGTCGATCTGGGAGACATGAGGATGGTATGAAGACCTCAAGCAAGTGATGCACAAGTGGTGGAATAGAAGCAAACTCACATGCACTCACACACACAGACACGCGCATAGGTAGCACAAAGAGTGGCACAATAGAAGTTTTGATTACTCCAAAAAGATTACAATTTCTTAGATTTAGTTGATTATTTAACTTGTGCCTCCCCAAAAATGAGCCTTCTGGTCCTTTTTATAGTTTTTCACTAGCTTTGGCCCTGTTCAGACCTAGTGTTCAGCCTAGTTAAAGATTCAGTTCTAGGGCCTATTTGAGGGCTCAAATGGAGTCAAAAAAATATGAAACTTGATAGGTAGTTACTTCTAATGCTCCTCAAGCTCATCCACTCCTTGGCTTGCACAAAATGGAGATACAAAAATAGGAAATGGTATTTACAATGAGCATTGATGATAAAAATCACTATTTTAAAGGTTTCTCCTCAGAATTTTGACATACATTTCCATCAGTCCTTTCTTCGTTGGCTCCTTTGTCGGCTTGTGCTTCATGTCTCTTCACCTTGGTGCGTACTTCCTTGATGAGTTAGCCCTTGACTTCCAACAATAGGTTTACCTACATTAGAGGAAAGAAAGCAAACAAATTTTGGAATACTTTGTTTAATCAAGCAGATCAATAAAAGATTGAATATAAACTTATTCAAACTCTAACATAGAGCAAGAGAAAGAGCACAATTTTCAATAAGCCTTGGGTAGTTTTCAAGGATGAAAACTCTTAAGAAGGGGAAAAGTCCTTGTGAACTTATATCTTATGCTTTAAAAATAATAGATACATTATTGAAAGTTAAAGAATACGCAAGAAAGAGATAATGCTGAAGTACTTCCTTGTATTCAGGTACTTCACACCTATACTATTACCTCTTCCAACATAGATAAAGTTCTCAAGGATTAAAAGTTATCAGGCAACCGTGATATAACAGAAGACTTTCATAAAACATAAGGTTCGTAGAGATCATAAGAGAGCTAGGAGAAGACGTTGGATGACCTATCAAGAACGTCCCAAAAGGTATCTTGATGCTTCAGGTTATAATATAATATAAGTTGTTGACTCCAATGGTGAAGACCTAAGGAAACTGGTTTCTTGGGTGATGCTTAACAATCATATCCCCAAATAAAACCCATGTAAAACATTGAATTTGAGATGAGGAAAGTGGATGTAATTCAGAAAGACCTAGTCTTATCTCCTACTTCGCTAGAAAGAAAACCCAAAGGTCCAAGAACGTCCGTGAAGATCAAGTCAACATTGAAGTTTGGGAAGATTAGTTACACCACACTCAATGTTTTACCAAATATTTTTTAAGATTAATGAAGATTGGCCATGATGTATCCAAGCACATAATTACTTGCTCTCATGAATTGGTACCATAGCATATGATTAGGAGAGCATTAAAAATCACAAAAGATGTGAAATACAACAAATTAGAAATGTAACTCCATGAATTCGATGAAGAAACCCACTTGTATTGGATGGTGGGAATTGAATCCCATTGATTACTTGATGGCCAAACAAAAAAGGGACTCATGATGCAATGGAATACAACAAGAAAGTAATAGGAAAATTCTTCAATACTCATCTCCAAGGGAAGAAGAACTCTTCGAGTAGGATAGTAAAGTCTGTACCTCTCAATAACTTCATATATTGAGAGTTAGAGAAAGGATCAACTTCTTAGAGTTTGAAGGTTAACTCCCAAGATTGAATCTCTAAAGCTTTATCGAAAACTACGAATTCAATTCAAAAGATAGAAATATGATCTAAAGTCATGCATGGAAGAAAAGATCATCTTTGAGACCTAAAATCTTACTTCATAGTTCAAGTCAATGAGAAGAATAAGAAAGACATAGTTATACAGTCAGCATAGGACATCTTGAAATAGATCTAGTGTATAATGGGAGAGAAATCTTGAAGGATCAATAAATCTCTAGGGATTTGAGATCATGCTTAAGATCAATGAGGATTGAGTATCAATATGAGGAATGAAGAACATGTTGGAGTAGTATATTTGTATGGATACTTGTGACGTTAAACATAATGTGATGTTTTATAATATGAGTTCCCATTTGAGATGTATTTATAAATATATTAATCCTTTTGAAAGAACAATTAAGATGGATTTGAATCAATTAAATTCTCCAACAACTAAATTGATTCTTATCGGATTTAGTCTCATAAAGCAGACTCTCAAAATAATTTAAAGTTTTCGAAGAGCCTTAAGACCACCTTAAGTAAAGATATTCTCTCAAAAGTAAAGAGGATGCTATATCCTCGTCAAATCAGATAGATAATCCACATGTACCATTCTATTGCTTGGTCAAGGATCATAAAAAAACATACTCTCTATTTTGATTGAGCTTTTTACTTGCGGAGAATCGCAAATGACAAATCCATCCATTGTATTAGCCCAGAGCTATGAAGTATGTGTGCACATAAGAGAAAGTTATTTGTAAATATGAAAGATTCATATTCCTATTAAAAGCAAGATAGATTCTAAGTTGAGAGATGAATTTGAAAAGGAATTTTAAGCAATGTCCATCTAATTTTCTACGTTCATACACAAGTAGTGCCTAGAATTGAGCCAAGCTAACAATTAAGTTGGCTCCACCTAATTCACATGTTTGAGCTATGGAGATTGAGATTGCTCATAGCTTGAAGAAAGGAAATATGCATGCATGCATTGCTACACCCTTATCATCCTTTCCAGGTTTTGCATTTGATTTAGTTTTATATATGCAAACCTAGATGGAAGTTTGAATGATGGGGGCAAGGAACGGACATCACATGGATTTTTCTCTTTCAAGACTTAGTCACGATAGGATCCCCCTTTTAAAAGAAGAGGAAAATTAGAGAGATGAGGACCATGATAAATGAGAGTGACCATAGGGCATGATGGAATATCCCAAGGTACATATTTATGAGGAGACATAAATTTGACGCGAAGTTAAAAGGCAAATTTTTAATTCCTATACACATTCAACTTTTAACTTAAATTTAGGGGAACTAGGATGGAGGAAAGGCCATATACGAACTTAGAAAATAAAGGACTCCAAAGACATGTGAAAATAAGAAATCTCATGATCCATGAATTATTATACTATTTGACAATCAAGTTAAGCCTTTTGAAAATAAAAATGAAATTTACGTCTACTATGTAGAAATTCAAGTAGCAACTTTCTTGGATAAAGAGGTCACATGCTCCTCTTTTTGTCTTGGTCTAGGGTACTTGCCATTGACAATGCTGCATAGATCCTTGGATACTAGCAAATTTATCATCATAAAACAGCACATTGGATAGTTACACATTCCATCTAATTTATCTTCTTGTTCAAGATTTAAGGGTATATATCAACTATGATCTGATACAAAATGTTGGAAGTGTGGTAGGGCCAATGAATCAATCATAGGTAAAATCAAGGATCTTCCAACATTTAACCTTAGAATATTACACACCTTAGCTTGAGCAAGAGAGATAAATCGCATTAGATGGAATTAAGAAGTCAATTAAGAAAGTATAGTCGATTAGTGCTACTACACACTACTAATGAAAATTTTCAACTATAGTATGTGTGCATGATACAAAAACAGAATATAGACTGAACCTAAGGGTGCTTGTTACAAACGTTGAGTGAAAATGTTCCAAAGAGGTGAATCATTTGAGTTAATATATGGATAAAAAGGATAAAGGCTATTCCAAATAGTCAAGATAAAGAAACCATAACTTAATTTAGGCCTTCTCTGATCTGCGGCAACAATTGTTCCTCCTAGTTTTAAGTAATAAGCAAGGGCATGATACAAAAAAAGCACAAGTAGAAACCCTAAAGTAGAAGCTACAATTCTCAAGAATCAACATGCACATAATGGATGTGTTAATAAGAACAACGTTGGCTATCTCTAAACTCGTTAAAATCTACATGTTCTCCTTGAGTCCTAGCTCATCACCCAAGATATTAACGAAAATAGCCTATAGATCCTTGATCTAGATTGATCTTGATGGATGATTGTGGACAAGTGAGCCTCTCCTTATACAGTGAGGATTGGGGCCCAAAAAAACATGCTTTTGGATAAAAGCAAGGCGCATGGTGTGAGAAGCAAACTCGAAGGCCAAATAAATATATGTGCATGCTTTTAATTGAAGTGTCATTCATTTTGGAAGAAAAGCATGATGAAAAGCAAATTTAGGCTTTGCAATTTGAGGGCCAATCTGGAACCAAATGGTACAATGCTATATATCGTTGGAAAGATCTCAAGGGCAACAAATATTGGGCCTATTATTTACCAAAGTTTGTCTAGGTCCTCAAATAAAGATTACTCCAACATTGGGACTTTAGGACATTCTGAGACTATTTTCAAACATAATAGAATTCATGCTAGATCTCCATAGAAAATTGAAAATACTTGTTTGGAACCAAGTTACTAAGTCGAATGAGAAATTTTCATAAGATACTATTGGTATCCCAATCACTACATGCATATGGACAAAAAGGGTAAAAGGCATATGATTGCATTAACAAAAGATGGGCAATGACATAGATGAAACATGTATGCTAAGGTAAGGTCATGCAAAGGACCTTACAAAGGAAATGCTTATGGGGAAAACCTGACTTGGACAGGATGCTCCATGTATGGATATATGTATGGAATAGTAGGCCTACTCATGTAGGATATAAACCTATATACACACCCTTGAGACATAGTATGTCATGGCCTCAATATGATGTTTTGTGTGTGCAATCTCTCTCAAATAAATATTTTCTTAATTAGCTTGCTATAATGGTCCCAAAAGATAATCTAATCACTACAAAATACGTATTTAGCAACCAAGAGATCTAGAAAAGAGAAGTTTTGACATTTGCTAACCCATCTTGCTAAATAATGGTAAAAAATTTGGACACCATTAACATATGTCTAACCACATTTTGAAAATAACGCGACAATATAATTGTTGGTGCAAGGCAATCACCAATTGAAGTTTTCAAGTCAAGGATTGAAGAAAAGATCAAGTTATGAAGCATGAAGAAAGTATATGTTCAGAGGATGAAGATGTGTATACATATGTACATTAATTTCGAGTTAGCTCACTTATACTTTTGTATGGTTATGAGCTTGTACATATTTTCCTATATATACAAGGAAAAATTTCGGGGCAAATATGAGAGAGTATGTGAGGAGAAGTTTTAGAGTCATTTAGACATTTGTAGAGTGAACAAGATCACTCTCTCATCTAGATGAAAAAGTTTTTAGAAATGAAGAAAAGTTGCGTCCCAATATTTCTGAGTGTTCTCCTTCTATGCTTGATCATTTCAAGAATCCTTTTTTAGGTGTCTAATTCCATAGTTAATAAGTCTATGGTTAAAGTTTGAGAGCCTAATTGTAAACAGGCTAAGAGAATTATGTGTAGGAACATTTGTATGTGAAGAATTGTTGAGTATCTTCTGAAACAGGAGCAATCTCGATGGTCAAAGAAATGATCAATTCTCAGTGCACGGTGTAAAGTTTTGTACAAATGAGGAAGTGACATTCTTGGACCAATCTTAGAGTAAGCAAGAGAGGCATAGTCTAAGTGAAGCAAGAGAGAGAAGTGGAAGAGTCACCAGTGTGCGACGCAAAGAAGTGGAGTTGCAAGGTGCATGGAGAGTGACTAAGGATTTGTGCAGAGAGTGCTAAGCTATACTTCCCCAAGGATCTCAAGCACTCATTGCAGTGTGCGCGTGCCGACAGAAGGTATTCACTCCTCCCCCTTTGTGGAAGCTTGGTGCAAGGTGTGCACAAGGATAAGAGGTCTGGTGCAGAGGAGGCCGGCGGCAAGAAGACTTTGGGATATTTGGTATTTTGTAATTGAGCACTCTGTGTGTTTGTGCACAGAAGTATTGGCTACTATTGTGCTTCAAACATTGTAATTGTCTTACTGTAAATCAATCGGCAGAAGCTTCCAAGGTGTATTTTCTTATCTGGTCTTTTCCTTTTCTCCTACAAACCCTCAAACTCCTTCTTGTCTAAGAATCCCCCAACAATGATGCTACCAGGTGGATCGCTATCTATGTGATCAAAGATAAATCAGAGGTATTCAATACATTCAAGCATTATCATATGTATGCAGAAAGAATTACAGGTCAAAAGTTGAAGAGCTAAGGTGAGATGGAGGGGGAGAGTATTTCTCAAATGAATTTAGTGATTACTTGTGGAATGCATGTATAAAAAGTGAAGTTACTTGTAGGTACTCTCCTCAACAAAATGGTGTAGCAGAAAGGAGAAATAGAACTCTTGTTGAGTTTGCGAGATCCATGATGAAGGAGAAAAATTGTCCCAATTATTTGTGGTCTGAGGCTGTAAATACAGCCACATATTTGGTTAATAGGTTACCATCTAAAGCTTTGCAGGGTATGACACCATATGAGGCATGGTGGGATAAGAGACCTACTCTAGATCATTGAAAAGTATTTGGATGTTTACCATATGCATATGTGCCATCTAAATTAAGGCACAAATTGGAACCTAAAGCTGAAAAGTATGTGTTTATTGGATATGATGATAAGCAGATGGGATACATGTTGTGAAGTCTATCCACAAAACAATTCCTTGTGTTAAAGGATGTTACATTTGATGAGCAAGGTACTTGGTATGCAGGTACAATCAATAGTCATGCAGGTGATGAAGGAATTGTGAATCAGAAGAAAGCTAAATCAAAGATTCAAATATTTTATGAAGAAGAGAATAAAGAAGTACAGGTTTAAGTTGAAGAAGTGCCAAGGTTTGATACAGAATGTGATGAACCAGAAACCTCAAGAAGTGGAGAACTTAGAAGGTCATCAAGACACAAATGGCATCCTACAAGGGATAGCTATGATAATTCTTTTTTGGCTACTAAAGATTATGCTTATATGGTAAAGACGGATGAAGACCCCTCTACATATGAAGAGGCAGAAGGTAAAGAAAATTGGGAGAAAGCCATGCAGGAAGAGTATGATCCATTGATGGAGAATGAGACATGGGATTTGGTTCCTAAACCAAATATTCATGAGATCATTGGATGCAAATGGGTTTACAAGACAAAGAGGTATGCAGATGAAGTATGTCTAGGTATAAAGCTAAACTTGTTGTGAAAGGGTTTGCTCAGACATATGGTATAGATTCTGATGAGACCTATAGTCCTGTGGCAAAGATGACAACCATCAGGACACTCATAGCCATTGCTGCATGTAAAGGTTTGAAATTATATCAATTAGATGTGAAGACTGCTTTTCTAAATGGCTATATTTCAGATGATGTTTTCATGGAGCAACCACAAGGATTCAGAGATGAAAGGTATCCAGATCATGTATGTAAGCTCAAGAGAGATTTGTATGGGTTGAAGCGGGCCCCAAGGGCATGGAATTGTGGACTTGTGAAGTTCTTGAAGGAACTTGGTTTCCAAGTATCTAAAGCAGATAGTAGCTTGCTTGTCAAAGCAAGTGATGATGGGTTCATTTACATGTGCATATATGTTGATGATATAATTCTTACAGGTACAGATGAGAAAGGTATACAAAGCTTAAAGAAGGAAATGGAGAAAGAGTTCAAGATTAGTGACTTGGGAGACTTGTCACATTTCTTGGGCATGGAGATCTCATACACTCAACATGGAGTGTATGTAGCTCAAGGAAGGTATTTGAAGAACTTGCTGATCAAGTTTAAAATGGAAGATTGCAAGGTAGCCCCTACTCCAATGGAGGTGAATCACAAATTGAGCAGATATGGAGGAGAAGAATTCAAGGACATGAAGCTATATCAAAGCTTGGTTGGTAGTCTGATATATGCTACATTAACTAGGCCTGACTCGTCATATGCAGTAGGAGTGTTATCTCAATTCATGCATTGTCCTAGGAAAGAACATTGGATTTCAAGACAAAGGGTGTTGAGGTACATTAAGGATACACTCAAAGCAGGTTTGTATTATAGTTTTCCATCAGATACAAATATTAAGATATATAGTGATACTGATTGGGCAAGTAATCCTGATGATAGGAGATCAACATATGGGTACTTGTGTTATGTGGGAGATAAGCTAATCTCTTGGTGTTATAAGAAGCAACACATAGTTGCTTTATCATCTACAGAGGTAGAGTGTAAAGGTATGGTTGAAGCTACAAAGGAAGTGATATGGCTAAAGACTCTTATGACGAGTTTTGACATCATTGAGTACACCCACTATTCATGGAGATAACATGAGTTCATTATATTTAGCTTCTCATCCTGTTTTTTATGCCTGGACTAAACATATTGATCAAATCGCTAATATGCTAACCAAAAGCTTGGATGGACCAAAGCTACAGAGATTCAAAGACATGGCACCTATAAAGAAGATAGAGCAACCTCAATTGATGATTGAGGGGGAGTTGTTGGTGCAAGGCAATCACCAATTGAGGTTTTGAAGTTAAGGATTGAAGAAAAGATCAAGTTATGACGCATGAAGAAAGTATATTTCAAAGGATGAAGATGTGTATACATATGTACATTAATTTAGTGTTAGCTCACTTATAATTTTGTGTGTTTATGAGCTTGTACATATTTGTCTATATATACAAAGAAAAATGTCGGGGAAAATATGAGAGAGTATGTGAACAGAAGTTTTAGGGTCATTTAGACATTTGTAAAGTGAACAAGATCACTCTCTCATCTAGATGAAAAGGTTCTCAGAAATGAAGAGAAGTTGCACCCGATATTTTTGAATGTTCTCCTACTGTGCTTGATCATTTCAAGAATACTTTTGTAGGAGTCTAATTCATAGTTAATAAGTCTATGGTTAAAGTTTGAGAGCTTAATTGTAAACAGGCAGAGAGAATTATGTGTAGGAACATTTGTATGTGAAGAACTGTTGAGTATCTTCTAAAATAGGCACAATCTCGATGCTCAAAGAAATGATCAGTTCTAAGTGCAGAGTGTAAAGTTTTGTACAAATGAGGAGTCAAAATGTAAGTTGGAAGGTAAGCCATCTAGGGCTAAAAGCATTTGCTTAAAGGGGTTCTAGTTTGGGAGAACCATGTGTTAGAACTTGCAAGTGTCAAACTCGACTCTACAAGAAGGCAGTTTCAGACATAGGTAGATTGTTTGAATCATTTCTCTTCATCTACTGAGGCTTCTAAAGAGATTGAACTTGGATGAGGTGCACAACCTTTAGGCAACACCTTCTAAAAAGTTTCATCAGAAATGTTACATATTTGGTCAGTCAATGAGTAAGATATGCGCAGCAAAATTTTTGTGTAGTCATCTTCTTCACAGTTTATTCAAGATTCTCACAATTGAATATTGATCCTCAAAATTAGTGAAGGTTTTGAGTTATTCTTGATATAGAGGTGCTCTAATTTCAAGAATAGCTTGTTCTTTTGGAGATTAACACTCTCCATCAATAATTGCCAGGATTTCGTTATGGCATATGAACACTCCTTTTTAATTTGAGCCAAGCACATCCTTTTAATTAGTTTCAGTACTTGGATAGCCACCACATGCAAATATTTGAAAATGTGAGAAATACTTGAATGGTGTGTGTGTGTGTCTCTCCTCCCATCCATATATACCCTATTGTACTCTAAAAATAGCAACGATCTAGTATAGCTACTAGATCTACCTGGATGACACAATATCTTAATTGCTTCTATCTTTGATCTAGTATCCTATCTCGAGAACGATCCATGCTATCAATTTCCTCCAAAGAAACAATACCCTCCATGACATTATCCTCCCTATAGATATACTTTTGAATTTTACTAACACAAAACACTGGATGGACTCTAGAATTTGGAGGAAGCTCTAATTGGTATGCAAATTCAATTAGCTTTTTAACTATCTTCCAAGGTCCACAAAACCTTGGTGAAAGCTTATTGCACTTCCAAGTGGAGAGTCAAGTAGATCTTGTTGGCACCCAAAGAAAGACACTATCTCGCTCCTCAAAGGATCTAGGAGATTTCTTTGTGTCAGCATACTTCTTAGCTTGCGGTGTCTAAGCTTGAGCTATTTTTAACTTTTCTTCAAGGTTCACTAAGAACTCCGAAGCACTAGGACATGCTTCATATCAAAAGGAGGCATCTCAAAAGGAGGTTCATGCCATGGTTCATCTCAAAAGGAGGCATTCCCGTCACCTTATGAGGCCTATTATTATAAACAAACTCAAGTAGTGGCAAGTAACTATCTCAATCTGTTTGTCTCTCAGTCACATATGCCCTCAAGATCTCCTTGAGTATCTCATTGACGCTCTCAGTTTGACCATCTGTCTGAGCATGATCATAACTACTCATCTTTAATGAAACTTTTAGTTTGTGGAATACAAACTTCCAAAAGTATCCTGTGAATGTCATATCCCTATCTAAAACTATGGATGTCGATAGCCCATGCAATCTGAAGACATGCTCAATAAACAATTGCGCTACCTATGGAGCTTCTATCCTCTCTTGCATGGGTATGAAATGAGCCATCTTGCTCAATATGTCTACCACAACTAGGATGGTATCCCGCTTTCTTTGGGTCCGTGGTAACCCGACTTCATTATGAAGTCCAAGGATACACTGTCACAATTATGATCTAGAATTTGTAAACGATGCAAAAGACTTGGTGTCTTTACCCTTTGTATTTTGTTGACTTGAGACATAAAGCATTGATGAACATAAGTGTGGAGATCTCTCGTTAATCCATGCCACCAAAATATTCTTCTAACAAGCTGTATTGCCTTATCAACACTAGGATGTCCTGCGCAAGGCACATCATGGTTATCATGCATGAATTCTGTTCTCAAATCGTGGGAATCTGGTATGCAAACCTTTCCTTTCTATTTTGCTATTCAATTTTCTTGTGAGCAATTGGAATATGGAATGGACGTTTTCAATCTACTTGGTGAAGAAACATTTGGAACTGTCCCCACTCTTGTAAAAGAGTGATCACTAATGGTTCTAATAATCTGTAAAAAAATATGGATCTTCGACCTATGCTTCCTTTATCTCTTGAAGCAATGAGCTTTCTAGAACTGTAAAGCTCATTTGATACATTGTTGGTGAGAATGGATCAGCATCTATATACTCTTTGCCTCTTCTATACAAGATTTCCATGTGAAACTCCTACATGACCCCAACTGAATTAGCCTGTCTACCTCAAAGATCTAGCTGACTACAAAAATATTTAAGTGTATGGTGATTTTTTTATACTATAAATTTTGCACCATAAAGATAGTGTCTCCAAACTTTAAGTGCATGCACCACTGCATACAACTCGTGTTCATGCACACGACAATTGCACTGTGCACTACTCAATTTCTTGATCTCAAAAGCTATTGGTTTGCCATCTTGGCTCAAAACTCCCCCTATGGCTATGCCACTAGCATCTGTCTCTACCTCAAAGGCTTTTCCATGGATCTACCACTTTGAGGATAGGAGCCTCTAAAACATCTTGATTCATAGTACCAAAACTATCTTGCTACTCTGGGTTCCATGCAAACCGAACTTTGCCTTGAAGCAAGTTTGTCATAGGCACTGCTATCGTTGAATATGAAGAGATGAATTTCGGATAGAAGCAAGAGAGTCCTAGAAATGAACATAAATGCCCCTCATCTTGAGGCGTAGGCCAAGATAAAATGATTTCCTCACTAATGGTCCAACAGTTGCTCTGAGTCCCAAGATGGACTTGTGGACTTGGAGAAACTCTAGGATAAAAATAGAAACTTTAAGAAGCACCTCTCTATACTTAGCCCCATAGTCCTGAACTATTTGATTCTTCTAACTGATGAGGAAATAGGTATCTAGTGCTCTACACCTATCATCAGGCAATACAAAATTAGTCCAGAATAAGATCTTGAACTGATCCTAAGATTTGTGTTCCTTATTATATTGTTCTATCTTATGCCACCACCTATGGATTATGTCCATACGCTTATACATGGCCTGTTGAATCTTGTGTCTATTGTCCATGATTTGACACAAGTGGAAACACTTCTCCCACTTGTCGAGCCACTATTGAACAACATCAATAATCCTAGTACTAGTGGAACCATGATATCTAGGAGGCTTAAGATCCTTACGCTAATTTCGGGCCTCTCTAACTAGGTTGCTATCTCTAGGGACTTTTGGAGTTTGATGCTCATCTGAGCATCTACCTCCATCTTGGAAAATCATGCTCTAGCACATCTTCCTCTTTCTTGGAACCACTCACGTTTACCAAGATATCAAAAAGTGTGACTTCTAGATTGGTAATCCTATTACTCATGGTCATCATGGGATCGACAGGTTGCTGTTCCATGAGTGTATCTCTCCTTGAAGGGGATGATGGTCCTAATTCCATACTAGGTGATGGTGATTGTGAATTAATGTTTTTATTTCTTGATTTGATATTTTTTGTGATTTTCAAATAGTACACTCTATCTATGCCTAAAGAATTAAGTGGCAGTGGAAAAGAAACAAATCACAAGCCTTGTTCGATGAAAAAAATAAAGAAACAAGAAACTTTTAGTATGTTTTGTATTCTTTAATGCATATGCGTAGTTAATTTCTAAAGTCTCGGTACCATAATGACGTAATTTTGACAATTAAAAAAATTACCAAGTAATCATCAAGGAATTTTCGCAATAGCACTGCTGATAGGCAAAGCCGAACTACAAATAAATGAAAGGAGATTACACATGCTGACAAATTTATTTTTCTTTCGTCACTAACCTCTCTATGCAAAGAAGAATACATGCATCGTACAATATGAGTCCACATCGTAACTATGTGTATACTCTAAATACTATGCAAAATTGCATGTCCTATATGCAATGTGATGCAGAAAGAAAGCAACAATGCATATTATTTAACAAAGAAACTTATCTAGAGGTTCAAAAGATAATTTGTAGGTGTATGTAGGGGCTTGTGATGGTCCACATGCCTTCTAAATAGCTTCCCAAGACTCTCTCGATAGTTTTTTCTTCAAAACAATGTTGGAAAGAGGTTTGATGATGAAGAAAGGTCAAACTCCAAGCTTTAGAAAATAACTAAGACTGAAGCCAAAGTATGGCTTGCAACCACTCTCTAGAAAGAGTTCTGAGAGGGCTTTCCAAAGCAACACAAATCTCTAAATTTGGAGATGGGATGCTCAAGATACGGCCAATTATGTGGAGGAAGATAGTTCAAAATAGCTCAATTGAACAAGCTTGCAAGACGAGCTTATATCCCATATACTGAGGTGAAAGGAGCTTGGGCATGCACATACAGACGATCAAGTCCTTGCGTCTTTCAACTTAGAGGAAAAGAAAAGAGCTAAGAGTCTCCGTCTCTCTCTCTCTCCACCCTCACGGTGGCAGCATGCGCATCATATAGAGATCTTCTGTGGAGGATCCAACATGCACGGACAAGCTCTCCTATGACTATAGTCTAGCTTGTCTTGGTCATCGTGCATGTAGCGCATCACTATGCTTCCACCGAGGGGGACCTCTTGGCTCACTCAATCGTCCAAATCTTTTATCTCCTACTACAAGAAGCAAAAATCTTTAAACACATGCGAAGAAGAAGCCGATTTGGGAGAAAAAACACAGACAAGTCCAAAAGAAACTCCAAGAACGCATGTGACAAACAAATTATGCTCCCAAGAAAACTAGTGCTCTAATACGAATTGAGAGAAAGACTTGAATGATGTGTGTGTGTCTCTCCTCCCATCCATATATACCCTCTTGTACTCTAAAAATATCAATGCTACCAATTGAAAGAAAGAATTGAATGATGTGTGTGTCTCTCCTCCCATCCATATATACCCTCTTGTTCTCTAAAAATAGCAATGATCTGGAATGTTCTAGTGCTGACATGTGGCCATCTTGCAGCACTCATCCCCATTACTGCCACGCACCTTAGGGTATTCCCCAAGCTTGGGACCTTGGCTAGTTGGCCCTTGTCCCTCACACACATGGACTCATCCCTATGGATCATTTTCATGATCCCTATGGATCAATGTCGAAGAGAAAAGGCATTCGATAGTTGGTTTCAAAAGTAAAGCACTCAGATTATGTTTTCACTTTTAGAGCTCCCCAAAACGTGTTTCAAAATAATAGAGCTAGAAATAAAAGAATTTACATGATTCCTGTCACTTTAGGAACCGTAAGTGTCTAGTGGAATGCGAAGCTCATGTTTGTGGAAAGAAAAAATTAGTTTTAAGTACCAAGCATCTCAAGAAGACGTCAAAAAAATGTGTCCTTGAGATGCCCATTACATGCATATTGATCATGGAAATGTGGAAGGAGGGTCGAGCAGTTGCAAGATGGAGATGGAGCAAAAACACAAAGAAAAGACTTGAAGGATTGAAGGGGCCCACCAACCCCCTTGAGTAGGTCCATGAAGTGCATGTTCGATGTGTTTGTAAATGCTACCGAATAAAGAAACATCAACATGATCATTATGGACCGAAAGAGGCTAAGGAGTTTATAGCCATAAGTATGTATTTTGTTCTTGTATCTTTAGACTTATCTTGATGTCTAAACATTCTTTAGGGATTTTTCATCCAAGACTTTGGCCAAACTCGATTTGGAAAGGATCACTTTGATAAGTATAAAGGAACAAAATCGTAACTTTAAGTCGACTTTGGAATCGACGAGAGTGGAAATTTTTTGTATCTCCTTCTTTACTTGGAGCATTCATGCTGATTTTCGAGAGCTCCAAGCCGAGTTAATTCTAGAGTGAATGTTATTTCATGCTCAAACCATGTGCTTCTTGTCATTTGGATATGTGTGATCTTAATCTTTCTCCAAGTTTTGTTTTGTGATCTATGTAGCTTCTAGGACGCATGCCTTCAAACACTTGAACAAAGCAACGTACTTGGATTAATGTAAACTTTTATCTACACCACTAGAAGCGATATTTGCTTTGCGATGGTGGGTCTATAACATGCCTAGTGGAGATATGAGGACATCAAGATCTTCAAACACTAGAAATGGGAGAAAATGTCAAAACTATCTCCTTGTAAAGTGAAAGAATCTCATTCCCTTAACTTCGATAAGGAAAAAAGATAGATATTTATAATATGTAGTGACCCATACTAGTATATCCTCATGGATAGTTCTCATGTCGCTTATTCAGTACCACCATATCATATACGGATTTGTTCCCCTCACAATCAATTACGCATATAGCATTAATCTTTAGGTAGTCGAAGTTGAGATATCGTGAGTTGGATGTTTATGTCTAAATACCAATTTCCAGGTCTTAGAGATAATTTATGGCCATTACTCGTTTATCCACAATGTATGACATTGCAATTACCTTTCAGAAATTATACTTCTAACCTATTTATGAAATTGTATGACTTATGACATTGTATGAGTTTATGAATGTTCCACTTCTAGTTCATCTTCTTTGTTCCCAACCTTTATCGTTGGATATAGATGCATTAGAATTCCCATTGGACTATAGCAATGCCAATTACAAGCATTTTAAAGAAGATCTTATCTTCAGGTAAACAAAGTGCAAGAAACTCTTCATCGAAGAGAAAAAGTGCTACTACTGAGAGACTCATGGAGCTTCTGCTGAGATGGCCTGAGCAGAGCTTTTTCTATCCATTTTTTAACCAAGAAATCACCTGGAGCATGTGGTAGACGTGCAACAAGTGCTTTTGTCCTAGTGTGAAGTTCATGAAACGATTCACCTGATCTTAGCCTTAGGTTCTCTAGCTGATCTAGATCTCTTCCCGAGGAGTCGCTTGGTCAAAATGTGTGTGAGAACGCTATCAGGATGAAATCCCACAGGGAAGTGTGCCTTGTTTCTTTCTTTGAAAGTTGATTGATTTTATGAGTTTTGTGTGATGTTTTCACTGAGAAAGTGGTAAAAATTATACATGTTTTGGCTGATTTGATTGATTGGGAGATGCAGAACCGTGTGATTCTTGTTGATTAGGCTTGTATATTTGTAAATACCCATGATGCTAGCTTTTGAATCCATAAACCCTTAGGTTTGACCCTTGAAACTAACTGAAAATGTGGGTTTACCCCATGAAAAATGGACTTGACCCCTTTGAAACCCTTGGAACCCTTGGAACCCTTGGAAACCCTTGGAGTTCAGGTCCAAACTATAGATAAACCCTTTGATTAATGTGTTTGACTTGATTGTGCGCAAAATCCTAACTTCTTCGATCAAAAGCCCTAGGTTGGACCCTTGGAATTGGCGTTTACTCTAGGTAAAACTCCCAAAAATAATTAGTTTGTATATATAGTGTGAAACCAAAACATTAATTAAAAAAAAAAAAGAGAAAAAGCAAAAATAGAAAAAAGAGATGTGATTTTCCAACAATAGCAAATGAACATGCAAGGTGATTTGGAATTAGAAAGTTATCTGAGGAGGTTAGAAGATTCTAGAAGCCTTGGGAGGTGTAGGGAACCTATAAATAGGGGTCCAAGGCTCATTTATTTTTCCCTGTGGATCTCATTTGTGGATCGCCTCTCCAAGTAAACTTCTTACCCCTCTCATGTTCATTACTTTTTTGTTCATGTTAAGTCAGAGACAGAGAGAGAGATGTAGACTCAGAAAGAAGAGAAATATGCTTTTGTTGTCTTGCCCTTATAAGTTTTGATGCATCTGATGCTCCGCCCCCTGGAACTCTGGTATTTTTTGTGTTGATATACCATCCAAGCATCTATTGTATTCTTTTTTTTTTTTTTTTCGAGACAACAGGAAAAGAGAGTAAATTAAGTAATAAAAGTACAAAGTGCACGGGGAAGCAGTGATCCCATAAGGCAGAGGTTACAAGTTGAGGACCATGATGAATCTATCACTGGAGTAACAGTCCAGAAGTGAATCTCTCCATTTACAGGGAGGAAGGGACTTGATAATAACACTTTGGTCCTGAGGGCCCTGTTTGATAGACAAAAGACTCTGCATACCAGAGAGATACAAAGCTTTTCTAAGGGAGAACATATAGTTCTTTTTGCCATTTTTGAAGAGGGCTTGGTTCCTACTAATCCATATGTGCCATACAATGTGACCCCTCCATAAGTGCCAAAGAGCTAAATCTAATTTATTACAACAACCGAGAATGATCTCCTCAAAACCAAGTTGGGGAAGTTTTTTGGAGGCCAGAATAGGATCCAACAGTTTCCAGAACTGTTTAGCATGCCAGCAATTACAAAAGAGATGGGTTAAATCCTCTTCCCTGCTGCACAGAGCACAGTTACTACTATTAATATTTACTCTCTTAGCCCTGATGCCAGTCCACAGCCCATTGTGAATAATCAGCCATTCCAAGTAGGAATGCTTGATATTATAGGGAAAAGCCCAAATAACTTTGAACCTGTATCTCCATTGATTGGCAGACCAATTACACCCCCATCTGGAGTTTAACTTGTTAGTAATACTGAGAACAGAGCCTTTGTTGTATTTGAAACAAGTCCAAATATCTTTGGTTACTTCAGTGGGATGAAGGTTGGAAATCCTGCACTCTTCAATTTTCTTCTTCAGGAGATACTTCCTTTCCAGCAGGATCTGCAGACAACCAGGAGAAAAGTGAGTCAGAGACAGAATATATTCATCAGAAAACAACTCACCTGAGTTATAAAACCAGGCCCAGTTTCTGACACCAAGTTTAAAACACTTGTGTTCTCTAATCTCAATCTCTTTGTTATTCCATAAAGCAATCCAACCTAACCAGGGAGATTCCTGAAGAAAAAAGTTAAGGTTAGTTGAATACTTAGAAATAGGAGAAAAACAGAGTTTAGCTTTCATCCAAGTGGACCAAAACCTGCAAGAAAGATTACTTCCAACAGGGACAAAGGGGGTAGGGGAGATAACAATATCCCAAAGATGATTGTTAGTCCAAGCCTTGTAATTTTTAATGTAAAACTTTTGAATGTTTCTTTTAAGTAGACAAGCCCAAATGTCATTAGAGCTTAAGGATCTGTAAACCCATTTAGAAGCCAAGTTCTCAGCCATTTTCATAGGGCAAATAATACCCAGGCCACCTTCATGTTTAGGCAGACAACAGATTTTCCAAGCCACTTTAGGAATTTTGTGGTTCTGGTCATTGCCCCCCCATAAGAATCTTCTAGCATACCTTCCTTGATATGCATACCTTCCTTGATAATTTCAGTTCTTGGAAAATAGACGGCGGAAAGAGTTGCACATAAGAGAAGTAAGCCAGTAACTTTAAAGGCTTGGAATGAGAAGGAATAGTAGTTGAATTGAGAGGAACATTACGACAGTAAATGATACGTTGCAAACAATGAGCATGGCACATGATTGAAAGGTGATTTGCACATGAGAGAGATTTTTGTGGCAGCGCTCTAGATAGCCAGGAGAGAGATTATGGCAATTGGCTGTGCACGCTCTGGAAGAGAGAGAGCGGTGATGGCGACAATTCTATTGTCACACTGTAGAGAGAGAATAGGAGAGAATGAGAGAGTCGCATAGCTGCTGACATGTGTGCGCGATAGAGACACGCAGAGAATTCTGACGGTGGATGGGCCTAATCACTGATGGCGGCGACATATCCGACAGAGAGATACAACTGTGGCGGCACTGCACGATGTAGAGAGAGAATTTTGGCGGCACAGAACCTGTCGGGAGAGAGAGAGTAACGTGGAGCTCTGCTGTTGTCGATTCAGAGAGAATAAATCCCATGAAGGGTGTCGCGAGCTACAGATCTCCAGGTGGAAGAGAGAGAATCGTTGTGGAGGCAGTGCAGACTCTTGACACAACTTGCAAGAGTAGATGTAGGGAAACATGGCACTGTTGGCACATTATGGTTCACCTGCTGGTAGCATAGAAGCTCTAAGAACAGGGCCGGGTGCTGCGCATGTGGCAATAGAAAGAGAGAGATTGAGTCAATGGTGACTGCCTAGTGCTCACGCAGATTCCAACGTCGGTCTCTGTCGACGTCTCGCAGAGAGGGAGTTTCTTATGCCGGACACAGAGGAGAGATATGTGCGCTAATGATAGTGAGGGGCTGCTGTCGGCGTACAACGCAAGGAAATCCGGAGCCCTGTGTAGAAAGAGAGAACCAGGTGGAGTCAAAGCTGTCGCGGCGGCGCTGCGTGTACACGAAGAGGAGAGAGAGACGGATTGCACCATGATGTAGCTGGCGAAGAGTCGGCAGAGAGACTCGGTGCTACGCAAAACTGGTGGCTGTTGCTTGCGCGAGTCGTGAGCAGGACTCAGATTCCTATGGAGAGAGATGTGTAGACGGCGCTTGAGTACGGCGGCGCGTGACATGGAAGAGAGAGAAAGGCGTTGCATGAGGGCGCACAGATAGGATCTGTAGAGAGAGAGTGAGCGAGAGAAAGAGCGACTATTGATACGGGCAGATTCTGAAGCACACACGCAGATAGCTACCGTGGACACACAAGAGAGAGAGAGATAGACAAAGGAAAAAGATAGGCGGTTTATGTGGGTCGAACATGATAGCTAGTTGCCAGAGATTGTCGAGACTTTAGGCTATTGTGCAATTAAGAGTTTATAAGATATGATTGACATAAATGTCTTGATCTACTAATGGATTATATAACGCAAAATTGAAATGCATTGTTGTACAAAAGAAGAAGCAGTTATTGTATTCCGTATGAGGATCATTTCTAGATGATTGGCATGAGAACATCGAGAGAGAGAGAACATTTCTAGATGATTGGCATGAGAACATCGAGAGAGAGAGAAGGAAGACTTTGAGAAGATATGAGTTGTGATACAAACTTTATGTAGAAAAATTATTTCCGCTAATGACAAGTCTCATGATACACTTAGAGAATAATGTAGCGGGTGCACTAAGGGTACATGACCTTGAAGGAAAAGAAAAATATTAAGAAGAAAAGCAAACAAAGATAAGAAGAGAAATAAAAAGTTAAAATAATGAAAATTATGGCATAGTTATATTTTCTTTCTACATGAGTGTTTTGTTTCAATAAATCTAAATGTACTAACATGTTTTTGCCCCCGCCTTGTGGATCTCATTTGTGGATCGGCTCTCCAGGTGGATCGCCTTTTCAGGTAGTTACTGCGTGATTGGAGGCTATTGCGACTCATGAAGTGAAGAAAATCATTTGATGAAAATTTGAAGCAAAGATTTGAAGTAAAGATTGAAGACCAAAAGACCTAAAGTAAAGATTGGAACGAAGATTGGAAGTAAAGACCTACCCACAAAGGTTCTGAAGACTGACGAGCCACGAGGGGCGACTTCCTGCACTGTAGCACGAGGCCTATATCATATCCAGCCGATCCGCACTATAGCGGCGGCATTTATTTGTATTTACCTATTCCGCTCTATAGCGGATTTTTGTCTCGCCGACCCACACTGTAGCGGGCATCTTTGTATCATTCAGATTTTATTGGTCGACCGCCGTTACTTTTTGATCGTATCATTGAGCTTCATCTGACTTCAGTGTTTTATCGTTGTATTTGATTGTCTCTTTCTCGATGCCTACGGTCTCATGTGTACGCACGTTCGCTCGAGGGTAGGGCACTACGAGGATCGCCACACTCGAGAGAGTTTAGGCGAGGCGCCTAAGGCGCAGACGCCGCTCGTAGGACAGTGAGAATGGCGTGCACCAGAGGGGCCTGATCCAACCCCAGCGTCGGCGTCCTGCCCAACCTCCTTCTTCCCGACACCTGTAAAATGATTGAGGAATAGTTTAGGAGATATGAAGAGCGAATTAAAGAAATATAAATTAACACAAATGAATCTATAAAATCAAAATTCGGTATCGTTATGACCCTAATGCAGACCATAAATGCAATATCAGATACTATTCAGTTAATGGGCATAAGTATTAAAGACCTAAAAAATGAAATGGATTCTGAGATTTCTGAATTGAGAAATAAGGTTGACCTGTTGACAAACCAAGTTAATGACCTACAAGTATTGAAATGTGATAATGAGCATGAGGTAAAAGTCCAAGGCATATCTGCACACAAACACTCTTTAGGTCTTAGAAGACCCACGCCTAAAGTGATACCTAGGAAATCAAGTCGGGTTGAGAAGAGATCTATACGTTGCTTTTGGTGCGATCAGTTTGGACATATGTTCTGGGACTGCATAGCAAATGAGAATGCATGCAGACAGAGACCTGTAAGTGAGCATAAAGGAAAAATTTGTAAATATCAAGATGAATCACCTTTGCATTTGAATGTAGGAAAAGGTGGGATGAAGAAATATTTCCAAGAGACCAAACCTAGATCATAGTCAATTAAGAAGATATGGAAACCAAAAGAACTTGAGAATAATAAATCTGATGAACGAAGGAGAATGCTATCTATTGATAGTCAAGAGAAATCTATTGAGGAAACCAAAAGTAGACAGATTAAAGTTGAAAAACAAAAAATTGAGTAGATATTAAAAGAGCAAATAGAAATAGATGATAAGAGAGAATCTCATAGAGAAATTCAAGAGAAATTAAAGAAAGATCAAGATGTATATGTGTCATTTGATCCTAAAATTTTAACTAATGAGAATCTTTTTTATCAAGAGAAAGTTGCAAAATTACAATCCGAATTAAACTCTGATAAACAGATTGAACTAGAGAAGAGTAAAGAAGAACCTCAAGGAGATGTAAAATCTGGCAAAGAAGTAAATGAGGCAGAGAAACAATTACTTGATGATATTATCAAGCAAATCGAGGGGAGTGTAAAGACAACTTCAAAGACTTCTAAGAGTTTGAAGAAGAACAAGAGAACTAAAAATCTAACCTTTCAAGATATATTTGCAAATCTTGAATGATGATTGAAGAAGAATCATAATGAAAACACATAAGAATGTTCAAGAGCTATTGAATGTTGATGAATGATGATGATGATAGTTGACCATGATTGATAAGTGATTCATAATGATTGATGTTGATGATGATTGATGATTAATGAATAAGGATGATTGATGATTCATGATGATAAATGATTGATGAATTATTAGTGTTTGATGATGATTGATGGTTTATGATGATTTGATGATGATTGATGAAAATGCATGATTAATGAATGATGATTGATGTAAGAAAATGATTGATGATGAAAGATGATGATTGATTGATAATGGTTGATGATAATGATTGATGATGATGATAATGATGGAGGGTACTGATCATACTAAGGCTGATGCCGATGACCATCAATAGTTCATGAAATTGAAGAAAAGCTGGATCAATCAATAATAAAGATGAATCTAAAATGATCAGGTGAAATATTTCTAATTTGAGTTTTGTTTTCTTTCTGATAGAGCATATGCATTGCATTATTGTGTGTGATAAAGATATGTATGAATTTATGAAAATCATATAGAATGAAGATAACAAAAATCTATTATGGGTTTGCATGAAGCATGAGTGACTAGAAATTATATGAATGAGATCAGTTAGTGGACTAGAGACTTTTGAGAGTGAAAGCTTGGGAATGAGATGGCATGCTTAGACCGAGTACATGTATATGCTGATTGATTTGAACACTTAGTGAGTGGGAGACTTTGGATTCTACTATTTGTTTCTTGCAAGATCGTACCTCCATATGGATCATCATTTATCAAAAATATTCATACTTAGGTCAGCTTATATGTGTGTGTATGTTGTTAGTGTGCTGCGATGGGCTAGTAGGCGGATGGAACCACCTTGGTCGGACGATCAAGGCCACGCGGCATAGCTAGTTTCATCGTATGCCTGACCTATTTGTTGTCATGCGCCTGCATGGGTCGGTAGGCAGGTGGAGTCACTCTGGTCGGGTGGTCAGAGCCACGAGCTGACGTCGATTTCATGCAGGGCTGACGTTGTGTATGTTGTGCGCTATGTCGGGTTGGTAGATAGGTGGGATAAACTTGGCCGGGCGGACAAATCCATTGACATAGGCCGATTTGTGAAAATGAAAGATAAAAAGAAATGCTAAGCTGAGATGAAGAGAAAAAGAAAAATAAAATGAAAAAGAAAAAGGAAAAGGAAAGAGATCAAATGGAGAGTTGGAGAGTAGGAGATAAATAGTAGAAATCGAGGTATATTCTACAAACGGAGCTAGTAGAAACATAAGTATATACTAGTACTTAGAATGAGCAGTTGGATTTGAACCAGTTGAACGAACAGAAGATCTAGAAAGCCAACGATTTATTCAAGTGATTACTTGTCAGATTGGAGACGCAGAAACATAGTATGATGTTTGTAAAGCTTGAATCTGCATAATTTTCTAAAATTCATACTAATCTTTTTAAAAATTGCATGTACTGCATGAGATCACGATTTGAGTTTTGAAAAGAAAAACATAAAAAGTATAAAGTGTTTAAAAAGAACCGGCGCTTTTATTAAATCTTGGAGGTTGGCCCATTGGGACGATGTGCAGGTTTAGTGGGGCCAATGTCGGGATGAAATCCCACTGGGAAGTGGGCCTGTTTTTTTTTTTCAAAGTTGATTGATTTTATGAGTTTTGTGTGATGTTTTCATTGAGAAAGTGGTAAAAATTATACATTTTTTGGTCGATTTGATTGACTGGGAGATGTGGAACCATGTGAATCTTGTTGATTAGGCTTGTATATTTGTAAATACCCATGATGCTAGCTTTTGAATCCATAAATCCTTAGGTTTGACCCTTGAAACTAACTGAAAATTTGGGTATACCCCATGAAAAATGGACTTGAACCCTTGGAAACTCTTGGAGCTTAGATTCAAACTGGAGATAGACCCTTGGTTTAATGTGTTTGACTTGATTGTGCGCAAAACCCTAACTTCTTCGATCAAAAACCCTACGTTAGACCCTTGGAATTGGCATTTACTCTAGGTCAAACTCCCAAAAATAATTAATTTGTATATATAGTGTGAAACCAAAACATTAATTTAGAAAAAAAAAAGAAAAATCAAAAATAGAAAAAAGAGATGTGATTTTTCAAAAATAGAAGATGAACATGCAAGGTTGTCTGGAATTAGAAAGTTATGTGAAGAGGTTAGAAGATTCTAGAAGCCCTGGGAGGTGTAGGGAACCTATAAATAGGGCTCCAAGCCTCATTTGTTTTTCCATGTGGATCGCCTCTCGAGGTAAACTTCTTACCCCTCTCATGTTCATTACTTTTGTGTTCATGTTAAGTCAGAGACAGAGAGAGAGATGTAGACTGAGAAAGAAGAGAAATATGCTTTTCTTGTCTTGCCCTTAGAAGTTTTGATCCATCTATTGCTCCGCCCCCTAGAACTCTGATATTTCTGGTGTTGATATACCATCAAAGCATCTATTGTATTCATATTCATACCTTCCTTGGTAATATGAGTTCTTGGAAAATAAAGGGCGGCAAGAGTTGCTCACAATCTTACCTTCTTAGTTCAAGACTCCATCTGGTTTGGTTGGATTAACTCGTTTCCCTCCCTTTCTCTCCCCATTAGATGGAATAAATGCAGGAGGAAGGGATTTGGACATTGGCAGGACTTGTTAAATGCAGGTAACATTATTGATGATACTGTCATTTCAGGATTTGATGGGCTCTCTGGGCAATGCAAACAGGTCCTCTCTATCCAGAAGGAAATTCTGAAGAAAAAGCTGGAAATGCAATTTTGGAGGAAGGAGATCTCCCTTCAAATTGTAGCTGAGGATATTCTTAAAGCCTACAAAAAGAGTGGCAGAAGTATCAAGGAAATAACAGGCAAACTCAATAAGAAGTGGGATCTCCAATGGTCCCCCTTGCAGTGGAAATACAGATTCCAATGCACTTGGGCTTTTCCCTTCTCCAACAAGCAGTCTTGCCTTAACTGGCTCATTCTCCACAAAGGCATATGGACAGGGGAGCTTGCTAGGAAGTATAAAATTGATGCTGGAAATTGTAAACTCTGTGGTAAAGATGAGGACCTTTATCACTTGTTTGTCCACTGTAAAAGCTCCTCCAGGTTCTGGTTTGGTATGAGGTTCTTCTGTCAGAACAAAGGTCTTAATGCTCCTAACAGCAAAGACATTTTGCTGGGGGAAGCTCGTGGTATGGATATTCTTCTGTGGCAGCTCATCAGAATCCACTCCTTGTGGTTTATTTGGAAGAACAGGAACAGTGCCATCTTCAATAGGAAGGGGAAGGACTACTTCTTCTCCTTTTTGGTGGGTTTGAAGAAAATTCTCAATTTTTGCTTCACCGACAGTTGTGATTCTCACTCGGAAGATAAAAATCCCTTTGTAATTCTTAGAAAGTATCGTTACAATACTTGGAAATCTAAACTCCTAAAGTGGTACTCCAAGCCTAGGTTTCAGATGATCACGTTTCTTGAAGACTATGTTAACCTTTTCCTGATATGAGGCCTCCCACAATGCTTCCTCGTTGTAGTTGTACCTGACTCACCTGAGAGTTTGGTACGCTGCTTGTATTTTTGTTTTTAGCATCAATTTTATACTTTCTGTTCTTCAAAAAAAAAAAAAAAGAGTTGCACATAAATGAAGTAAGCCAGTAACTTTAAAGGCTTGGAATGAGAAGGAATAGTAGTCGAATTGAGAGGAACATTATGACAGTAAATGATACGTTGCAAACAATGGGCATAGCACATGATTGAAAGGTGATTTGCGCATGAGAGAGATTTTTGTGGCAGCGCTGTAGATAGCCAGGAGAGAGATTATGGCAATTGGCTGTGCACGCTCTAGAAGAGAGAGAGCGGTGATGGCGACAATTCTGTTGTCACACTATAGAGAGAGAATAGGAGAGAATGAGAGAGTCGCATAGCTGCTGACATGTGTGCGCGATAGAGACACGCAGAGAATTTTGACGGTGGGTGGCCCTAATCACTGATGGCGGCGACATATCCGAAAGAGAGATACAACTGTGGCGGCACTGCACGATGTAGAGAGAGAATTCAGGTGGCACAGAACCTGTCGGGAGAGAGATAGTAACGTGGAGCTCTGCTGTTGTTGATCCAGAGAGAAGAAATCCCATGAAGGGTGTCGCGACCTGCAGATCTCCAGCTGTAAGAGAGAGAATCATTGTGGAGGCAGCGAAGAATCCTGACACAATTTGCAAGAGTAGATGTAGGGAAACATGGCACTGTTGGCACATTATGGTTCACTTGCTGTTAGCATAGAACCTCTAAGAACACGGCCGGGTGCTACGCATGTGGCAGTAGAAAGAGAGAGATTGAGTCAATGGTGATTGCTCAGTGCTCACGCAGATTCCAGCATCGGCCTCTGTCGACGTGTCATAGAGAGGGAGTTCCTTATGCCGGACACAGAGGAGAGATATGTGCGCTAATGATAGTGAGGGGCTGCTGTCGGCATACAATGCAAGGAAATCCGGAGCCCTGTGTAGAGAGAGAGAACGAGGTGGAGTCAAAGCTGTCGCGGCGGCGCTGCGTGTACACGAAGAGGAGAGAGAGACGGACTGCACCATGATGAAGCTGGCGAAGAGACGGCAGAGAGACTCGGTGCTACACAAGACTTGTGGCTGTTGCTTGCGTGAGTCGTGAGCAGGTCTCAGATTCCTATGGAGAGAGATCTGTAGACGGCGCCTGAGTATGGCGGCGCATCACATGGAAGAGAGAGAAAGGCACTACATGAGGGCGCACCGATAGGATCTGTAGAGAGAGAGAATGAGAGAGAGAAAGAGCGGCTATTCATGCGGGCAGATTCTGAAGTACACACGCAGATAGCTACCACCGACACACAGGAGGGAGAGAGACAGAGAAAGGAAAAAGATAGGCGGTTAATGTGGGTCGAACATGATACCGCTAGTTGCCAGAGATTGTCGAAGACTTTAGGCTATTGTGCAATTAAGATTTTATAAGATATGATTGACATAAATGCCTTGATCTATTAATGGATTATATAACGCAAAATTGAAATGCATTAACCCTAAATGGGATCCCCAATTAATGATCGAGATAGATGTGTCTAAACCGATTAAGCAATCTATTCGTATTAAAGACTCTGAAGGTTTTTTTCTGCATGAGCAACAGCTTCTTTACAGAAACCTGCCTAACGCTTGTTTCAAGTGTTTTCAGCAGGGTCATCTCATCAAGGATTGTCCCCTGCTAAATGCGTCCCCTTCTATTGCAAAGGATGCTCCAATAGCCCCGGAGACAAATATTAGTGTTGCCTCCTTAAACAAGAATGCTTCAAATGGCCATACCGCTTCAAACCAAAAAAAAGCCCCTACTAAGACTCATCGGAAAAAACCAGGGAAGTTGGCTAATCCCTATAGTGTTCTCCTTGATGTGTCTAATCATTCCTTTCTTGATGAATGTGGTACAGACAAGGATAACTGCCCTGATGAACTTGATACGCCAGTCAACCAAGAGGTTCCCTCGGATAAAAAGGTATCTGCAGGCGTTAACTCAGACATGGATTGGCAGGTGGTGAGTAAAAAAAAGTCCTTCAACAACAGGTATCATTCTGCCTCGGGTGACGACACTATAATGGATGAGATTAATAAAATAGATGAATTGCTCTTGGCTCAAATGTCACATGATATGCCGGTTCATGATGACTCTCCAACGTCCAGCAATAAAGTCAACGAAATAATTGTCAAATTGCAAGGTAAGGCAAAACGGAAGGAAGTTGTAAGGACCTCAGGTTCTTCTCTCCAGCCAAGCAAGTCTTCTAAAACTTAAAGTTCCTGTTTGCTTTCCCCCTTCTCTCTGTTTTTATGGATATACTAAAAATTTTTTCTCTTAATAGCAAAGGCCTGACGGATCCTGTCAGGGCCAAGATCATTAGCAATTGGCATAAGAACCTCCATAGGTCCCCTGATGTCTTATGTCTCCAGGAAGTGAAGATTGGCGGTAATAAGCTCCACTCTCAGCTGAAAATCGTCGATGGGAAGTTCAGATGGTATGGCACTGCTCACGGCCAAGGCAAAGGGGGGGCTGTTATTGGTGTTAATCCGAAGTTAATCCACTTAATAAAAGGGATGTCTGTTAGTCCTACTAATCAATGGGTCTCTGTTTTGTTTGATTCCCCTTTGGATGTTAGTATTGTCAGTTTGTATGCCTCTAATTGCAGAAACTTGAGAAGTAAATGCTGGGAGGAGTTAAAATCCCTACAAGGTAATGTCTGTATCATAGGTGATTTTAACATGGTTACCAGTATTAATGATAGACTCAATCAAAAGGGTGGGTGTATTTATGGTGTGGAGAAGTCCTGTTGGTATTCCTTGTGTCATTTTCATGATCTTATTGACCACTCTGAGAATACTGGTATCACTTGGCATAATAGGCAGTCTAATGAGAATGCTTTGGGTGCTCGGCTTGATAGGTGTTACACTAACTCCGATTTTGGAAAAGATTTTTGGGAAATAATTGCTGTCACTGACCATTCTTTGTTTCTGTCTGACCATACTCCGATTTGTATGACTTTTAAAAAGAATTGTAAAGCCTTTCGTGCTGGGTGGCCCCACCTTGATGCTAGAATGCTCAAATTCCCCTCTTTGATTAATCAAATTAAAGAGGCTATAAAATGGCATTTCTCTCCTAACTCTTCAGCTCTAAAAAGTTGGGAGCTGGTTGTTAAAGATATTCAGAAGATCTTCGTCTTCTATAAAGACAAAGTTTGTAAGGCTAGATCGCTCAGAAAAGAGAAAATCCTTGCTGCTCTTAATAGGTATGATTCTAATAACCCCTGTGCGGAATTTATAGAGTTGAATCACAAGCTGAAATGTGTGGAGTACCTGGAAGCTAGCTGGTCTCTTGCCAACTCCAAAAGGTTTTGGGAAGGTAACATGGACAGGCCTAATAAACACATGTATGACTTGTTAAAGCAGAAGAAAAACAAGGATTTCATCCCTTTGTTGTCTAAAAGTAATGGAGTTTCTGCTTCCAACATGGAGGAATCTTTACAAACAGCTTCTAATTTCTTTATGAATGTTTTCTCTTGTCCTCCCAAGAGGGGGAAAGATATCCAGAGAGCCAGGGCCCACATAGCTTCTGTCAGGGCCAAAACTCTCCCTCAAGGGATGACTTCTCTTCTGGACTTACCCCTCTCTCCGGGTGAGGTGAAAGAAACCATTGATAAATTGAAACTTGGAAAATCTCCAGGGATAGATGGGATTCCTAATGAACTTTTCAAAGAACTCAAGGACTTCATTACCCCTTACCTTCTGGAGATCTGGAGAGAGGCCACTAGGAAAGGTTCTTTGTCTTCTGACATAAACATGGGGGTTATTAGACTCATACACAAGAAGGGCCCTAAGGATGATCTCAATAACTGGAGACCCATCACTTGTCTTAATTCTGTTTACAAAGTTTTTGCTTCTACCCTTGCTAGAAGACTTAGCCCCATCATGGATGTTATCATTTTACCCATGCAAAAAGGTTTTATCAAAGGTAGGTACATATTAGATGCTATCATATCCTTGTGGGAAGGCTTTGACCTTGCTGATGAAAAAGGTCTTGATTTCTACTTTTTCAAGATCGATTTCGATAAGGCCTATGACAGAATCGAATGGGACTTTGTTCTTCAATCCCTGCAGGATATTGGTCTGGGAAAAAAGTTTATTAAATTTGTTAGTACCCTTTTTGGGAATGCTTGGTCCAGAATCTCTTTGAATGGTCATCTCTCCCCCCCGTTTAAAATTGTTAGATCTATTAGACAAGGGTGTCCCTTGGCCCCTCTTTTATTTGCCATTGCTAGTGATGCGCTCGGGTGGTTGGTGAATCATGAAATGTCCAGAGGTAATATTAAAGGCATCCCCATTCCCAACTCCAATCACCAATTGGGTCTCCAAATGTTTGCGGATGATACTAACATGTGCACTTTGGCTGAGCCTATTTATGCTGAAAACTTTCTGGCTTGTTTGAATACTTTCTGTTTGGCTAGTGGTTCTCACATTAACCACTTCAAAACTGGTTTTCGCTCCTCCAATAAAATGATTCCCATCTGCATTTCTAACTCCAATTGTATGATCTTGCAGGAACAAGTTGTTTTTAGACTTCTGGGCATTCCCATGGGATTCAGTGTTACTATGCAAAAAAGATGGGATTGGGTGATTAACAAATTTAAAGCTAAAATGTTCAGGTGGTATAATGTTTACGCCTCTTTGTCTCACAGGTGCTTCATATTAAAACATTACCTGCTCCCTTCCCTGGTGTACTTCTTGTCTTGTTGGAGCCCTTCTAAGAAGCAGCTTGGTCAGGCCATTGCCCTGGCCAGGAGGTTTTTATGGGGTGGCAATGATCAAGTTAACAAAACTCCTAAGGTGTCTTGGAAGATATGCTGCTTGCCTAAGCATGAAGGAGGTTTAGGCATTATATGTCCAATTAAAATGGCTGAGAACATGGCTTCTAAGTGGATCCTCAGAGCTTTAAGTTCGTCTGATATCTGGGCTGTCCTCCTTAAAAGGAATATTCATAAGTTTCATGTTAAAAATTACAAAGCTTGGTCTAACAATCACCTGTGGGATATAGTTATTTCACCTTCCGTTTTCTCTCCTGTTGGTAGTACTCTCTCCTGCAGATTTTGGTCTATGTGGATGAAGGTCAAGACCTGCTTCTCCCCAAGCTCCAAATATTCTTCTAACATTAATTTTTTTTTGCAGGAATCTCCTTGGCTGGGTTGGATTGCATTATGGAAGAACAAAAATATTGGCATTAGAGAGCATAAATGTTTCAAACTGGGAATTAGAAACTGGGCTTGGTTCCTCAATAATGGGGAGTTGATCTCTGATAATTCTATCCGTGCCCTGACACAATGCTCTTCTGGTTGCTTTCAGATCTTGTTGGAGATGAAGTCCCTCTTGAAGGAAAAGTTGGAGGAGTGCAGGATTAGCAACATTCACATCAAGGACATTGCTAAAGATATGTGGCAAAGCTTTAAAGCCAACAAAGGCTCTGTTCTCTGTGTGATTAACAAGCTGAATAAGAGATGGGGTTGCAACTGGTCGGCCATCCAGTGGAGATATAGGTTTAAAGCTATTTGGGCTTTCCCTCTCAACATCAAACATTCCTTCTTGGAATGGTTGATCTTGCATAATGGTCTATGGACAGGCAACAGGGCAAAGAGAGTAAATCCAAATAATGGAAAATGTTCTCTGTGTAGCAGGGAAGAGGATTTAACCCATCTGTTTATCAATTGTTGGCATGCCAGACAGTTCTGGAGTCTGCTTGATCCCATTCTGGCAATAAAAAAGATCCCCCATTTTGGTGTTAGTGAAATCCTTCTTGGCTGCTGCAATAATCTTGATCTTGTTCTCTGGAATCTATGGAGGGGGCATATCTTATGGTATATATGGATCAGCAGAAATCAATCGTTGTTTAACAGTGGCAAAAAAAAATTTTTGTGTGCCCTCAGGAAAACTTTGTATCTTACTGGTTTACATAGTCTTCAAGCTATTAAAATTGCCCCCCATGATCTTAATGGCACTATCAAATCCTTGCCTCCTTCTAAATGGAGGAAAGCTCTTCTTGAGTGCTACTCCCAAGACAGATTCATTATGGTCTGTAATTTGTAACCCCTAGTTTTGTGATGGGATCTCTGCTTCCCTGTATACTTTGTAACATTTTTCATTAATTTACTCTCCTTTCCTGTTGTCTCAAAAAAAAAAAAATTTGAAATGCATTGTTGTACAAAAGAAGAAGCAGTTATTGTATTTCGTACGAGGATCATTTCTAGATGATTGGCATGGGAACATCGAGAGAGAGAGAGAGAGAGAGAGAGAGAAAGAGACTTTGAGAAGATATGAGTTGTGATACAAACTTTATGTAGAAAAATTATAATTCATGAGTTGCACCCGATTTCGACATAGGCCGATTTGTGAAAATGAAAGATAAAAAGAAATGCTAAGCTAAGATGAAGAGAAAAATAAAAATAAAATGAAAAAGAAAAAGGAAAAGGAAAGAGATCTAATGGAGAGTTGGAGAGTAGGAGATAAATAGTAGAAATCGAGGTATATTCTACAAACAGAGCTAGTAGAAACATAAGTATATAGTAGTACTTAGAATGAGCAGTTGGATCTGAACGAGTTGAACGAACAGAAGATCTAGAAAGCCAACGATTTATTCATGTAATTACTTGTCAGATTGCAGACGCAGAAACATAGTATGATGTTTGTAAAGCTTGAATCTACATAATTTTCTAAAATTCATACTAATCTTTTCAAAAATTTCATGTACTGCATGAGATCACGATTTGAGTTTTGAAAAGAAAAACATAAAAAGTATAAAGTGTTTAAAAAGAATCCTGGTACGCTTCTATTAAATCTTGCAGGTTGGCCCATCGGGAGGATGTGCAGGTTTAGTGGGGGCGAATGTCGGGATGAGATCCCACAGGGAAGTGTGCCTGTTTTTTTTTCTTTCAAAGTTGATTGATTTTATGCGTTTTGTGTGATGTTTTCACTGAGAAAGTGGTAAAAATTATACATGTTTTGGCCGATTTGATTGACTAGGAGATGCGGAACCGTGTGATTCCTGTTGATTAGGCTTGTATATTTGTAAATACCCATGATGCTAGCTTTTGAATCCATAAACCCTTAGATTTGACCCTTGAAACTAACTGAAAATGTGGGTTTACCCCATGAAAAATGGACTTGAACCCTTGGAAACCCTTGGAGTTTAGGTCCAAACTGTATATAAACCCTTGGATTAATGTGTTTGACTTGATTGTGTGCAAAACCCTAACTCATTCGATCAAAAACCCTAGGTTGGACCCTTGGAATTGGCGTTTACTCTAGGTCAAACTCCCAAAAATAATTAATTTGTATATATAGTGTGAAACCAAAACATAAATTTAGAAAAAAAGGAGAAAAATCAAAAATAGAAAAAAGAGATGTGATTTTCCAAAAATACCAAATGAACATGCAAGATGGTCTAGAATTAGAAAGTTATCTGAGGAGGTCAGAAGATTCTAGAAGCCCTCGGAAGTGTAGGGAACCTATAAATAGGGGTCCAAGGCTCATTTGTTTTTCCATGTGGATCTCATTTGTCGATCGCCTCTCATTTGTGGATTGCCTCTCCATGTAGCAAAATGGCCATCAGCATATTGATTGTACCATTTGTCAGCTAGACCTTCCAATGTGGATGGGAAAAGTACCAGCATTGCATTCTCTCTATTTTGCAAACCTTGTCCATGGCATAAGGAGATAAATCTCCTCACATGATCATCAGCATCCTCATAAGCTTGTCCCCTAAAGGTAGGGAACTTGATATTGATTCTGGAGAGTAAAATGAGAGAGATCCTCCATTTGCACTGGTGTTTCCTCTGACGTATCTGAGGAGAAGTCTAATGTTCTCCTATGCTTTTCTTTTTACTGTGGTGTCGCACCCAAATCAATGCATAAATTCAAAGAAGGTAGAGGGGATGTTCATTCACTAGTTGAAGATATAGCTGAGTTTTTAAGGCTCCTCCATACATGAAGAGGCTCTTTATCTGCTCGTGTATAGGTCATGTACCTACTTGCAAGATGTAATAGGGCACAAATAATGAAAAAAGGACCATTTACTATGCTCAGCGCCTCTCACAGAAATGCAAGTGTCCCACCGTGCATGCCAAACTATAGACGAGGTACTAGGGTATCTTCTTTTAGGAGGCGATGGTAAGATCCACTTCCAGTACTTTGGCTACTCAAGGGAGGTTCTCCTTAGGGAAATATACCCTTTAACATTTCTGTGAGGAGGCAAGTCTCAATAGTTGCACAGTAATGTAGACACTAAAAAAATGATTAATGACAAATGACACTTGTGAAAGATGGAATCACTCCTTATTCCAACAGATGATTACAACATAGGCAAAAGAAATGGTTCAAAAGCTGATGCTCTATGCTAACATGTCAATCCAGATCAAAGCAGAATCATTACAAGAGATTCGTCCAATAAAATGAACACAACTAGATGAAAACTTTCACTGCTCAGTACAAAGGTATGACGACTTGCTCTAAAGGAAGAGCATGGAAATACCACTAACTCAAACTAAATGACAAAACCAAGCCCTTTCTCTACACTACAGTGCTATTAGCCCTCCACTAGGAAGCCCACACTCTGTATCCTCACCACAGAGTGACTTCCTCCAGTAGGCTTGTAGCCAGAGAGTTCAAAGAGAGGACCAAAAGAGATGTCGGAATCAGCTTTGTACCTTTGTGTGTGTGTGCATCCCCAATGAGTACTAGTCCATTGCTTTTATAGGCTCCAATAGGCCAAGAGGCCCTTGCCGATTTCCCACGTTCACTGAATATGTGTTGATTGATTGCCCCAAAATTGGAGGGGTAGATCAAGTATGGTACTGGCCACCAACTTTGAATTAGATCCTAAAAAATAGGTAGTCGTCACAAATGGTTGGCGGCAACAGTCATTTATCCACTTACACTTTTACCACTTCCAGTTTTACGGTCACTTTTGCATGCAAGTTGAGATCCTGATTTACATGCGGCCCGTGATATTTGAATGACTCAGACGCACATCCTTCACATAATTCTTGTAGTAGCTTTTGACCCTTGCAGCACCAATCAAAGACCCCAATGAATTCCCTAATTGGAAGAGTCATCTTCTACATACTAGAAAAGCATCAATGTAACAACATCAGAAGATCAAGAACTTTTGCCAAAGCATGTATGATGTGAAAGGCATGATCAGAGAGCTAATTTATGTCCTTGGTCATCTTATGTCTTTCGTCATTTGTATAGTAGACTCGAATCAAAACTTGGTTTAAACACGTGAGGAGTCAAATGAATTCTCTTGGGAGAGTCATCCTCTACATATTGAACTTCAGTAAGCATGGGGGTGGAGGGAGGATGGAGGCAGAGGTGGAGGGGATGGAGGAGGAAGGGATGGAGGAGGAAGGGATGGAGGAGGAAGGGATGGAGGAGGAGGAGATGGAGAAGATGGAGGTGGAGTGGGAGCGGAAGATGGTGGTGGAGGTGGTGGAGATGGAGGAGGGGGAGAAGCTGGTGGAGGTGGCTGTGGGGGCTGAGGGGGGAAATATGAGGGGATGGAGGAGGCGGAGGGGATGGAGGAGGAGGAGATGGTGGAGGAGGAGATGGAGGAGTCGGAGGTGGAGGGGGAGATGGTGGTGGAGGTGGTGGGGATGGAGGAGGGGGAGAAGGTAGTGGAGGTGGCTGAGGGGGGAAATAGGAGGGGGCGGGGGGTGGTGGGGGAAAAGAGGAGGGGGTGGCGGGGGTGGTGGCTGCAGGGGTGGTGGGGGGAAAGAGCAGGGTGTGGCATGGGGGGGAGGGAGAGAGAGAGAGAGAGAGAGAGAGAGAGAGAGAGGGGAGAGAGAGAGAGAAAGGGGGAGAGGGGGTGGGAGGGGGAGTGGCTGCGAGGGTGGTGGGGGGAAAGAGGAGGGGAGGGTAGGGGTGGTGGCTGCGGGGGTGGACGGAAAGAGGAGGGGGTGGCGGGGGGGGGGAGAGAGAGAGAGAGAGAGAGAGAGAGAGAGAGAGAGAGAGAGAGAGAGAGAGAGAGAGAGAGAGAGAGAGAGAGAGAGAGAGAGAGAGAGAGAGAGAGAGAGAGAGAGAGAGAGAGAGAGAGAGAGAGATTGAGAGAGAGAGGGGCACATAGGGGCTGTTGGGGGGAGAGAGAGAAGAGGGAGAGAGAGAGAGAGAGAGAGAGAGAGAGAGAGATGCACACGGGCTACCGGGGAGAGAGAGAGCGAGAGAGAGAGAGGGAGAGAGAGAGAAAGAGAGAGAGAGAGAGAGAGAGAGAGAGAGAGAGAGAGATGCCACAATACAGACCCCCACATCATGTCTTTGCACCGTCCCAATGCAACTTTTCCTTTTTATTGGCTTATTGAATAGACCAAAATAAATTGCAACATTGAATGAACTTTGGTATGTACAATGAATGAAGTTCTTCCATCTTGACTTAATTCAGGTAATTCTTCACCCTAGAGATATTAACCAGGGGTATCCTCTTACCTTGCAAATCCTCTAGATGTACTGCTCCACGTGGTTATACCAGTATGGTCCTATCTATTTGGGCACCAATTTGGTTGAAATTGTCGGGATCTGATGCACCAAAACCAAGGATCCTTCGTGTACATCACTGGACCTTAGATACCTGTCGTGCAGTCTCTTGCACTCTTCTTGTGTTACCTGAAGTTTTTGTATTGCTCCTTCTCTGTATTCTTCTAATGCCACTAGTCTCCTGATTGGGGGTTCAATTCCACTCGTTTTGGCTCCAATTTCTTTTTTGATAATAAATTCAAATGGTGCTAATGCCTCTTTTTCATATACTAAGCGAAATGGACTCTCACTAGTTGTTGCCCTCTTTGTAGTTCTGAAAGCCCAGATTGCACCGATCAATGCTTGTGGCAAAAACCTTTGATGATCAAAAGATAATTTGCACAGCGACCCAATCAAAATCTTATTGGAGCTTTCTGCTTGGCCATTCGCCCTTGGATAGTAGGCACAAGACTTTTGATGAAATACCTTGTACCGGTCAAATATAAATTGGAGCAATTGATTTACGAAATGTGTGCCTCTATCGCTAGTGATTTCGAGTGGGCAACCAAATCTTGAGAAAATCCGTTTATAGAAAAACTTAGCTACTATTAAAGTTGTGCAGTCCACATTAGCTTTAGCCTCTATCCATTTAGTTGCATAACATGTGGCCATCAAAATATACTTCTTACCCCCATGTTGACCAGTTGGACTAATTGGTCCTATGAAATCAAGACCCCATTGTTCAAAAGGGAGCCATCCTGTAGATATGACTAATGGTTGGAAATTCAATCTAGTTGGCGTAGGAGCACATCTCTGGAAAATGTGGCATTCTTTAACAAACTTGATCGCATCCTTGTAGATATGAGGCCACCATAGTCCTTTGTGTATGATTCTGTGAGCCAATTCTTCTCCCTTTTGATGTCCTTCACTATGTGCTACCTCCAGCAAAAGATTTACCTCCTCTGGATACACACACTTCCTCAAGATACCATCCTGATAATATTTATATGAATCCCCATTTATGAGTGAGTAAGCTTTGGTTTTAAGGAACAATCTTCTCTTTTCTATAGGTGTCAAGTGTTCAGGGAGTTTTCCAGTAGTGAGAAAATGGAGAAATCCATCATATCAATCAGCCTCAGTTGCTACTAGGAAGAGATTACTATCCACCAATTCATCATTAACACCCGTTGCCTTCTCACTCATTGCAGTCCTAGATACTTGCTCTGCCATGTAGTGCTCTCTTCCTAGCTTAATATGAATATCAAAGTTAAATTCTTAAAACAGGAGTAACCATCTCCAAACCCTTCCAGCTACTCTAGGCTTGTTTATCAAGTACTTGAACGGTTGATGGTCAGATACGACTATAAAATGTACACCAAAAAGGTAATGCTGAAACTTTTGAAGAGCAAATACAATAGCCAAACCTTCCCTTTCGGTCATACTGTAGTTCCTTTCTGCCTTGGTGAGTAGTCTGCTGGCTTAGGAGATAGGTCTATCAACCTTGTGTGATGATGGTTGAGCCGAAATGACACCAACAACATGAAGACTGGCATCTGTATGCACATGAAACTCCAATGACTAGTTAGGAACACTTAAAAGTGGAGCAGTACATAACCTCAATTTTAGTTCACAAAATGCTTTCTCAGCTTTGGGACTCCATGAGAAGGGGACCTTTTTACTGGTAAGCCTTGACAAGGGTTTAGCTATTTCCGAATACATTCGTATAAATCTTCTATGGTATCCTGCATGGCCGAAAAAACTTTGCACTTCCTTTGGGGTTTGTGGAATAGGCATGGAAAGGATTGTAGTAACTTTTGGAGGGCCAACCGTTATCCCTTCAGCAGATACTATGTGACCAAGGAGAGTGCCCTTAGTGACCAAAAAGTGATATTTAGTAGGATTTAACTTCAAACCTGTTTTGAGACATTGCTCAAAGATTTCCTTTAGATTTTCTAAATGATCATGGAAATCTTGGACTGCTGCTCTTCTATCTATGCCTGAAAACATTGAAAAGTCATCCATGAAAATGCGTAGAAAAGTTGTTAACCACTTGCCCAATATCAGATACATTGTTCTATTAAATGAAGCTGGTGCATTTTTCAAGCCAAAAGCCATGCGGGTATAGACATAAGTTCCCCATGGAGTAACAAAGGTTGTCTTATCCCTATCATCATGATGGATCACTATCTGATTGTAGCCACTAAAACCATCCAAGAAGCTATACAAAGTGTGCCCGGCTACTTCCTCAAGTACTTGCTCTGTGAAGGGTTGAGGGAATCCATCTTGGACAGTTACCTTATTCAAGGCATGAAAATCAACACAGACTCTTGTTTTTCCACTATTTTTCTTGGGTACAATAACCATAGAAGAAAGCCACCTAGAATGTTCTACTGGAACAATTATATGTGCTTCTTCTAGTTTTGTAATTTCCAACTTTACCACCTCTGCATACTTTGGATTGAGTGGATATGGCCTACTTCTTGCAGGTGCGGCTCCCTCAACTAAGGGTATTCGGTGTAATCTGAGCTCCTCTGGTATCCGTGTTAGATCTTTGTAGAACCATGCGAAGACAATTTTATAAGCAAAAAGTAAAGAAGTTACCTTTTGCAATAAGGGGCATAATACCATAGCCAAGAGGCCAAGTGGACTATGTGAGGGTTCTCTTCATCCCCTAGATTTACTTCTTGAACCAGTGTTTTAGGACTAGTCTTACTTGAGAAATCATCTCCATTGTATGTAGGAGTGGAGTTTAGCTTATACTCTGCAATATGTTCTTTGGTCCATCCTTGAGGTATATCCGAAAAGGGGAGATCTTCTTTGCATTCAAGCTCATAACTTTCCTTACCTGATATTTCTATATTTTTTGCCCCTTCAATGTTTGTATTCAAGTGCAAATTCTCATTCTCTAACTCCTTGTGGGCTTCATGGATTTTTTCTACAACTTTTTCTATTTCATTGATTTCCACCGTGCAACACTCTATACTTTCCATCATCCAATTCAATAATGTATCTTCTTCTTGGGGTAAACACGGGCATTACCTGAGTGTTTACAGTATACCAAGTAGTTTTTCCTAAGTTGAATCCTTCTTCCAAATGTAGTTGTGTTTGGCTATTGCTGTTTGTTGAAATCCACAATTTGTTTTTCCCCCAATCTTGCAAAGCTTTTGCTTGCCTTAGCCAAGGCCGCCCGAGGAGTATGGGTAAGAAGTCTCCTGCGGAAGTGCAATAACAACAAAATCTAGAACAAAATGACAACCCTATACTATCATCTGTACCTTTTCAATAATGCCAAGTGGTGCAACCCTATGTTGATCTGCTAGTGTAACAGTGAATGGTGCCATCTTGGTGGGGTTCAAATTCAGTTTCTTCATTGTGAAATCTGGCATCAAATTGATGCTAGAGCCTCCATCTATGATCACACCTCTGAGAGCTTCATCCTTTATAAAACCAGATAACCTTGAGCTTTGGTAGTCTGCCAGGGGTGTAGGGGGAAAATCAAGCATGAAACCATCTATGCTAGGTGGCTGGCTCAAGTGAGTAGAGTGTATAATCTTCAATAAGTCACTCCTTATTTTTTAAATCTATTTTCATGAGTTTGTACAGACTAACTTTGTGATGAATACCTTTCAAGATGTGTTCAATGTTTACCTCATGTGTGTCTTGTTCGTTGGTCCCTTAGTGAAGTAGTCATCCTTTCATAAGATCCTTCAATATCTGCTTGGCCTTTCCAACCAGCCTTCTTTTCCTCCTCTTTATCCTGGAATCTTTGTTGTTCCTCTCTATGGATTGCTGCTGCTTGTCTGGTTCTAGTCATCATGGGCATTGAAGAAGATGAAACAACATAAGACTGAGTGGTCATACCTTCTACTTGTGGGGAGATTGCAATCATGTGAATTGGAGCAGGGTGGCTTCTTGGGCAGTCTTTGGTATAGTGATCCTTAGCCTCTGGACAATGCTGACAAGGAGGTGCATCTTCTGGAAGGGAACACCTATTCTGCATATGGCCATACTCACCATAGCGATAACACATCAATGGCTTATTATATCTAGGCTTCGTTGTACGATTCTTCTCTCTATAAGATGCATTTGAAGTACTAGCATAATATGAATCCAAAGCTTGAGGGTTACCTCGTTGTTGTGTACTCTTGAGGTAGTAACAGTCTCTAGCTTCATGGCCGTCCTTTCCACAAAATTGATAGCGTACCATGTTAGGACAATTAGGATTGGAATGTCCATTGTTGTTACATATTGTACACCAAATCTCCCTTCTTATATCTTGAGTGGTCCGCAAATCTTCTAAGGGCTACTTCATCATCAATGCGACGCAGAATGGCAAGACCTTCTCTCCTTGGTGATTTTGTTGCATTCTCAATGCCTCCAGTTCTTTCCTCAGTTGCATTCTGTTTCCCCTTCAGAATGTTGCCTAGCTTCTTCAATACGTGATGTTGCAGCAACAAAATCATTAAGGGTTACATTCAATCTGAGAGACTCATGGAGCTTCTACTAAGATGACCTCGGCAGAGCTTTTTTTATCCATTTCTTAACCAAGAAATCACCTCGAGCATGTGCCAGACGTGCAACAAGTGCTTTTGTCCTAGTGTGCAGTTGGTGAAAGGATGCACCTGATCTTAGCCTTAGGTTCTCTAGCTGATCTAGAGCTCTTTTCGAGGAGTTTCTTGGTCGAAATGTCTGTGAGAACGCCCTCTTCAGAGGCTCCCATGTAGCAAAATGGCTATTAGCATATTGATTGTACCATTTGTCATCAAGAACTTCCAATCTGGATGGGAAAAGTACTAGCATTGCATCCTCTCTATTTTGCAAACCTCGTCCATGGCATAAGGAGATAAATCTCCTCACATGATTATCAACATCCTCATAAGCTTTTCCCTTGAAGGTAGGGAACTTGATATTGATTCAAGAGTGTAAATGAGAGAGATCCTCCATTTGCAATGGTGTTTCCTCTAACGTACCCGAGGAGAAGTCTAATGTTCTCCTATGCTTTTCTTTTGACAGTGGAGTCGCACCCAAATCAATGCATAAATTCAAAGGAGGTAGAGGGGATGTTGGTTCACTAGTCAAAGATATAGCTGACTTTTTAAGGCTCCTCCATCCACGAAGAGGCTCCTTATCTGCTCGTGTATGGGTCATGTACCTACTTGAAAGATGTAATAGGGCACAAATAATGAAAAAAGGACTATCTACTATGCTCAGGGCCTCTCAGAGAAATGCATGTGTCCCACCGTGTGTGCCAAACTGTAGAGGAGGTACTGGGGTATCTACTTTTAGCAAGTGATGGTAAGATGCACTTCTAGTACTTCGCCTACACAAGGGAGGTTCTCCTTAGGGAAATATATCTACATATCTCATAAATGAAAACTCAAGGCACTCATTCGTGTTCTATTTGTGCGCATCAGGCAATCTATGTAGGTTATCCATTTATATAAGATGATTCTACTCTCTCCATCTTCATCCTTCTCTGAGTTCTGACATATCCACTTACCTCTGCTTCAGGCATATGCTGGATTTGCTCCAACCATTGGGGGTCTGAGCCAAGGGAAATTGTTCAAAGAGCTCGACGAACATGAAGGTATAGCAGATGATTCTGCTGCAGTTCAAGGAGAACTATTGCCTTTGATTTGCACTATTGTCTTCAAACATCAAAATACCCTTGATCTCTCCTTGCAAGAAGATGTGTTCATAGAGCCAGACCGTAGAGGACAATGACAAAGAAAAAGAGGATGGTTCATGTGTTTCTGTCGCTCCCTACCTCCACTAGCACTACTACCACCGTTTATCGGTCCCTAGCACCGTCGATGGAAATATGTGATTCTCACGCTACTACAAAGAGGGAGAAAAACTGAAATGAACCCTTGAGGCTAGCTTCAACAAAATGCAAAGCTCAAGCGTGCTCTAGGTGCGCACGGTGATATCGTTCCCGCTCATATGAAGTCGATTGATGCAGTCTCAAAGACCTAAACAACAACCAAAAAAGATAATCCTTGATTCCATTGATTCCAATGATTCCATTGAGGAGGATACATGCCGCATCTATGGAGTGAATAGTGTAAAGGAAGTGGAAAGATTTTATCATATTTTGAATCAATCTAAGCAAATGAAGAGCATGAGGTGGATGAGCAGAGGAAGGCCAACTCATTAAAACATGCAACAAGCTTGAGATATCCGAATTGTCATTCTTATGGTCATTATCGGACCTAAGAATCAAAACTTGGCTCTCCAAGGGTTGAGAGTGAGTATCGAAGTTAAACGTGACAACAGTGGTTGGCGTCAGCACCATTTTCATGCTTCACGAGACCTTATCGATTGAAGGTAAGCCAAAAGGTCACCCTTTATTTTTTCTCCAACATTCTCTAAGGCTTTTTTGCCTTGATTTTTGATGATTAATTAGTAAACGATCATCAATCTTTTTTATAGCCTTTAACATTTTTGTGAGCAGGCAAGTCTCAATAGTTGCACCGTAATGTAGACAGTAAAAAAGGATTAATGACAAATGACACTTGTGAAGGATGGAATCACTCCTTATTCCGATAGATGATTACAATATAGGCAAACAAAATGCTTCAAAAGCTGATGCTCTATGCTAACATGTCAATCCAGAACAAAGCAGAATCATTACAAGAGATTCGTCCAATAAAATGAACACAACTAGATGAAGAATTGCAGTGCTCAGTACAAAGGTATGATGACTTGCTTTAATGGAAGAGCATGGAAATACCACTGACTCAAACTGAATGACAAAACCAAGCCACTTCTCTACACTATAGTGCTATTAGCGCTGTGGAGGTGATCGCAATCCGGGTGGATCGGGTCCGGTCCTGGCACACACAGGGTGTATGAAGCTAATGAATGTTGGAAGCTTTAAGGACATGAAAGTGAAATTAATGTTGAGTATGGAGAAGAGAGAGATGTTGAAATGATTATGGGAATAGGAATGTAGGAGTGCAAGTTAGATTTATGAGCATGAATGATAAGAATGAAAGAGAACCATACATACGAATGAAATTTGGAAGGAAGAATGGTCCATTGAAGGAGCTTCTTAAACACTTCCTAATTCCAATCCATATGCATAGTCTTCTTTGGATGATATGTATGCATGACGAGAATAGATGGAACCCTTACACATAAACCAGTTTCGAAAGGAAGAATGGTCCAATATTGGAGCTTCTTATACACTTTCAGAAACTAATCAATATGTATGGGTATGTATGGATTATATGCATGCAAGTGAATTACGATGATAGAGTTTACTCACAAGCTCAAAGAAACATCGTCACTGGTTCAACGCAATACTGCGGAGCCTTCTCACACAGAGAAGAAATAGAAGACATGTAAAAATACTTAAGAGACTGAGAGACGAGACAAGAGATAAGTGACAAGTGACATGAATTAAAAGGATTTGAATTAAGTTACATGTAAAATATCGTCGTGGTACGTCATGCTAAGCAGTCTAGTGATCAAAGGTGGTTCCGACCCTCAAACCATGACAGTTCAACCGAATGTCACACGTAAGAAGGTGAGTTCCACTCCAGTGACCCTATGTCTGTCTAGGCTCGTAACGTCTAACTAAAGAAGTCTAAGACTCATTAAAATCAGCTCTAACTCACTCACACGCTCCACCGAGGGTGAGTCAAGATAGAGATGTTGGTTTCAAGAGCCTATCCTAGATAGGAGTTCTAACTTAAATTTGAAACTAAGTTCTATACTCATACTAGCTCACCTTGGATCCTCACTCGCTCAACCGAGGGTGATCGTCTCAAGGAAACCATAAGCTAGCATGAGCCCTATGGATGCCTAACAATGATGCTCTAGGAGTTTGGAGGGGGGTTTATATAGTTTTTTGAATGAATTTGGGCCCTTGGATCTAGAGAAATCAACTCTCAACTCTAGGATCACTACTTTCGATTACAACCATTTGATTAATCAAATCAATGGCTTGGAATTGTTCTTTCTATCAAATCTAGTGTAAAGGAGTGAAATTTAGGTGCCCTCATTCTCCACCATTGGATCTGGGGATGATCTGGACCATTGGATGATTGTTGACATCAATTCGGATAAGATAAGCCACTATTTTTGGAGAAATGCTGCATTATTGATCTTTGTTTGTAAAAAAGGTCCTCTTTTATGGAAAAAATTCGTGGATCCTCCTTCCTTTATGCTTTAGTGCATCTCCACCCTTGAATATGAGCTCATCTTGACCGTACAACATGGTTCAATCATATTTTGACATGTGGCAGACATTCAAGCCTTCAATTTTCTTATTCTAGAAAACTGCGGTGACCTTGAAAACTGGACTTTGTGCTCTTTGACCCTCCAAAAAGTCTTTGATGAAGATGAAACATTGTAGGACTATGTTTCCAAAGATCTCCTTCAGGAATATGCAGAAAAAACTCCCATCTGAATCTAACTTGTACAAGTTTGACTACATTTGGAAGCTTGCAAGGTGGCATTAAGGTGTCTAGGAAGCTCCGATAGCCTTGAAACTTTATACAAATATGTATCCACATATGGTCTTTATACATGCCAAACCATATGGCTAACATAAATTTCTATACAAGAATTTGTAGGGTCAAACTAGAAAAAATACGTTTTTATAAAATGAACATAGCATATCAATGTGCTACCAAATCCATTTTCTGCTGAAATTTGGGCTATAGACTGCCTTTGACAATCTTTACAAGTATATGGATTTTCATCTAATTTGGTGACAATGAAATTTTTGCCCTAATTTCCCAACTTTGACCAGCTTTGACCAACTTTGACCGCTACCATGGACTTTCTTGATTTCTTTGAAACTTTGTATGTGACCTTCCTTTGACATCCTTGATGCATCCTGGACTTCTCGGGGAATTCTGGCTACCTTCACCAAATATGTTTTTTGTAGGCCTTCACAAGTGAGAGAGGAGAGAAAATCTCGATGACATTCGCCCCCACTAAACCTGCGATTCCTCCGGAAGCGCCACTCTAGCATCTGTGAAAAACAAAATGTTCCAGGCATCAAATTCTTTTATAGGCAACATAAGAAACATGGAAGGAAAATTGATTATATGCATGAATTAGTAGGTAACGTGACATGAAGCAAAATTTGCATGAAAGAAAGAATTGAAACAGGCAACATGAATATGCATGAACAAATAGGCAACATATATGCAAATGAACAAGCAACATTGGCAACAAGAAAGAAAAAAAACAAGCATCAATATGAAGTGGAAGTGGATGTATTGAGTCGTTTTAAGCATCAGTTCCTCTCATCTTGAAGAAAATTTTGTACCTTTTTCATAAAGCAATCTACCTTAAATATGATTATAAACAAAGATTTAGGATTTTCAAGAGACATCTTTCATCTTTAGCTTATTTTAGATCAACTCCTTTCCGACATAAATATGAATATGCTCTTTCTCTAATAACATGCAAGGAAATCTAACTAAACTCCACTAATGCATAAATCTGCTTATATAGCCCGTGATTTATTCTACTATGCCTCTTTATCCTCCTTTGGCTTGCTCTTTTTTTTTTCGATGATGATGATGATTCGGCAACTTTATGGTTACGATCACTTTTTTGGGGTGGAAGAAAGTGTAAACTTCTTGGTAACATGTAGCTTTTTTTTTTTTTTGACGAGGAAAAATTAAACCCCGATACAAGGTACAACCATTTTTGATGACGGAGAACAGTCGTTTAAACTCCGATACAAGTGCTGTGAGATGGACTAAGGATGTAGAAACATGCAGTAGCAGGAGCTAGGATTTCAACAATTATGCTTTCGATACAGGATACATATGCATGTTTATATATGAAAGTCTTGTCACCAAAATAAACCTCCAAATCTACATGCCCTATGTTTCCACAATCCTAGACTATAAACAATTTCTTGGTAGATAAGTTACTACTTAAGATAAAATTTTACACAAGTAGAGAAATCATCATTTGCCTTTTTTTGACTCAAGTGATGTGGATATGCAATGCAATGCAAAGACTGAAAAAAACATGCATGAAACAAGCATGAAAAAAAGTAGAATGAACTTGAAAAAAAACAAAGCAACATGAACTTGAAAAATTAATGATATTTTTATACTTTTTTTTTTAATTCCTTTTTTTTAATTTTTAATTTTTTTATTTTTTATTTTTAACATGGATACTCCTGTTTATGAATCGGACTCATTGTTGTCATCTTCTTCAATCTCCTCATCCAAAATGTACTCATTATTATCACGTTTCTTGAATAGCTTTATCCTTTTACCTGCAATCAAAGTTTTTAGTGCAACACCATTTAATTCACAAAGAGCATACGTACCATTGTTGTTGACTTTTGATACTATGTATGGCCCAAACCACCGTTGAGTGAGCTTTTTGCGTGCATCATATTGAGAGTCGAATGTACTATCATAAATGAGCACCCAATCTCCTACTTCAATTGGCTTAGGACGCAATCGATGAGTTTTATCAAAATAATGCTTGTTCTTCATTCTAGATTCTCTTAATTTTTCAACAGCATCATCAAGTCTTAATTTACCTTGTTCTAACTGTTTAATACGCAAACTCAAAATATCATCAGTAGACATGTTTTCAGACCAAGGCAAATTTGACCATGCAGAAATATGAGACTGAATTGGAAACAATGGTTTTTGACAGTACATGAGTTCAGCAGGCATATATCCAGTAGTACGTGTGCATGTCATTCTATCTGCCCAAAGTGCAAAAGGTAAGAATTTAGGCCATTGTTTGATGTCACCATTACATGCTTTAGATATGGCTTTCAAAATAGGTGGATGCCCTCTCTCTATTTTACCATTGGTCTCTGGGTTATATGCAGTAGTGAGAGACAAACGAATACCGTGACGCTCAAAGAACTCTTTAGCTTCTCTCGCATTTAACTCTCCACGATCGGCAACTACTTTCTCTATGTACCCAAAGCGACTTATGACATCTTCAAGCAAGAATTTTCAAACATTGTAAGTGGTCTTAGATCGTAGTGCACGTCCCTCTACATGATTAGTTAAGTCTTCTCTTGCAAGTACAATGTAACGCATTTTGTCGATACCTTTAGGCATAGTTACAAGATCTACTACCCACTTGTAGTGAATATAAGGTGGATAAGTAGGATGCAACGGATCTCTATGTTTGACTGATGAATGAAGTTGACAAGTAGAACATGTAGAAACATAGCTACTAATGTCAACATACATCCTAGGCCAATAATAGGTACTTCTAATTTTTTCATATGTTCCAAAAAATCCTTTATGACCGGCCCATAATGTCTCATGTATTTCCTTCATTACTTGCAATTGAACACCTCGTTTTCCCAGGACTCGTTGTGGATTCTTAACCTTACCCTTAGCACGTCTCCAAAGATAACCATTACATAGGAAAAAGTTATAAGCTCGTTTCCTAATGTTACGGAATCTATTCGTAGTCTAGCTAGGTAATGGTTGTAGTGTACTGAGATACTTTCCTATGTCTCTCCATTCATCTTCGTACTCAGACTCATGAAATTTCTCATACTCATATATATGTGGAAAATAGTCAACTAAATTCACATTCTTTATTAGATCACTTTCAAGATCATCATCAAATCTAGCTCTCAATAACATATCAGCAACTGAGTTTGACTTACCTGAAATATGAACTAACTCAGGATTTATGAACTTAATATATGAGATCCATCTAAGCATGGCTATATGAGGAGATGAACAATTGGTTATCATTCCAATGAGAGGCAAACAATCAGTCTCAACTTTGACATTTGCACCAATGAAATATTCTTTGTCTATTTTCAAAGCTGTTACCATACCCCATAGTTCTTGTTTGATCTGTGGATATTTTCGTTGTGTTTCATGTAGAATTTTGGCACCAAACCTAATTGCATATCTATTCCCTTCACTATCGTCTTGACTTATGACCCAACCTATACCAATAGGACTAGTATCAACAGTCAATATAATAGGTTTGTTTGCAGAATAGTCTACACGCTTAAGGATGGGAGCTTCAAGCAATAATTTCTTCAATTTACGCATAGCTTGAGTGTGTTTGTCAGTCCAAATAAATTTTCGTTTCTTCCTCAACAAGTCATAAAGACAATCAGCAACATGAGCAAAGTGTGGGATCCAAATAACATAAAAGATACAAGCACCAAGAAATCTACGTACCTCACTCACGTTGTTACATGTTTCAAAAATCTTGCTAATGGCATCAACTTTTTGTGGGTATGGCTTTCGACCATAATGGCCACATAAATGTCCAATAATAAGCACCTCATTGACACCAAAAACAGATTTCTTTATGGAAAATGTGAGACCTACCTCTTCAAATCGTTGAAATATTCTTTCACAATCAGAGATATGGTCAAGAACAAATTTACGACATCCAGATGAATCTAAAGTAATATCCTTTACACGTTCCTCACTCCCTTTAATTGGAATATCATCAATGAATGGCGTAGTTATATGAGGGATAAAATCATGTAAGACCATATTCATAGCACTCATCATATGAGCCACCGAATTAGTCGCTCCTTGAGGTAAAGTACACATTCGCACTAAGCCTAAAGGAGTTTTCATTGTGGTTATGTCACGACTATCAATTGCTAACTGGAATTGGTCATATCCAGAATATAAATCACCCATTGAATAGATAGAATGTCCTGAAAATGATTCAGCAAACTCATCTACAATGGGTCCTGTTCCTACATTCCTTATGGTGACTTTATTGACGGGTTGGAGATCTTGAATAAAACGTAGTTTCCCATTCTTTTTAGGCACAGTGAACCATCTGTTTGAGTAAGGTGCAAAAGATGGCTCTAAAATTCTCATGTTTATCTTCTCCTTAAGTAGTTTCATTAGCTCAGGTAAGTGAGCCTTTGGAACACGTATAGGACGAAGATTCCATGGAATATGTGGAATAGTAAAGATTATCATGGGTGCAACTAGCTTAGGATCTACACAACCAATCTCATGAGGATACATAGTAAAGGCTTTTCCATGGCTACGTATGACTCTCTCAAATTTATCTCTCTCTGCTGGCAAAAGAAAGTCATCATCTCTACCAATTTTCACCTGTTTGATTATCTCATCCGTGAATGTATGTCCTATGTTTTTCTTATCCCGAAGAATTGGATCATTTTTCACATCAATAATTTTTTCATTACTTCCTTGAGGTAATGGTTGAGCTATGGGTTTGATTTTTTTGTCTGCAGTTTTGTACTTTGTTTCAACTAAGGCATCATGTGTTTGGTTAAATTTCGAGCACTTGTCAATATTGAGAGCATACTCTTGGATTAGAGCATACTCATCAAGGGAAGAAATAAGAATAATATGGGAATTAGAATTTTGTTGAAGACATAACTCTAACTCCTCAAGAGTAGAGAAACAATGAGATGTCTCAATCACATGCTCAATGTTCTCATCATGTTCCATGATTTTGTTGTTTTTATAATTTTTTTGGGTTTTTTGGATAAAAGACTTGGACAATTGACTCTTATGAAGAAAATCTAATCTAGAATGTGGAAAACAAAGTGACAAACTATTGTACATGTTGGTTGGATGCGAGATGTCAAACCAATATCCACTATTGTCCTGCTCAACAATGGATTCTATCCGAAATTTTGATCATATGTAGCTCCAAACATGAATCGAGGTGCACAATCACTACAAGCATGCTCATGACCCTGAGTAACAACAGGTTTCTTTCTAATTGACAATCGATTCCTAGGATGATTCACTCCTACTGTCATGACTTGAAGTGATTGCATTCCATCCTTAGACTTAAATCTAGCATAGGTAGACCCATCATCCATGGCTTTAGTTTCCATACGACTCTCACAAATAAAGGGTTGACCTAAGAGAACTTCATAGGAGCAATTATCTTGAATAAAAAAGTGAAACTCTTATGTGATTCCTCCTATGGATATTGGCACACTAGCACAAGCTCCATACAGGGTACCTACACCATTATCTGCAGTTCCCATACGCCATCCACAATCTTTATCTATGGGCCATTGAAACTTATCATAGACTTCTCTTGAAATCACATTGATTTCAGAGCCGGAATCTACTAATGCATTTACAGTGATAGTGTTCTTATCATTTCCTATTTTAACATGCATCTCTGATGTACCTCTAGACCAAAATGTTCTTTTAAAGTGGCTTTCGGGATTGTTTTCATGATTTTCATGGTCAGGTTGAATAGGTCCTAAGAAATTTTTATTAACATTTACTTCATCATCATCAAAGTCCTCTTCATCAGATTCATCAAAGTTTAAGGCTTCATTCATAGCTTGATCTTGATCTAGAGAATCTTGCATCTCAGTACCTAGATTAAGTGGAAACCTCTTCCTTTTAATTAGGCCGATAAAGTTATCTTTAAAAACAGGCTTTGCAATAGAGAAAACTTGTTCTAAAGACATAGTCACTTGACTCTTAAGCAAAATGTCATCTAAAATCTCCATAGGATCTATTTTTCTCTCAATTTCTGAAATCAAGATGGCTTTAGGTTTTCTCTTTGGTTTCTTTTGTTTTTGCTCAGGGTCTTGTTTTTGTTCATGTTCTCGTGTTTGGTCTTCAGTTTGTTTTGATTGTTCTTGTTTATCCAAAGGCTTTGGTTCTGTTTTTCTTTGCTTTGTCTTCTTCCCTTTTTGTTTCTCCTCTTGTTTTTATTCATTGGGTTGTGCTTCTTGTTTTTAATCTTTGGATTGTGATGTTTCTCCCTGCTCTATGATTGTTTCTATTCCCTCTGAGGTTTGTTTTCGTGTTACTCTTCTTTCACTAGGCTCAGCTTCATCTCTTTTTCGTTTTTCTTCTACATTGGATATGTGAGAAATAAGAGATTGATCTTCTATTGGTGATTCCCAAGCCGTTATTCTCCTAATCTCATCTCGTGCTCTTACTAAAGCCTCTATGGAAAAATCACCTTCCTTTGTGGGTTTACTTGATTCCACTTGTTCATCAAGAGCTTCTAGTTTCACTCCTCTAGTTCCTACATCCGTCATGGTTATATTTTCATAGTGTTTTTTCATTCCTCCCTTACCATAATTTCCTTGCAAAGGTAGCCTAGATCGATAGTCACAGATTTTCTTGTCTATGTCTATTACTAGTCGTTGCTCCTTAGCAGCCTTCAATAGTTCACAATCTCTCAAAAAGTGCTCTAACGAATCACACCAAGGACACCTACGAGGGCCACGCACAAAACCATTTTGATTTTGAGGATTTTGATTAACTTGTGGTGGGAAATTTTGAAATTGAGGATTTTGTTGATAAGATATTGCTTGAACATGATAATTAGGATTTTGATAAGGCAATTGATGTATTTGAGGAGCATGGGGAGCAACATGTGGTACTTGAGGTGCAAGAGGAGTTTCCATATTATACGGTTGATGATTTTGAAAATTTTGATTTTGAGGATTTTGAAAAGCTATTTGTGAAGGTTGAGGATACATGTTTTGATACATTTGAGGATTTTGCACATGAGGATGAGGATTTTGCATTGGAGGAACTTGATATGCTTGAGTAGGAGCTACTTGTGGATTTTGCTTGGTAGCTATAACATGTGGAATAGGCTCTTGAAAAGACATTGGGCTCATTTGATTTTGGAGAGTTTTGGTGTAACTATATTGTAAAGCATCTATAGTCTTGGCCAAATTGGATTGTGTAGCAATAAGACTTCCCATTTGCTTAGTGAGAATTTCCACTTGAGATTGTTCATCTACACTTTTATTTGGCTCTACTTTAAAACCTTGAGTAGGCTCCATCATTTGAGGAATAGGAGTAGAGTCAAAATTCATAGCATGGGATTGTTCTCTAAATTGCTCCTTAATTTGTGGAAGGCTAGCTTGAGGAAGACTAGTTTGCTCATAAAGCATGGATTGTCTTTGATGTCTATGGGCTAAAGCCTCTACTACTTTACGCACTTTTGCCAATTGTTAGTAAGACCATAGCGCTTATCCGGTTCTTCTAATCGTCGTTCAACTTCCCTACGAGTTTCAGGATGAAGAAGCTTAAGAAAATTGATCACAAGATCAGGTTCCAAAGTTATCTTATCCTCATCAGGAAGTTGTTCATAGCGTCTAATATACTCATTTTGTAAGTGAGTAATAGAGCTACTAGGCTTTGGAGAATTGACCCATCGTAAGAATCCATCTCGATTATGTTGGCTATAATCTTCAAGATAGAATTCTTTCAGCATCTCCTTTCTAAAATCACTCCAAGGAAGACTATCATATTGAGTGATACGGTTTATGATAGAGCTATCAACAATTCGTTCAAAGAATGATATCAAAAGATCTTCAGGAAGACCAAAAATCATAGCTTGCTCTTCAAACAAATCTAAGTAGCTTGTAATGTTGATGCCATTGAATTTTCCCTTCTCTCTCAACATAGAAGAGACTATTCTTTGGCCTTGTTTCTCAACAATAAGGGATTTGAATCCTTCCTCCATCTTATGTGAATAAGCAAGTGATGCACGATGCTCTAGATCTCTCACAAATGCGTTTACTTCACGACGAAGATGTGCACGATACTGTGAGAAATCCAGTGCAACACTCAAGACTGATGATGATGATATGATGAGGATGAAAAATATGAAACAAAGGATATGGATCACAACCTCCCAACAAGATCAGAAGCAAATGCCACGAAGCGTTTCACGTCGGGTTCAATGTGGAGGTGATCGCAATCCGGGTGGATCGGGTCCGGTCGTGGCACACACAGGGTGTATGAAGCTAATGAATGTTGGAAGCTTTAAGGACATGAAAGTGAAATTAATGTTGAGTATGGAGAAGAGAGAGATGTTGAAATGATTATGGGAATAGGAATGTAGGAGTGCAAGTTAGATTTATGAACATGAATGATAAGAATGAAAGAGAACCATACATACGAATGAAATTTGGAAGGAAGAATGGTCCATTGAAGGAGCTTCTTAAACACTTCCTAATTCCAATCCATATGCATAGTCTTCTTTGGATGATATGTATGCATGACGAGAATAGATGGAACCCTTACACATAAACCAGTTTCGAAAGGAAGAATGGTCCAATATTGGAGCTTCTTATACACTTTCAGAAACTAATCAATATGTATGGGTATGTATGGATTATATGCATGCAAGTGAATTATGATGATAGAGTTTACTCACAAGCTCAAAGAAACATCCTCACTGGTTCAACGCAATACTGCAGAGCCTTCTCACACATAGAAGAAATAGAAGACATGTAAAAATACTTAAGAGACTGAGAGAGGAGACAAGAGACAAGTGACAAGTGACATGAATTAAAAGGATTTGAATTAAGTTACACGTAAAATATCGTCGTGGTACGTCATGCTAAGCAGTCTACTGATCAAAGGTGGTTCCGACCCTCAAACCATGACAGTTCAACCGAATGTCACACGTAAGAAGGTGAGTTCCACTCCAGTGACCCTATGTCTGTCTAGGCTCGTAATGTCTAACTAAAGAAGTCTAAGACTCATTAAAATCAGCTCTAACTCACTCACACGCTCCACCGAGGGTGAGTCAAGATAGAGATGCTCGTTTCAAGAGCCTATCCTAGATAGGAGTTCTAACTTAAATTTGAAACTAGGTTCTATACTCATACTAGCTCACCTTGGATCCTCACTCGCTCAACCGAGGGTGATCATCTCAAGGAAACGGTAAGCTAGCATGAGCCCTATGGATGCCTAAAAATGATGCTCTAGGAGTTTGGAGGGGGGTTTATATAGTTTTTTGAATGAATTTGGGCCCTTGGATCTAGAGAAATCAACTCTCAACTCTAGGATCACTACTTTCGATTACAACCATTTGATTAATCAAATCAATGGCTTGGAATTGTTCTTTCTATCAAATCTAGTGTAAAGGAGTGAAATTTAGGTGCCCTCATTCTCCACCATTGGATCTGGGGATGATCTGGACCGTCGGATGAGTGCTGACATCAATTCGGATAAGATAAGCCACTATTTTTGGAGAAATGCTGCATTATTGATCTTTGATTGTAAAAAAGGTCGTCTTTTATGGAAAAAATTCGTGGATCCTCCTTCCTATATGCTTTAGTGCATCTCCACCCTTGAATATGAGCTCATCTTGACCGTACAACATGGTTCAATCATATTTTGACATGTGGCAGACATTCAAGCCTTCAATTTTCTTATTCTAGAAAACTGCGGTGTCGGGTCGTGAGAGATGCTCGGATGGTGGATCAAGTCATCCGCCTAAATCGTTCGGCACATGCGGGGTGTCTGTAGCAAACTGAGGCTTATGGAATTAAGGGCTCTAATGATACAATCATTTAAATTACCTATTTCTATGACTAAAACTAAAGTCTTTAAATAGTTCAAATAGCTATGGACCGTAAGGACGGGCAACCTCGTACATAGCAACAGCTTCCTGATATGAGATTGAAACTTCCATAATGGGTTCTTCTACTAAACTTTCAGGTAAGCTAGAGAGTTTTGGTCTGTCTAGAGTTGGCGGAACATTTTCAATATTTTCAATATTTTCAATAGTACTGTGATCAGACTCATGAACTAACTTAGAAGACATCAAGGAAAGTAATGGAAAAACTAATGAAACAATATGATGATAAACTGTTTGAATGAATTAATTGATATGCTAATGGTTCGAATCAATAAATCTAATACAACTGGAAGGCCTAAACAATTGGATAAATGTCTAGTCAATTGGATAGTTGACTAAATGAGAAATAAGTTTTAAATGGATCTTTAGCTGCCGCTTCACTTCAATTGTCTTCACTTCAATTAATTGTAATCTTCAATGTTTCTGCAAAAAAAACATTAGCCATATTCGTAATATTACAAGAATCATTAAGAACCTTAAAAGACATTAGTCACATACATTAAAGCATACACGTGCTCATGCATGCTAACAATCATTCATGCACATGCTAACATTAGGTAAATGCACATTCATACTAACACTTAAATGCATTTACTCAATCACTTAAAATGATTGACTATACACAGAGCAATCAATTTAGCAAGTGTAGCATTACCCCCGATTTTTTAGGACCTCTATAGAGAATGACTAGTGACCACTTCGAGGCAATTTTCTACCAATCCACTAAATGGAATGTCTGACGGAGACATGAGGATTCAAAGTACACTGTTTTGAGTGAACATGGGAGAGAGATCAAGAGATATAAACAATGATCTATTGTATTATATGACAATGTTGTACGTGATCATTGGCATGATAATCAATGCCCAATGATAGTGAGAAGTGTAGGCTATGAAGTGAGCCACACACTCTCTACAATGTGATCAACTAAAGGCTCAGAATTGGAGTGGCAGCCTGCGAGATTTTACAGCTTGTTTTTATAGAAGCTAACTTCAAATTTGGCTCTCTCCAGAAAAGTGATCCCCTAATCTAGGAGATATTCTCTCCAAATGAGGTTGTAGCTCTTCATTCTTACTAACTCCAGGAAGTTAGTGGCATTTACAAATATTCCTTCAAGTCAATTTGAATATGCTTATGATAGGAATGTTGTGTTTACATTGGAGATGAATCTGGCTGTTGCGATACGAGGTGAGGCGACTCTCCGAACCTCATTATTCACCGTAGTAGTCGTAATCCCCGTCTATGGTGATCTTGTGGTAGCGAAGGAGTGCTCTGCTGCCAATGGTATTCTTCGCCTGCCCGCTTCGCATAACGAGGATGCTAGGGGAGTCTCACCGTCGCCGGGCCCTAATATGCTTTCGGACATCACCGCGCTACGACATTTGGGTTGATGGTGCAACCGCTTTGATTGCAAACTGTGATATTCCGCGACATGGCGCAGTTATGTGTATATGCTCGCGCGTACGTGTGTTAAGGAAGGCTTGCAGGCTGTAATGCTTGGGTACTAATGAACACAAGTGGGTACTATATGCTCAGAGAGAGAGATGTGGGCGATGAGAAAGAGATGAAAATTCACGACACTTCATGAGCACAATGGACTATATCCGCCCATAATTTTGTTTTCGACATAATTCTCGCATTTCATGGGACTTCGCGCATGACTTTTCAGCCAAACAGCACCACCCATCGCCTGAAGTTCGCAAGAATCTCTATGAGGATAAGACTTTGTGTCTGAACATGTTTATTACGTCTCTAGTATATCTAAAGTTTTATTCTTAAGCTGAAAGGAAATAATGGAATTTGGAGTGGTGAAGGAAGGTCGTAGGGAGGTGCACGTGAAACCAACTTCTTATCGTGAAAACTAAAGACTTTGAAGTAAACGGAGATGTCATCCCTCCGGCCTCTGTTTAATGTATATACGGAGTCGGTACCATAACAGACGTCCGAGAGTTTTACTCTCTCACGATGGAGACTATGTACTTGAACATGTTCGCTGCGTCTCTACTACATCGAAAGTTTAATTTAATCTGAAGGGAAATAATGAAATTTGGAGTGCTGAAGGAAGGTCCTAGGAAGGTGAATCTGAAACCTATTTCTTTTTAGGTCAAATTAAAAGAATCAAAGAATGAGAAGTAAAGCTCAAGAGAAATCTCAGAAGACTTTGAAGTAAACGGACATGTCATCGCTCGGGGTCTCTGTTTAATGTATATACAAACTGGTCCAAGTTAGTCCTTCTCTCAGGATGGGAACTATGTCGAGAAGGACTCTCATGGGGTACCAAGGCAGTCGAAGTGGCCAATCGAATAGAGAAAAGTGAGAAGACTTGTCGTAGGCCATCGTTCCCATGAACGTTTTACTTCCTTTTCCTTGAATCTTCTTTCGAGGTGTCCAGCTTTGGCACTTCTAACTTCTTGTACTCCCCAAGAGCGAGTATCCCAACACTATTTTACCGTGTGTAACTTTTTGGTATATAATCTGTTTTCTTTTTCCAGTGAAAAACTGAATTTGAGGAACGGAACACTCAATTTCATCGTTTTCAATTGTAGATCTATATAAATTGCTGAACATGCCCAGTCCTTTCCGTTGACAGTAACTTCGACATTCATAAAACATTAAAAAAAGTTCTATTTTTGGTTCACACGCTGCTTGTTAAGCTCAGTTCTCTTAGTATGGTAGGAATTAGAAAAATTCCTTCTCGAGATATCAAATTGGCTTAAAGAACTATTGATTGCAAGTGCAATCACTTAAAATGATTGACTATACATAGAGCAATCAATTTAGCAAGTGTAGCATTACCCCCGATTTTTTAGGACCTCTACAGAGAATGACTAGTGACCACTTTGAGGCAATTTTCTCCCAATCCACTAAATGGAATGTCTTGAAAATTTGTTAGCATATAGAACACTTAGGGCTGATTCCAATAAGTCATAGAACATTGAAAATGATTGAGTAGTGACGGAGACATGAGGATTCAAAGTACACTGTTTTGAGTGAACATGGGAGAGAGATCAAGAGATATAGATAATGATCTATTGTATTATATGACAATGTTGTACGTGATCATTGGCATGATAATCAATGCCCAATGATAGTGAGAAGTGTCGGCTATGAAGTGAGCCACACACTCTCTACAATGTGATCAACTAAAGGCTCAGAATTGGAGTGGCAGCCCGTGAGATTTTACAACTTGTTTTTATAGAAGCTAACTTCAAATTTGGCTCTCTCGAGAAAAGTGATCCCCTAATCTAGGAGATATTCTCTCCAAATGAGGTTGTAGCTCTTCATTCTTACTAATATGCTTATGATAGGAATGTTGTGTTTACATTGGAGATGAATCTGGCTGTTGCGATACGAGGTGAGGCGACTCTCCGAACCTCATTATTCACCGTAGTAGTCGTAATCCCCGTCTATGGTGATCTTGTGGTAGCGAAGGAGTGCTCTGCTGCCAATGGTATTCTTCGCCTGCCCGCTTCGCATAACGAGGATGCTAGGGGAGTCTCACCGTCGCCGGGCCCTAATATGCTTTCGGACATCACCGCGCTACGACATTTGGGTTGATGGTGCAACCGCTTTGATTGCAAACTGTGATATTCCGCGACATGGCGCAGTTATGTGTATATGCTCGCGCGTACGTGTGTTAAGGAAGGCTTGCAGGCTGTAATGCTTGGGTACTAATGAACACAAGTGCTTACTATATGCTCAGAGAGAGAGAGATGTGGGCGATGAGAAAGAGATGATATCTTGATGCACGGCTGGGGAGAATGAACACAATGGATTTCGAAACACCAAGTTCGCTCTATTTAAAGGAGCTGTCGTACTATGATTCCAGGGCGGTCGTAGTCGTTCCTGGTGTGTTTCCTCGTCGGGAATGTAGTGAGGATTTCCCAGTCAAGTCCTTAGCTGTAAAGAATCCTATGACTTTAGAAAAATGGAGCATGAATACATTTGAATCTTTCTGATAGGTGAAAACTCAATAAAAAGGTATAGAATAGGCATAAATTGGCAAGGAGTGCCTCTTTGGGTCCATAATGCTCACGTTGATGTTTCTTTATTCACTAGCATTTACAAAGACATGTAACATGCACTTCATGGAAACTCCTAGGACTTTAGAAAAATGGAGCATGAATACATTTGAATCTTTTTTATTGGTGGAAACTCCATCTCCATCTAGCAACTGCTTGACTCTCCTTCCACATTTCCATGATCAATATGTATGTAATGGGCATCTCAAGGTCACAATTTTTTGACATCTTCTTGAGCTGCTTCGTACTTAAAATAAATTTTTTCTTTCCAAAAACATGAGCTTCGCATTCCACTAGACACTTATGGTTCCTAAAGTGACAAGAATCATTGTAAATTCTTTTATTTCTAGCTCTATTATTTTGAAACACATGTTCGGGAACTCTAAAAGTGAAAACATAATCTCAGTGCTTTACTTTCAAAACCAACTATCGAATGCCTTTCTTTAAGACATTGATCCATAGCGATCAGTCCATGTGTGTGAGGGACAACGGCAGCTAGCCAAGGTCCCAAGCTTGGGGGATACCCTAAGGTGCCTGGTAGTAATGGGGATGAGTGTTGCATGATGGCCACATGTCAACACTAGGCCATTCCAGATCATTGCTATTTTTAGAGTACAAGAGGGTATATATGGATGGGAGGAGAGACACACACACATCATTCAAGTCTTTCTCTCAATTGGTATCATTGCTATTTTTAGAGTACAAGAGGGTATATATGGATTGGAGGAGAGACACACATCATTCAAGTCTTTCTCTCAATTGGTATGAGAGCACTAGTTTTCTTGGGAGCATAATTTGTTTCTCACATGCGTTCTTGGAGTTTCTTTCGGCCTTTTCCGTGTTTTCTCTCCCAAATTCGCTTCTTCGCATGGGTTTAAAGCTTTTAGCTACCTGTCGTAGGAGATAAAAGATCTGGACAATTGAGGGAGCCCAGAGGATCCCCTCGATGGGAGCATAGTGATGTGTGCACGATGCCCAAGAAAACGTAGGCTATAGTCGTATGAGAGCTCATCCACACATGTTGGATCCTCCTCGGAAGAGCCCTATATGATGCGCATGCTGCCAACGTAGAGGGGAGAGAGAGAGAGAGAGAGAGAGAGAGAGAGAGAGAGAGAGAGAGAGAGAGAGAGAGAGAGAGAGAGAGAGAGAGAGATGTGGACACATATTGTACGATGCATGTATTCTTCTTTGCACAGACAGGTATGTATTTTCTTATAGATTAGTGAGAAAAGAAAAATAAATTTGTCAGCATGTCTAATCCCCTTTGGTTTATTTGTAGTTCGATTGTGCCTATCAGCACTGTTCTTGCAACAATTGCTTGATGATTACTGGTAATTTTTTTAATTTTCAAAATTACGTCATTATGGTGCCAAGATTTTTAGAAATTAACTATGCATAAACATTAAAGAATACAGAACATACAAAAAGTATCTTGTTTCTTTATTTTTTTCATTGAGCAAAGACTTGTGATTTGTTTCTTTTGAAGTGCCACTTAATTATTTAGGCATGCAGAGAACGTACTATTTGAAAATCACAAAAAATGTCAAATCAAGAAATCAAAAAAGTTAATTGACCATCACCATCACCGAGTATGGATTTAGGACCATCATCCCCTTCTAGGAGAGATACACTCATGGAACAACCTCTCGATGAGCGTAATCTTCAAGGATGGAGGTAGATGCTCCTGATGAGCATCAAACTCCGAAAGTCCGTAGAGATAGCATCCTAGTTAGAGAGGCTAGAAAGTATCTTAAGGATCTTAAGCCTCCCAGATATCATGGTTCCACTAGTACTAGGATTATTGATGTTCTTCAGTTGTTGCTTGACAAGTGGGAGAAGTGTTTTCACGTGTGTCATATCATGGAAAATAGACACAAGATTCAGCAGGCCATGTATAAGCGTATGAACATCACCCATAGGTGGTGGCATAAGATAGAACAAGATAACAAGGAAAGCAAAACTTGAGATCAGTTCAAGATCTTATTCTACACTAATTTTGTATTGTGTGATGATAGGTCTAGAGCACTAGACACCTGGTTCTTCATGAGTTAGAAGAATCAGATAGTTCAAGACTATGGGGATAAGTATTGAGAGGTGCTTGTTAAAATTTCTGTTACTATCCTAAAGTTTCTCCAAACCCACAAGTTCATCTCAGGACTGAGAGAAACTATTAGACCATTGGTGAGGAAATTATTTTGTCTTGGCCTACTCCTCAAGCTGAGGGGCATTTATGGTCATTTCTAGGACTCTCTTGTTTCTATCCATAATTCATCTCTTCATATTCATCGATAGCAGTGTCTATGAAAAACTTTCTTCAAGGCAAAGTTCTATTTGCATGGAAGCAAGAGTAACAAGATAGTTTTGGTACTATAAATCAAGATTTTTAGAGGCTCCTATCCTCAAAGTGGCAGATCCACAGAAAAGCCTTTTAGTTAGAGACAGATGCTAGTGGCATAGCCATAGGGGGAGTTTTGAGCCAAGCTGGCAGACCAATAGCTTTTGAGATCAAGAAATTGAGTAGTGCATAGTGCAATTGTCTTGTGCATGAATAGAAGTTGTATGCAATGGTGCATGCACTTAAAGTTTGGAGACACTATCTTTATGGTGGAAACTTTAAGGTATACACAAATCACCATACACCTAAGTACTTTTGTAGTCAGCTAGATCTTCGAGGTAGATAGGCTAATTCAGTTGAGGTCATGTAGGAGTTTCACGAGGAAAATTTGTATAGAAGAGGCAAAGAGTATATAGTTGCTGATCCATTTTCACGGACAATGTATCAAATGAGCTTTACAGTTCTAGAAAGCTCATTGCTTCAAGAGACAAAGGAAGCATAGGTCGAAGATCCACATGTTTTTTAGATTATTAGAACCATCCATGATGCCTCTATTACGGGACTGGGGACAATTCCAAGTGTTTCTTCACCTAGCAGAGTGAAAACATCTATTCCATATTCCAATTGCTCATAGGAAAATTGAATAGACAAATAGAAAGCAAAGGTTTGCATACCAGATTCTCACGATTGGAGAACAAAATTCATGCATGATAGCCATGATGTGCCTTGCGTAGGACATCCTAGTGTTGATAAGACAATACCGCTTGTTAGAAGAACATTTTGGTGGCATGTATTAGCGGGAGATGTCCACACTTATGTTCATCGATGCTTTATGTGTCAATTCAACAAAACAGAAAGGGTAAAGACACTAGGTCTTTTGCATCCTTTACAGATTCTAGATCATAACTGTGACACTGTATCCATGGACTTCATAGTGAAGTGGGGTTACCACGAACTCAAAGAAAGCGGGATACTATCCTAGTTGTGGTAGACATATTGAGCAAGATGGCTCATTTCATACCCACACAAGAGAGGATAAAAGCTCCATAGGTAGCACACTTATTTATCTAGCATGTCCTCAGATTGCATGGGCTATCGACATCCATAGTTTTAGATAGGGATGTGACATTCACATGATACTTTTGGAAGTTTGTATTTGACAAACTAAAATTTTCATTAAAGAGTAGTAGTTGTGATCATCCTGAGACAGATGGTCAGACTGAGAGGGTCAATGAGATACTCAAGGACATCTTGAGGTCATATATATCTGAGAGACAGACAGATTGAGATAGTTACTTGCCACTACTTGAGCTTGCTTATAACAATTGGCATCGTAAGGTGACATGAATGTCTCCTTTTGAGATGAACTATGCCATGAATCCCAATGCTGCTATACCTTAGGCATGCCAAAGAAATGTCCTAGTGCTTCGGAGTTCTTAGCAAACCTTGAAGGAAAGTTAGAAATAGCTCATGCTTAGATGCAACAAGCCATTGATAGGGGTAAGAAGTATGCTAACATGAAGAGATCTCCTAGATCCTTTGAGGAGCAAGATAGAGTCTTTCTTTGGGTACCTGCTAGATCTACTTCACTCTCCACAGGGAAGTGTAGTAATGTTTCACCAAGGTTTTGTGGACCTTGGAAGATAGTTAAAAAGCTAATTGAATTTGCATACCAATAAGAGCTTCCTCCAAATTCTAGAGTCCATCCACTGTTTTGTGTTAGTAAACTTCAAAAGTATATTTTTAGCGATGATAAACTCATGGAGGGTATTGTTTCTTTGAAAGAAAGTGATAGCATGGATCATTCTCGAGATAGGATACTAGATAAGAGATAGCTAGCCAAGGTCCCAAGCTCTGGGGATGCCCAAAGGTTCTTGGTAGTAATGGGGATGAGTGTTGCATGATGGCCACATGTCGACACTAGACCATTTTAGATCATTGCTATTTTTACAGTACAAGAGGGTATATATGGATGGGAGGAGACACACACACACACACACATCATTTATGTATTTCTCATATTTTCAAACATTTGCATGTGGTGGCTATCCAAGTACTGAAACTAATTAAAAGGATGTGTTTGTCTCAAATTCAAAAGCAGTGTTCATATCCCATAACGAAATCTTCGGAGTAGTAATTATATTGTCGAGTTCTTTATAAAATGTGGTTAGACATATCTTAATAGTGTCCAAATTATTGACCATTATCTAGCAAGATGGGTTAGGAAATGTCAAAACTTCTCTTTTCTAGAGCTCTTGGTTGCTAAACACGTATTTTGTAGTGATTAGGTTATCTTTTGGGACCATTATAGCAAGATAATTAAGAAAATATTTATCTGAGAGAGAGTTCACGCACAAAACATCATATTGAGCCCATGACATACTATGCCCATGACATACTATGCCTACTATTCCATACATATATCCATACATGGAGCATCGTGTCCAAGTCAAGTTTTCCACATAAGCTTTTCCTTTGTAAGGTTCTTTGCATGACCTTACGTTAGCATACATGTTTCATTTATGTCATTGCCCATCTTTTGTTAATGTAATCATATGCCTTTTACCCTTTTTGTCCATATGCATGTAGTCATTGGGATACCAAGAGTATCTTATGAAAATTTCCCATTCGACTTAGTAACTTGGGTTCCAAACAAGTATTTTCAATTTTCTATCGAGATCTGGCATGACTCTATTCTTTTTTAAAATAGTCTCAGAATGTCCTAAAGTCCCAATGTTCGAGCAATCCTTATTTGAGGACTTAGACAAACTTTGGTTAAAAATAGGCAAAATTTTGTTGCAACATTAGAAAGTGCCCCTTGAGATCTTTCAAAGGATATATAGCATTGTACCATTTGGTTCCAGATTGGGCCGAAAATTGTAAAGCCTAAATTTGCTTTTCATCATGCTTTTAATCCAAAATGAATGACACTTCAATTAAAAGCATGCATTTAATCCAAAATGAATGACACTTCAATTAAAAGCATGCAAATATATTTATTTGGCCTTCGAATTTTCATTTCACACCATGCGCCTTACTTTTATCCAAAAGCATGTTTTTTTTTGGGCCCCAATCCTCACTATATAAGGAGAGGCTCACTATCCTAGGTTACGAGCTAGGACTCAAGGAGAACTCAAGGAGAACATGTAGATTTTAACGAGTTTGGAGATAGCCAACGTTGTTCTTATTAACACATCCATTATGTGCATGTTGATTCTCGAGAATTCTAGCTTCTAATTTAGGGTTTCTACTTATGTTCTAATTTAGGGTTTCTACTTAACACTAGGAGGAACAATTGTTGCCGCAGATCAGAGAAGGCCTAAATTAAGTTATGGTTTTTTTACCTTGACTATTTACTATAGCCTTTATCCTTTTTCTCCATATATTAACTCAAATGATTCACCTCTTTGGAACATTTTCACTCAATGTTTGTAACAAGCACCCTTAGGTTCAGCCTACATTCTGTTTTTGTATCATGCACACATATTGTAATTGAAATTTTACATTAGTAGTGTGTAGTAGCACTAATCGACTATACTTTTTGATTTGACTTCTTAATTCCATCTAATGCGATTTATCTGTAATGTTCTAAGGTTAAATGTTGGAAGATCCTTCATTTTACCTTTGATTTATTTATTATCCCTACCACGCTTCCAACATTTTGTATCGGATCATAGTTGATATATACCCTTAACTGAAGGTGAGTGAATATAGGGATAGATTTGAACAAGAAGATAAATTAGATGGAACGTGTAACTATCCAATGTGGTGTTTTATGATCATAAATTTGCTAGTATCCAGGGATCCATGGATCATTGTCAATGGCAAGTACCCTAGACCAAGCCAAAACGAGGAGAAAGTGACCTCTTTATCCAAGAAAGTTTCTTCTTGAATTTCTACATAGTAGACGTGAGTTTCACTTTTATTCTCAAAAGGCTTAACTTGATTGTCAAATAGTATAATAATTCATGGATCATGAGATTTCTTATTTTCACATCTCGTTGGAGTCCATTACTTTCTAAGTTTTCTATATGGTCTTTCCTCCATCCCAGGTCTTCCTAAATTTAAGTTAAAAGTTCAATGTGTATAGTAATTAAAAATATACCTTTTAACTTCGCTTACAAATTTATGTCTCCTCATAAATATGTACGTTGGGGTATTCCATCATGCCCTATGATCACTCTCATGGTCCTCATCTCTCTAATTTTCCTCTTCCTTTAAAAGGGAGGATCCTATCGTGACTAAGTCTTGAAAGAGAAAAATCCATGTGATGTCCACTCCTTGGCCCATCATTCAAACCTCCATAGTTTTGCATATATAAAACTAAATCAAGTGCAAAACCCGGAAAGGATGATAAGGGTGTAGCAATACATGCATGCCTATTTCCTTTCTTCAAGCGATGAGCAATCTCAATCTGCATAGCTCAAACATGTGAATTAGGTGGAGCCAACTAAATTGTTAGCTTGGCTCAATTCTAGGCACCACTTGTGTATGAACGTAGAAAAATAGATGGACATTGCTTAACATTCCTTTTCAAATTCATCTCTCAACTTAGAATCTATCTTGTTTTTTATAGTAAGATGAATCTTTCAGATTTACAAATAACTTTCTCTTATGTGCACACAGGGACTTTTTTTTATGATCCTTGACCAAAGAATAGAATGGTACATGTGGATTATCTATCTGATTTGAAGAGGATATATGATCCTCTTTACTTTTGAGAGAATATCGTTACTTAAGGTGGGCTTAAGGCTCTTCCAAAACTTTAAATTATTTTGAGAGTCTCCTTTAAGAGACTAAATCCCATAAGAATCAATCTAGTTGTTGGAGAATTTAATTGATTCAAATCCATCTTAATTGTTCTTTCAAAAGGAGTAATATCTTTATAACTACATCCCAAATGGGAACTCATAGTATAAAATATCGCATTATGTTTAACGTCATAAGTTTCCATACAAATAAAATACTTTAACATCTTCTTCATTCTTCATATTGATACTCAATCCTCATTGATCTTAAGAATGATTTCAAATCCCTAGAGCTTTATTGATCCTTCAAGAATTCTCTCCCATTATACGCTAGATCTATTTCAAGATGTCCTAATTGCTGACTCTGTAACTATGTCTTTCTTATTCTTCTCATTGACTTGAACTATGAAGTAAGATTTTAGGTTTCAAAGATGATCTTTCTTCCATGCATGACTTTCGATCATCTATTAATATTTTGAATTGAATTTGTAGTTTTTGATAAAGCTTTAGAGATTCGATCTTGCGAGTTAACCTTCAAACTCTTAGAAGTTGATCCTTTCTCTAACTCTCATTATATGAAGTTATTGAGAGATACAATCTTTACTATCCTAGTCGAAGAGTTCTTCTTCCCTTGGAGAGGAGAAATTAAGAGGTTGCCTATACATCAAGTACTCAATGGGATTCAATTCCCACCATCCAATACGAGTGGGCTTCTTCATCCAATTCATGGAGTTACAATTCTAATTTTTTGTATTTCACATCTTTTGTGATTTTTAATAATCTGCTAATCATATGCTATGGTACCAATTCATGAGAGCAAGGAATAATGTGCTTGGATACATCATGGCCAATCTTCATTAATCTTCAAGGATATTTGGTAAAACATTTAAGGTGGTGTAACTAATCTTTGCAAACTTCAATGTTGACTTGATCTTCAACCTTCTTGGAACTTTGGGTTATCTTTCTAGTGAAGTAAGAGATAAGACTAGGTCTTTCTGAATTACATCCATTCTCCTCATCTCAAATTCAATGTCTTAAAATGGGTTCTATTTGGGGATAGGATTGTTAAACATCACCCAAAAAACCAGTCAATTTAGGTCTTCACCATTGGAGTCAACAACTTATATTATATTATCACATGAAGCATCAAGAAACCTTTTGGGAAGTGCTTGATAGGTCATCCAACATCTTTTCCTAGGTCTCCTATGATCTCTGCGAACCTTATGGTTTATGAAAGTCTTCTCTTACATCACGGTTCCTTGATAACTTCCAATCCTTGAGAATTTCATCTACGTTGGAAGAGGTAATAATATAGGTGTGAAGTAATTGAATATAAGGAAGTAGTTAAGCATTATCTCCTTCTTTCATATACTTTAACTTTCAATAATGTATCTATTGATTTTAAAGGATAAGAAATAAGTTCACAGGGACTTTTGGGAAATACTTTAGTGACCCTATATCAATGATTTTGAACTCCTGCATCATTTGATTCTTGATCTGCTTGATGCCATTAGCATCTTTACCTGTAAGTATAATATCATCAACATACACACATAGGTATATCACTTCTGAGTTACTTCTCTTGAAAAAGAGAGAAGCATCTATTTTGCTCATGATGAATCCTTGATCTTGAAGGTATGTAGTAAACCTATGGTTCCATGCCCTATGTGTCTGCTTTAATCCATAAAGAGCTTTGTTTAGTTTACACATATAATTTACCTTGTTTAGGTCCTCATAGCTAGGAGGTTGAGACATGTACACCACCTCTGAAATCCAACCATTAAGAAAAGCATTTTTTACGTCCAATTGGTACATATTCCAATTCTTTGATGTAGCCATACTTAAGAATACCCTAATGGTTGGCATTTTGGCCACAGGTGAGAAAGTTTCTTCATAATCAACTCCTTGGGTTTGTGCAAAACCCTTAGCCACCAGTCTAACTTTGTACCTGCTTATTGATCCATCTAAATTTCTCTTGATTTTATAGATCCATCTACAATCAATTACCTTCATAGACTCCTTCTTTGGTACTAGCTCCCAAGTATCATTCTCGTTGAGTGCTTCAATTTCTTCATCCATAGATTCCTTCCATTTTGCCTTGGTCTTTTCCTCTTCATATATTGATGGCTCTTCAAGTGATAAGTCTTTCGCAAGATAAATAGAATGCTTAGTAACTAAAGAAGTGTCATACCCATATCTGATTGGCTTCTTGCTCTCCCTTTGTGATCTTCTGATTGCTTGGTTGGATGATTCCGGTATGTCCTCCAACTTCATCATCTTCATTTTGCCTTTTGATTTCCATGCCTTGAATTCTTCTAGGTTGATGATGTCCTCATCATCAGATTTGATGTCTTCAATCTGATTTTGCTCCTCCTTGGTGAGGCTGGGAAACTCCTCTTCCAAGTCATAGGACAACTTTAAATTCCTGCATTCACTTCAAACCAAGAATCATTCTCATAAAAAAACAACATCTCTACTGACCATGAAGCCCTTGAAGATGCACTTCTCTACCTTAGGGTCTAGCTGACCTCTGATTTGTGAAGGGATATGCACATAAGCAATACATCAAAAGAGCCGGCAATGATCAAGTGAAGGTCTTCTACCATGCCATGCTTCATATGGGGTCATTCCATCAAGATATTTTGATGGCAACCTATTTACAAGATAAGTGGTAGTAGATACACTCTTTGCCCTCAATTAATTAGGTAATGTTTTCTTATTTAGCATTGATCTAGTTCTTTCAACAATTAGTCTATTTCTCCTCTCTACCACCCCATTTCGCTCAGGGGTATACCTTGTTGTGATTTTTGTTTTGATTCCTCTATCCGGCGAGAATGCATCAAAATCATTTAAGACGTACTCACCTCCTCCATCTGACCTTAGTCACTTTAGGCTTCATCTTGTTTGGTTTTCAACAAGTGTAAGATACTCCTTAAAGCAACTCATCAGTTCATCTTTTTGCTTCATATAATATAAGATAGTCCACCTATTGAAATCATCAATGAAAGATACATAATACCTTGATCCAGAAGTTGAGGGATGCTTACTTGGTCCCCATACATCTGTATGGACAAGCTTCAAGTAGTCCTCATACATGTAGCCTTTCTTGGAGAAGCGTAACCTGTGAGATTTTCCAAACTAACAAGCACAACATTTATAGATCATGTGTTGCTTGGATACATTAGGTATCCCAAGTACACATTGATCTCTACATACTTTTTTTAAGGTTCTCTCACCAATATGCCCTAATCTCTTATGCCAAATCTCAAGCTCTAACAATGTTTGATCTTTGTAGTTATAAAGTGCAATATTCTTTGAATCTTCAAGTTCAAATGTAAATAACCTAGTTGTCTTTTCTCCCTTGGAAATTCTCTTGAATCCATGTTGGGGATCCTCCACAGATGCTCCATATTTGTTGAAACTAACCTGCAAACCCTTTTCCACAATATGCCCAACACTCATCAAATTCTTGCTGATTCTAGGTACATATAGAACCTTGCTCAATAGATTTCTATTCCCATCAAAGGTTTTAACATTTACCCTACTTTCACCACTAAGTGCTTGGTGTCATCACGTGTTTGTATTTTATGCTTTCCCTTAGGTTCCTCAAGGTCAGAGAGAAGAGCTACATTGCTTGCCACATGGTTTGAGCATCTTGAGTCCATATAAAAGAGATGATCATCATTCATACCATGCTTTAAAGTCATATTAATAATCAGAAGGGAATCCTCTTGTTCCTCTGTATAATTGTTGTAGTCTTTCCTTGATTTGTAGCATGCTTGGTAGTTGTTATTGTAATTGTTGTTTTGGTTGTTATTGTAGCCTTCATGATGGTTGAACCTTCCTCTTGATTGTGTGTAGCCACCTCTTTGGAAACCTCTACCTATCTGATTCGTGAAGTTCTTGTAACACTCATTTGTAGTGTGATTTGATAAACCACAAATATTACATGGGGAAGAGTTGAAAAGTCTCCCCATACCTTGCTTACCTCGTATGTTCCTACCTCTTGAATTTCTACCTCTCCTTGCATAGTTAGCTTGAGAGGTTGTACCTTCATCATCAATCTTTTTGCGTTTTCTTTCTCTTTAGTCTTGACTTTATCTGTATATAGAGCAGAAGAGTTGTTTTCTCTGGATGATTCTCCATTCTTGTTGAGCTTGGATTCGTGGGTAAAGAGTTTCCCCATGAGTGTGGTAAGATCTGCAATCTGCATGTCCATGTATAATTCCATAGCAGTTGTGAAGCTCTCCCATTTGTCATCTACCTTAATACCGTTGATTACTTCTCTCACAATTTTCTCCTCTTCAATCTCATGTCCTATGCTTGCTAATTGGTCAGCCACATCCTTGACTTTGGTCAGATACTGTGAGATGCCTTGCTTGGGTTGCTTTCTTTGAGTGGTAAACTCAATGCACAATTTGTTCTTTCTAGCCCTTGTGTTGGAAGAAAAGTATCATGACAATGCATCCCAATTCTTTTGGGATTTCGTACAGTTCCTAATGTGTGGAAGAAGATATTTAGAGATAGAATTGAGTAAGTATGGCCTTGCTAATGCATCTTTGGCACACCATGAATTGAGTCTTCCATGTTCCTCTCTTATAGGTTGTCCTTAGCTTCTGAAAAGGGCGTCTCCTCATCTCCTGAGATGTATCCATAGAGACTCCTTCCTTATAAGTATGGCTTCATCCTCAAGGACCATGCCTCGTAGTTGTTCCTATCCAATTTATCAATGAGCGAAAAAAAACCATCTCCCATTTTACCTTGACTTCGCTTTGATAGCATTGTTGGGAAAGATGGATGGACACTCCATGAAATGAGTTGGTACTACTAATCCGTGCTTTGTACCAGCCCTCTTTCACTTCAGAGTTGGGTCGTAGGCCATTTTAACTTTCCAATGTACCTAAATAAGTGCCTATCTACTTTGGAGATGATCCTTGTAATGATTGATTCAAAATAGATAACTTCAACATTCACAAATCATCCAAAGATGTCTATTTTTAGTTCACACACCTGCTGCTTGTTAAGCTCAGTTCTCCCAATACAGTAGGAATTAGAAAACTTCCATCTCGAGATATCACATTAGGTTAAAGAAAAAATAATTCCAAGTGGAATCACTTAAAATGATTGACTATACATAGAGCAATCAATTTACCAAGTGTAGCATTACCCCCTCCTTTTTAGGACTTCGAGGCGCTTTTCTCTAAATACACTAAATGGGTTGTCTTTAAAATTTTTAAGCATGTAGAAGACTTAGGGGGAATTCCAACAAGTCATAGAGCCTTGAAAATGATTGAGTAATGTCTGAGATATGAGGATTCAAAGTACACTATTCTAAGTGAACATGGCAAGGAGATCAATAGATGTAAACAATGATCTATTGTATTATATGATAATGTTGTACATGATCATTGGCATGATAATAATTGCCCAATGATAGTGAGAAGTGTAGGCTATGAAGTGAGCCACACACTCTCTACAATGTGATCGACTAAAGGCTCGGAATTGGAGTGGCACCCCGTGAGATTTTACAACTTGTTTTTATAGAAAACTTCAAATTTGAATTTAAATACAAATTTGTCTCTCTCGAGAAACGTGATCCCCTAACCTAGGAAATGTTTTTCCAAATGAAGTTGTAGCTTTTCATTCTTACTAACTCCATGAGTTTAGTGACATTTACAAATATTCCTCCAAGTCAATTTGACTTTTACAAATGGTAAAAGATAAAGAATCCATAGCAGTGGTTCTCATGGGTCTTCAATCAATTGCACATAAAGTCTTCTCATGCCTAGGCAAGTGTGTATGCTTGGCATTGCCACCAACAATTATTAGTAGTTACAACAAGATGAGTAATAAGTCCAACAAAATTCAATCCCCACTTTTGAAAAGGCTCTAGGAGCAAGATTGGATGCAGTGGAAAATGGGAACATGGAAGATGATAGTCGAAGCATTGGCAAGGGTCGCAAACACGAACATTTTGACATATATGTAGCAAACGTCTTATAAGTTAGGTTTGTAGAAAAATGGCCATCAATAGGATAGGAATGAGCAAGAGTTGACAACAAAGCAACTTCATGGGTTGGCACACTTTGGCACCAAGCCATAGACCGATTGGAGTGATTAATTTGACCAACATTAAAGCAAACTCGTTGACTATACAAGGCAAGATTTTGTTGAGCCATTATAGGAAGAGTATTAGTGAGTCAACACGTAGTTAAAAAGATCACTTGTGTATCATTATAAGAGGTGGGAAATTCCATGTCATAAATAGTAGGACAAGAGTCATCTACTCGAGTAGGAGCTTCACCAAAGCCCAAACAAGAGAGCAAGTCAATCGAAGAATGCAAAAAACCATAAGAGCAAGTTCGGAGGGACAAGAGGAGCATGCCAAGAAGTTTCAGCACCAGATCATCTTTGTTAGTGAGGTTTTGGATCAGTTTCTCACACTAGACCCTCTATCACTCTAGTGTAGTCTCTAAGACATACCAAACTTGTAACAAATATTTCTCTCTATGTATAAATTCAAATGTAGTGATGCTTGTATTGAATGAAGGCCTATTTCCCCTTCTTCCTCTGGGTCATTTTCACATTCATATCTTTCTGTTGCGCCAAGATATCGACATTTCACTATGACTCAGATTTGTGCACAGGTGAATAGAGAGGTAGTGTGTTTTGTAACAGTGAATTTCCTAACCTTTACTCATCCAACTTGAGTGTCTGTGGGCTTCTTGGAAAGCTAAGAGAGTCTACTACGTGTGGACAAAGTCTTGGAGTCGTTGCATTTCACGTGGTGGATCAAGTTACTTGATCGAGGTCACATACTTTTCAGGAGTAGGTTGGGAGACCTACTTGGGCTCATTGTGCTTTTGTTGTGCATATAGAGGATTTGTTCCTCACAAATAGGATAGGAATGAGCAAGAGTTGACAGGGAAGCAAATTCATGGGTTGGCACACTTTGGCACCAAGCCATACATCGATTGGAGTGATTAATTTGACCAACAATAAAGCAAAATCTTCGACTATACAAGGCAAGATTTTGTTGAGGCATTATAAGAAGAGTATTCATGGGTCAATCTATAGTTAAAAATATCCCTTGTGTGTCATTTTAAGACGTGGGAGATCCCATGTCATAAATAGTAGGACAAGAGTCATCTAATCGAGTAGGAGCTTCACCAAAGCCCAAACAAGAGAGAAAGTCAGCCAAATCATGGAAAAACCCATAAGATGAATGACATCATACTTGAATTCTTGGAGAATAACACCAATGAGCTAATCAACCACTAGATTCTGTAGGCATACTAAATAAGTAAGGGTTGAGTGATCAACAATAAAGGTGAAAATCCGATATTCTTTAAATCTCTTTATGGAATAAATAAGGACTAAACATTATCGATCAGTGACCAAGTAGTTTAGATCGGTAGGATCTAGTGAGCAATTAGCATAATAGACTCACTAACCATTTATCTATCATCTACATAAAAACACTCCCAATGGGAATATCAAAGGCATCAACAAAGACATGAGAGGGGACATCCCACTTTCATGCTTGGAGGATTAGGGCTTGCGTCAAGAACTATTTAAGGCCCTTAAAGCTAGTTTGTCATTCATCTATTCATTGGAAGAGAGGTGGGCCCATCGTGATTAAGTAGGTAAGACGAATACTAATGTCTATAAACCATCATAGGTGGGGACCATGTCATAGCTTCTAGAAATACCTTAACCTTGTCACGATCAGCTTGAGTTCTTGTTAAGAGATAATATGACGAAGCAACTTACTACAAGACATTGCAAAAGTGAATTTAGCTAGAATGAGACACAACCACTATGTTCAACATTTGAGGAAATGGAGGGAGAGATGATGCAAGTGATCAATTTCATCATTGGAGAGTGCCAAAGCATCAAGAAAAACATGCATAAAATTGGTAAGGTATGGTGAGAAGATATCCTACATGCAATATTGAAAAGTACTGAGAGCATTCCATAGTCCAAACCACTTAGTGTGCATGCAATGACACCCCAATGTGTAACGAAAGTGATCTTTGGGATATCATGGGCCATAGGAACTTGATTGTAGCCACTATAGCCACAGAGAAAAGAATAGGTCTTGTGACTAGCTACTTCATCCAACAAATTATCTGAAAAAGGAAGGGAAGAGGGTCCGAAAGAGTACACTATTCACCTTATAACAATATATACACATTCACAATTGCTTAGTCTTCTTAGGGACTATGATGAATCGGGAGATCCATTTGGAACATTCAATGGGTAGATTCACATAGGACATTCTACCTAGAAATGATCCTCTCTAAGTTAATTCTTCTCCCACTATAGGAGTAGGGCTAAAGTGGTCTGCAACATCCACAACTTTGTCTGAGTGAGAAGTTGTCACAAATAGTTCAGTTTGGATTTGCAAAAACTATGTAAAAGTATTCCCAGAGTGAGTTGGACTCAATGGTGGTTGTTGAGAATGCCACTCATTGATGTCTTTCACATCTATCTTATTAGATTGTTTCCTAAAGTTCTAGAAACTATAATATATTCTACTACCTTGATATTCAGATGTTTCAAGAGTAGTGGCTTCATCACGTTATAGTGGAATAGTCTTCTGTCAAATGTATTAAAATTGTGAAATGGTCGGTAGGTAGGGTAGGTTAGGGTTGTTCATCAGGGATTCAAATCATACCCTAATAAGATGCACTTCTCTGCCTTAGGGTCTAGCTTACCTCAGATATTTGGTGGGATATGCACATAGGCAACACACCCAAAGATCATGCACTGATCAAGTGAAGGTCTTCTACCATACCATGCTTCATATGGGGTCATCCCATCAAGAGATTTTGATGGAAACCTGTTTACAAGATAAGTGGCAGTAGATACACTCTCTGCCCACGAATAATTAGGTAATTTTTTCTCATTTAGCATTGACCTAACTATTTCAACAATTAGTCTAGTTCTCCTCTCTGCCACCCCGTTTTGCTCAAGGGCTTGTCACAAATAGTTCAGTTTGGATTTGCGAAAACTATGTCAAAGTGTCCTCACAGTGAGTTGGATTCAATGGTGGTTGTTGAGAATACCACTGGTTGATGTCTTTCACATCTATTTTATTAGATTGTTTCCTAAAATTCTAGAAACAACAATATATTCCACTACCTTGATATTCTGATTTTTCAAGACTAGTGGCTTCAGCAGGTTATAGTGGATTAGTCTTCTATGGAAGATATTAGAATTGTGAAATACACAAAATTACACACTCTCTTCATCTCCAAGCTAGATAGGTCTTCAAGGTTCTTCACTCGAGGCAATGCTGTAATACGACCCTGAACTTTTTCTCATTCCATTATAATTGTTCTCCTATTCTTACTAGAACACTATCCATACTTCGAATACACAGATCATTATTAATGCCATTAATCACTTATAATGGAATTAATGATAAATCTTCTCTTGAAACCATATTGAATAGAAGAGAACAGAAGATAACAATACTATAAGTTTAAGAGTTCTTTGCAATATTCTCCAATCACCATCAGCGATGGCCCGCTCTATTGTGTTGTTTCAACAATGCATCAATGTTATATTCATCATGTTGCTTTGAAGGCTTCAGGTTCCTTTTTACGACGGTTTGAATTAAGAACAGAAAATGCTAGTTTAAATGCATGGTGACCTTTCCAGGATTGACCCTAACCTTTCTCGATAGACATACTTGACCCTTTCGACATCTCTGAGATAGGTCATGACTACTAATCCTTGTGAAGGGAAACCCTTAAACTACCTCACACCAAGCACAATAGCCTCTCGTGCCTTTCACATCATACATGCTTTGGCAAAAGTTCTTGATCTTCAAATGTTGTTACATTGATGCTTTTTTAGTATGTAGAAGATGACTCTTCCAATTAGGGAATCCATTGGGCTCTTTGATTGGTGGAGATAGAATCAACCCTCCATCCCACCATTCTTCTATTCCACCGTCCCACCATCCCTTCACCCACACCACCCAGCATCTCTCCCACTCAATATGTAAGGGTCAAAAGCTACTACAACAATTATGTGAAGGATGTGCTTCTAAGAGTCATTCAAATATCATGGGTGACATGTAAATGAGGATCTTAGCTTGCATGCAAAAGTCACCGTAATACTCAAAGTGGTAAAAGTGTAAGTGGATAAATGACTATTTCTGCCAACCATTCGTGACGACTGATTATTTTTGAGGATCTAATTCAAAGCTGGTGCCCAGTACCATACTTGATCTACCCCTTCAATTTTGGGGCAATCAATCAGCACATGTTAAGTGAACGTGGGAAATCGGCAGGGACCTCTTGGCCTATTGGAGCCTATAAAAGCAATGGACTAGTACTCACTGGGGATACACACACACATAGAGGTACAGAGCTGATTCCGGCATCTCTTTTGGTCCTCTGTTTGCACTCTATGGTGACAATCCTACTTTAGGAAGTCACTCTGTGGTGAGGATATAGACTGTGGGCTGCCTAGTGGAGCGCTGTCGTCGAGATTTTCTCTCCTCTCTCACTTGTGAAGGCCTACAAAAAACATATTTGGTGAAGGTAGCCAGAATTCCCCGAGAAGTCCAAGATGCATCAAGGATGTCAAAGGAAGGTCACATACAAAGTTTCAAAGAAATCAAGAAAGTCCATGGTAGCGGTCAAAGTTGGTCAAAGCTGGTCAAAGATGGGAAATTAGGGCAAAAATTTCATTGTCACCAAATTAGATGAAAATCCTTATACTTGTAAAGATTGTCAAAGGCAGTCTATAGCCCAAATTTCAGCAGAAAATGGATTTGGTAGCACATTGATATGCTATGTTCATTTTGTAAAAATGTATTTTTTCTAGTTTGACCCTACAAATTCTTGTATAGAAATTTATGTTAGCCATATGGTTTGGCATGTATAAAGACCATATGTGGCTACATATTTGTATAAATTTTCAAGGCTATCCGAGCTTCCTAGACACCTTAATGCCACCTTGCAAGCTTCCAAATGTAGTCAAACTTGTACAAGTTAGATTCAGATGGGAGTTTTTTCTGCATATTCCTGAAGGAGATCTTTGGAAACATAGTCCTACAATGTTTCATCTTCATCAAAGACTTTTTGGAGGGTCAAAGAGCACAAAGTCCAGTTTTCAAGGTCACCGCTGTCGGGAAGATTTGCATCTTCCAGTTGATAACTAGAGAAAATAAAATTAACTTAATTGGTGAATTCTAACCTTTTATATCACTGTTGATTAGTTGTTCTGGATTACATTAACTACTTTTGAAGTGTTTGCAGATACAGGAAATGATAAAGAATACATGTTCGTATTAGGGTTTACCCTAATTACTCAATTAATGAGTATTTTACATTTATACATGCATGATTCATGGGTTTCCAACCCTAGGGTTTTATAAATTGTTATGATTTTATGTCAGTTGGGTTAATCCAAAGGGTCTTAAAAGATTCCAATGGGTTAATGACAGGATTCAGAAGGGTTATAAGGGTTTCCGAGGGTTTTTTTAGTGTTCAAAATGAGTGGAAATGAATATTAGCATTAGTTTTAAGGATTAAATGAGTATTATTTAATGAAACTAATCTATAACTTTAACATTAATTAATTACAAATTGAAATCTGATTTAATTATTTACCCTAATAGTGTATGTGAAATTAAAAACTAAGGTTTGAATATATTAAATGCTTAACCTAAGCCTAATTTAAATGCATTATTAAATTAAGAAAATTAGGATAATTCAATTAAAATGAAAAAGAAATGGATAATTAATGAATGGTGTATGTGAGTGCTGTTTAAAGTGTGGTGTGGGTTAAGTGTGTAATTAAAGTGGATAAAGTAAATAGTTAAAGGTGAGGTGAATGAGTGTGTGTGTGTAAAGAGTAGTATACGTAGAGTATGTAATTAAAGTGGAGAAAAGTCAAATAAAAGAGTGGTGATTAAGTATGGATAAAGAGTGGATGAAAATTTAAAGCAGAATAAAAAAGAGTGATAGACAAAGGACTCTGTGTGTGTATATAAATGAGTAAAGAATGAGTGTTTTCCCTAATGTTTTTTTTGCAGGTATTATTCTTCTCTTCTTTCTAAGCATAGAAAATGAAGTCGTATTATGTTTTCCATTCTAGAGTTGATGAAACACACACACGTAGTGTGGCAGTGATCATTATCTTGATTCTTGCCCTGTGTTTTGTCAGAGATGGTCCTAGTTGTTGCTTGTGCATGGGCAGAAATCACCAAAAAGTGAGGAAATAGGAGATTCTGATCTCAACGATGGCTTCTGAAGTTGTAGATGCATGCATAGGCAATCTCCATCCGACGGCTTCTGAAGCTGTAGATGCACGTATAGAGAGAGAATGTCAAAATCTGGCTATGATAGTGCTGACCACGCATAGAGAGAGAGTTAGCGCAGAAATTGAGGCAATTACTCAGCTCTGGCGGCATGATCTGACAAAGATAGAGGACAGGCAACTACTGCCTCTGGTGGTGCATATCTTGAGAGGCGCAGATCGCGTTGAGAGAGAAAGGCTGCAGTAGAGGCTGCTGGCGGCACGTGTGCCGCATGTGCTACAGAGGGAGTGATAGAGAGAGGTCTGATCGCGTAGAGGGAGATGGAGAGGGTATGTAGAGAGAGCAGAGGGAGTGACTATAGTCTGCCACATAGGGCTCTGACAGCGGGAGAGAGAGAGCAGGAAATTAAATAAAAAAGTTCTCCCTTCCCTCCCAGCAGGGTGCGCGCAGCAGCGCCGCCGAGAGAGAGAGAGAGAGAGAGAGAGAGAGAGAGAGAGAGAGAGAGAGAGAGAGAGAGAGAGAGAGAGAGAGAGAGAGAGAGAGAGAGAGAGAGAGAGAGAGAGAGAGAGAGAGATAGAGAGAGAGAGAGAGAGAGAGAGAGAGAGAGAGAGAGAGAGAGAGAAAGAGAGAGAGAAAGAGAGAGAGAGAGAGAGAGAGAGAGAGAGAGGCAGAGAAAGAAAGAGAGGGAGAGGAAGAGAGAGAGAGATATATAAATTGAGTTACTCTAAGATAATTAGATAGATAAAATTAGTTATTTTATCAAGTTAGGTACACTAATGTATGGTTTTAATTTCATAAGTGTTAGCATGTGCATGAATGTGTGGTAGCATGCATAAGCATGTGTATGAATGCATGTGATTGAATGAGTAAAGTGTAAAGCATATTTATGTAGGAATGCATTTTATGGGAATATGTGCATGTGGTCATACATGAGCATATAAATGTATGTGTTTGTGTGTATGTTAACCTATAAGTTCATATATGTATGCATGTGCATAAATGCATTTAAGTGTTACTATGAATGTGCATTTACCTAATGTTAGCATGTGCATGAATGATTGTTAGCATGCATGAGCACGTGTATGCTTTAATGTATGTGACTAATGTCTTTTAAGGTTCTTAATGATTCTTGTAATATTACTAATATGGCTAATGTTTTTTTTGCAGAAACATTGAAGATTACAATTAATTGAAGTGAAGACAATTGAAGTGAAGTGGCAGCTAATAATCCATTTAAAACTTATTTCTCATTTAGTCAACTATCCAATTGACTAGACATTTATCCAATTGTTTAGGCCTTCCAATTGTATTAGATTTATTGATTCGAACCATTAGCATATCAATCAATTCATTCAAACAGTTTATCATCATATTGTTTCATTAGTTTTTCCATTACTTTCCTTGATGTCTTCTAAGTTAGTTCATGAGTCTGATCACAGTACTATTGAAAATATTGAAAATTTTGAAAATGTTCCGCCAACTCTAGACAGACCAGAACTCTCTAGCTTACCTGAAAGTTTAATAGAAGAACCCATTATGGAAGTTTCAATCTCATATCAGGAAGCTGTTGCTATGTACGAGGCTGCCCGTCCTTACGGTCCATAAATATTTGAACTATTTAAAGACTTTAGTTTTAGTCATAGAAATAGGTAATTTAAATGATTGTGTCATTAGAGCCCTTAAGTCCATAAGCCTGAGTTTGCTACAGACACCCCGCGTGTGCGGAACGATTTAGGCGGATGACTTGATCCACCATCCGAGCATCTCTCACGACCCGACATTGGTGAACCCGACGTGACCAAACGGCGTTGCAGCTCAGGTATAAATTTTAAATTTTGCATTGCATATACATTCATACGATTTTACATCAGTGCAGGTGCGTCTTCATCCCTGGAAGCTGTGGCATTTACGTTAGCTTGCAATCTTCTTGGTGTCGAGGGCTGGTCTGGTGACCTGAGCGCCTCCACGAAGATTGGCAAGTAGGAGAACCTCGTCGCGCCACCCTTTTCATCAACAATTGAAGCACAAAACGTTTGCACCCATTTTTAGCAAACTATGTATTTAGGTTTTGATTCAAATCAATAAATGTATTGAATTTCACAGAAAGCACTGTTTTGAGCCTCATCTTCGAGCAGTTGGTATAATTTCTTTACCCTTACATTCTTGGGTGCAAAATTTTATTTAAGGTTAAATTATTGGTATAGGTTAAAGGCAACTGTTTGTTAATCATAGGTTAAGCGTTAATCATAGCTTTACTTGAAGCATATTGGCATAGTATAAACTTAACAAACTGGACTCTAACGGAATTTCAGAATTAGTAGCTGAACATAAGGAAAGAGTAACAAAAGAAGTTCAGGATATAGTTAGAATTGTTCAAGCTAGGTCAGAACAAACTTCAAAAATGGACGAGCTATTTCAAACTATGATGCACGAGACGCAAGGACAAAAAGTAGTTGAAACGTTATTAAAGGATAAAGGGAAATTTACTGGTATGAATGTTACAAATTATTTAGACACCTTTGAGGAATTAGCTAAGTTACACGGTTTACCTGAAACAAAGTGGAAATCCTATCTTGGACGTCTGGCCATAGGTACTGTAAAAGTTATTATGGATATACATGACAATAAGGAATGGGATGAGTTTAGAAAAGAGCTGCATAAGGAATTCTACTTAGAAGACTACAATCAACATAGTAGAGAAGGATTTATGAAATGGATTAGTTCACCTAAGCCTCACATTTCGTTAACTCAACTCCATAGTGAATTTATGAAAAGATTCTCTCAATTACCTGAACAGGATAGAGTTACCCTTACCCCAGATATCATTTTATATTTCCTTAAAATCTTGACTCCAGATATAAGGGTAGAGGTTGAGCGTAGGCTTGAAGAACCGGGAAAGAAATATGGGCTTACAGATGACTGGGGTGTAGTGAAAACTGTAGTTGAGGCGGTTGCTCACATGATCCAACGTAAAACACTCCTTTATGAATCGATGTCTCAACCATCTTCCAGTTTTCCTCCAATTCAGGCAACTAGGAATACACATATAGATTCAAAAGTTGAGCCTACAACATCCACATCTAGAGTACCAACCGAGTTACAATTTGAGATTTTGTTTAACAAGTTGGACAATATGATGCATATGCACGAGAATATGTCTAAAGAGGTAGCGGCTTTGCAGAATGTGGTGTATGCTTTAAACCTACAAGATAAACCTGCAATGCAAGCTCATCCGACTATTTATCCTCAACCAGTAAATGCTCCAAATCCACCATTAGTAGCTCCGAATCATCCATTAGTACCTCCTAATCCACCTTTTATACCTCCTAATCCTCCAGTTGTACCCCAACCAATTCCTCAATCGATTCCTCAAGCATTTAACCAAAGAAATTTCAATGAAAGGAGAAATGCCAATGTAAGGAGATGTATCTGGTGCGATGCCACAGATCATTTGACTTACACATGTGAAGCATTGAAAGATGCGAAAGAGAAAAGACTTATAATTGATATTGACAAGCGATTGTGCGACTATAGAACACATTTACCCTTAGCTGCCAATTGGGGAAAGGGAGGGATGCAGAAGCTGTATGAAAACCTTTTTGAGTCTTCGAAATCTGCTTCTGCTGTTAAACTAGAATATGTTGAGAGTGACTTTGATTCCGAACAAACAAGGGAAACGAGGAACTACTCAATTGAAGCTTTGATAAAGGCGAGAGATGATATTATGCAGAAAACTGCGTGGAACTCTCCTGTCGATCAATTCTCGATATATTCGCATATTGCGAATGTTGAAGAGAAAAGAAAGAGGGATGATGAGCAAGATATAAATGATTCAGGTAGACGAATGACTAGAAGTAACATGAGAGATGAGCCGAAGCCTAAGAAAGTTCAGTTTGAACAAGGCAAAAGTTCTAAAACAAATGAGGAGCGAAGAAAAGAAATTAGGGAGGGTAAACAACCTGTGTTTGGTGAGCCAATTCAAACATCAGACAAAGTAGAGAAAATTCCTAGAACTGAAACAAAATCTGAAGAGAAACCAGAAAAGAAACCAAAACGAGTACCGAAAGCTATTCTTATTTCTGAACTTGAACAAAAAGTTGATTCGAAAGAAATATTGTATGACATCTTATTAAAAAGTGCAGTAACAATGACTTTAGAATAAATCTTCTCAATAGCAAAAATTGAATTTAAGGAAAATTTTATTAAACTAATTAAAAGGAAGAGATTCCCTCTGTCACAAGAGGTAGAGATGCAAGATGTTGCCGAAGTAACTCACTTGATTCATGAATCTCTTTCTTTAGACTCAGAAGATGAAGAAGATAATACCTGTAATGTGAACAAAAATTTCTTAGGGCCAATTGTACCAGATGACGAAACAAAAAACTCAGAGAGTGATTTTAGAAAACGTTTTTGGGCGAGAGGCACACCGGAGATTAAAGTTAACTTAGGAGATCAGAAGAGATCATATTCTGCTTTAGCCCTAATTGACTCTGGGTCTGAAATCAATGTGATTTCGAAAGGATTATATGATAAGTTTAAATGGCCTATTGATAAAAATCACGGCTGGATAATGCGAACCACGGACAATGGTTGTGGATCACTCCTAGGAGCATGTGCCAACATACCTCTAATGATAGGTGGAATCTCTGAGACATTCCACTTTTTCATTCAGGACAACTACTCTTATGAAATTATCTTAGGTCAACCATTTATATGTGAAGCCAGAATGGAGACTAAAGTAATAGATGACGGCTCAGCATACGCAAGAATTAGATCTAAAGATGATCTATAATCGCTCCAAGTTATGATAGTCAGCCCAAACCATGTACGAAATAGGGAGCAAATTAGGAAGACACCCATCCGTTCTCATGAAAAGATACGCGAAGATCATATGCCTCTTCGAGAGTTTGGAATTTATTATGATCAAAATTTTGCCTAGATGCCACTGTTGAGCGAGACAACGGTGGTTCTTGGTTTGATGTCTCGCACCCATCTGTAGATACTTTAGATAGTTTTTCTTTGTACTTCCCTTCATCATATTTGCAATTCAATCATTATAAACAAATTCCTAAAAAAATTATAAAACATTATGAAAAATTTTATAAAGAGAAAGGACTCATTTCATCTGATGAACACATTGAAACCGTAATTGAAACTTTATCTTCAAACTCATTGATTGAAGAACTTCAAAATATTTTGCATGAAAGAGAAAATTTTAGATTTGTACTTTTAAATTCTATTGAAGAATATGATTTGATTATTAAATTTGTCATGAGTAATGAAAAGGAAGCGAAAGTAAATACAAAATACAAAACCGTTGATAAAAAAATTAAACCGATTGCCCAATCATTACCACGAGAGAGTGAAGAGAAGTTTAGGAAAGTTACCAATGATCCTTATTTAAGAGAGCGCACAAATATAGGTCATACCTTCACAGAAGAAACTTTAAAGCTAATCAAGATAGGAAATGATGAAAATTTTTTGTTACCCGAGGAACGTGAACTATTTCAAAGAGTGATTAGAAAGCATGGAAAGGCATTTTCTTTATATTCCCATGAGATAGGTTGTGCAGACCCAAAAATTGTACCACCAATGATCATCTTTACAGTGCCTCACATTCCATGGAATCTTCGACCCATACCTGTTCCGAAAGCCCATTTACCAGAGTTAATGCGGCTTCTTAAGGAAAAGATTCACATGCAAATTTTAGAGCCATCGTCTGCACCCTACTCAAATAGGTGGTTTACTGTTCCAAAGAAAAATGGCAAGTTACGGTTCATTCAAGATTTATAACCTATTAACAAGGTTACTATTAGGAATGTAGGTACTGGGCCCATTGTAGGAGAATTCGCTGAAGCCTTCGCTGGTCATGCCATTTACTCAATGGGAGACTTGTATTCTCGCTACGATCAATTTCAGCTTGCTATTGAAAGTAGAGACATTACGACCATGAAAACTCCTTTAGGCTTAGTTCGCATGTGCACTTTGCTGCAAGGAGCTACTAATTCAGTAGCGCATATGATGAACGCCATGAATTCAGTATTACATGACTTCATTCCTAATATAACCATGCCATTTATTGATGACATTCCTATTAAAGGATGTATTGAGAATGCGAAAGATGAAACTTTAGATTCCTCTGGCTTCAGGAAGTTTGTAGTAGATCATATCTCTGACTGTGAAAGGATTTTCCAGAGATTTGAAGAGGTTGGTCTCACATTCTCCATTGAGAAATCTGTTTTTGGTGTCAATGAGGTACTTATAGTTGGGCATTTATGTGGACATTACGGTCGGAGGCCATATCCACCTAAAGTCGATGCTATAAACAAGATTTTTGAAACCTGTAGTAATATTAGTGAGGTAAGACGATTCCTTGGTGCTTGTGTGTTTTATGCCATCTGGATCCCACACTATGCACATGTTGCAAACTGTCTTTATGCTTTACTAAGGAAGAATCGAAAGTTTCTTTGGACTGAAGAACACTCAAAAGCTATGAAAAAGTTAAAGAAATTACTTCTTGAAGCTCCTATTTTAAAGCGAGTAGATTATACTGATCAAAAGCCTGTCATTTTAACTGTTGATACGAGCCCTATAGGAATAGGATGGGTTATTGGTCAGGACGATGAAGAGGGCAATAGGTATGCTGTGAGATTTGGAGCAAAGATTTTACACGATACGCAAAGAAATTATCCGCAAATTAAACGAGAACTATGGGGTTTAGTCACGGCATTAAAATCCGATAAAGAATATTTTATAGGTGCAAATGTAATAGATGAGACAGATTGTCTACCTCTAATTGGAATGATTACAAACTGTTCATCACCCGACATTGCCATGCTTAGATGGATTTCATACATCAAGTTTATAAATCCTGTTTTGATACATATTGCAGGTAAATCTAATCCTGTGGCTGATATGCTTTCTCGAGCTAGATTTGATAATGAGGAAGAAACAGAATTAGAAATAAATGCAATTAATTATGATTCTAAAGCATACGCATATGAACAGTTTAATATAGAAGAATACGAAGGAGAGTGGCAGGATATTGGAAAGTATTTAAGTACTTTGGTTAGGGCACCTTCATGGTCTTCAAATAGATTTTGGAATATTAGGAAAAGAGCTTACAACTTTTTTCTGAAAGAAGGTTTAATTTGGAGACATGCTAGGGGAAAAATTAGATTGCCACAACGAGTACTAGGTACTAAGGATCTTCAGTTACAAGTCATGAAGAGTATGCATGATACTTTATGGGCAGGACATAAAGGTTTTGTAGCTACGTATGAAAAAATTAGAGAAGGATACTGGTGGCCAGGGATTTATGTTACTGTTAAAAACTATGTGAATTCATGTGACGTATGTCAGATTCATTCCTCAGTCAAACATAGGGATCCGTTGCATCCTACCTATCCACCATGCATCCATTATAAATGGGTTGTAGACTTAGTTACCATGCCCAAAGGTATCAATAAGATGAGATATATAGTCTTGGCACGTGAAGATCTTACGAATCATGTAGAAGGCCGAGCTTTAAGATCTAAGACAACCTTGAATGTATGCAAATTTCTTCTTGAGGATGTCATTTCACGATTTGGTTATGTAGAAAAGGTAGTGGCTGATAGGGGAGAGTTAGATGCGCAGGAGGCTAGAGAATTCTTTGCTAGGCATGGAATTCGCTTAGCCCTTACTACTGCTTACAACCCTGAAGCTAATGGGAAGATTGAGCGAGGGCATTCTCCTATTATTAAAGCAATTTCCAAAGCTTGTAATGGAGAAATTAAGAATTGGCCAACTTATCTGCCATTTGCGTTGTGGGCCGATAGAATGACCTGCACTAGAACGACGGGGTATATACCGGCAGAGTTGATGTATTGCCAGAAACCAATTTCCCTGTGCATACGCAAATTCTTACTTGGACTACGTTACCATGGGAAGATAATTTGTCGACAGAAGATTTATTAGCTCTGCGAATCCAGCAGTTAGAGCAAGGGAATGAACGTTTAGAAGAGGCTATAGTTAAACTAAAAGATTCTCGATTGAAAAACAAGAAGTATTTTGATAAATCACATAGGTTAAGGCCAAAGCCGATTTATGTTAATGATTGGGTTTTACTGTATGATAGTACGTTTGATTCTCAGTATGATGCCCATAGAAAACTAAAAAGACGTTGGTTTGGACCTTATGTGGTAGTCAAAACCTATGATAATGGAACGTATGCCTTACGCGAATTAGATGGCACGCCTCTTAAAAACTTAATTGCTGGCAAAAGAATTAAATTATTTAAACAAAGAGATGATGAAATGTATGAAGTAATGTTTGATGATGAGCATGATTAATTATGTATGAATGAATTTCTTTAGTGTGGGTTTCTTTTGCAGGAAAACCAAGAGAAGATTTGAATATGAAATTTAATAATTTTACGTATCTAGCTGTTGCTGGTTGAGTTCTAACAGGTCTTTGAAGAACAAATTAAGATGCATAAAGATGAGCAGATTGAAGATGAGCAGATTGAAGATGAAGTAGATTGAAGATAAAATTGATTTTAGGTCGTATTTTTCTTTGTCTTAAAATTTTGTTTTACGTATTTTATTTGCATTCATATAAAACTAATTCATAAAATCTGGAATGAAGAATATTAATTTATAAAGGACTCTATTTAACCATATTAGGGAAATAAACATAATTTATATTTCTACATTTATAGATTAAGTGAGATTTGTTAAAAATAGAAGGATTTGTAGTTCATTTAGATAACGAAAGTAGTTGTATATGTGTAGGAGCATATTGTTGCATGATTCATGTCTGTGAAAACCTAGATCTTTCTTGTCCATGCAGCTAGATTCTTAGCTCGGATTAAGGGGTTAAGCCTTTCCCCTTTAAAACAAAAAAGTAGCGAAAAAAAAAAGAAAAAAAAAAAAGAATATTGACATGGAAGTTATACCTTCTTCCACCCCAAAAAGGTATTTACATGAAGTTTACATCATATTTATATGAAGAAACTAGTTGAGAAAAAACACATCTAGTGATTAAAATTGGGCATACAAGGCGGCTGTCTGTCCAAGTAGATTTAGTAGATTTCTTTGGCATGCTTGATTGCCCATATGTGAATGCATATATATGACGAAACCTGCATTTGAATGAATGAAAATGAATTCTGTTTTAAACTAATCTTTACATAGTTTATAAAGGGATGAAATGTAATTTAATGTTTGTTGACTGAACAGGTTACTAGTTTACCTTTATACTTTAATATGTTTTCATTGCCAGATATAATTTAAATAAACTTCATGTGCATGTTGAAAAGATTAAAAATTCGATAATTTAAAAGATGTTTATAAAAAGAATTGATGCTTTTCTATGATTTAATCAGGACAATCATTGAAAATGCCGCTTCCCTTAATCTACAAGTTGGCCCATCGAGGACGATGTGCAGGTTTGGTGGCGGTGGATGTCAGGAAGATTTGCATCTTCCAGTTGATAACCAGAAAATATAAAATTAACTTAATTGGTGAATTCTAACCTTTTATATCACTGTTGATTAGTTGTTCTGGATTACATTAACTACTTTTGAAGTGTTTGCACATACAGGAAATGATAAAGAATACATGTTTGTATTAGGGTTTACCCTAATTACTCAATTAATGAGTATTTTACATTTATACATGCATGATTCATGGGTTTCCAACCCTAGGGTTTTATAAATTGTTATGATTTTATGTCAGTTAGGTTAATCCAAAGGGTCTTAAAAGATTCCAATGGGTTAATGACAGGATTCAGAAGGGTTATAAGGGTTTCCGAGGGTTTTTTAGTGTTCAAAATGAGTGGAAATGAATATTAGCATTAGTTTTAAGGATAAAATGAGTATTATTTAATGAAACTAATCTATAACTTTAACATTAATTAATTACAAATTCAAATATGATTTAATTATTTACCCTAGTAGTGTATGTGAAATTAAAAACTAAGGTTTGAATAAATTAAATGCTTAACCTAAGCCTAATTTAAATGCATTATTAAATTAAGAAAATTAGGATAATTCAATTAAAATGAAAAAGAAATGGATAATTAATGAATGGTGTATGTGAGTGCTGTTTAAAGTGTGGTGTGGGTTAAGTGTGTAATGAAAGTGGATAAAGTAAATAGTTAAAGGTGTGGTGAATGAGTGTGTGTGTGTAAAGAGTGGTATACATAGAGTATGTAATTAAAGTGGAGAAAAGTCAAATAAAAGAGTGGTGATTAAGTATGGATAAAGAGTGGATGAAAATTTAAAGCAGAATAAAAAAGAGTGATAGACAAAGGACTCTGTGTGTGTATATAAATGAGTAAAGAATGAGTGTTTTCCCTAATGTTTTTTTTGCAGGTATTATTCTTCTCTTCTTTCTAAGCATAGAAAATGAAGTCGTATTATGTTTTCCATTCTAGAGTTGATGAAACACACACACGTAGTGTGGCAGTGATCATTATCTTGATTCTTGCCCTGTGTTTTGTCAGAGATGGTCCTAGTTGTTGCTTGTGCATGGGCAGAAATCGCCAAAAAGAGAGGAAATAGGAGATTCTGATCTCAATGATGGCTTCTGAAGTTGTAGATGCATGCATAGGCAATCTCCATCCGACGGCTTCTGAAGCTGTAGATGCACGTATAGAGAGAGAATGTCAAAATCTGGCTATGATAGTGCTGACCACGCATAGAGAGAGAGTTAGCGCAGAAATTGAGGCAATTACTCAGCTCTAGCGGCATGATCTGACAAAGATAGAGGACAGGTAACTACTGCCTCTAGTGGTGCATATCTTGAGAGGCGCAGATCGCGTTGAGAGAGAAAGGCTGCAGTAGAGGCTGCTGGCGGCACGTGTACCGCGTGTGCTACAAAGGGAGTGATAGAGAGAGGTCTGATCACGTAGAGGGAGATGGAGAGGGTATGTAGAGACAGCAGAGGGAGTGACTATAGTCTGCCACATAGGGCTCTGACAGCGGGAGAGAGAGAGCAGGAAATAAAATAAAAAAGTTCTCCCTTCCCTCCCAACAGGCTGCGTGCGGCAGCGCCGCCGAGAGAGAGAGAGAGAGAGAGAGAGAGAGAGAGAGAGAGAGAGAGAGAGAGAGAGAGAGAGAGAGAGAGAGAGAGAGAGAGAGAGAGAGAGAGAGAGAGAGAGAGAGAGAGAGAGAGAGAGAGAGAGAGAGAGAGAGAGAGAGAGAGAGAGAGAGAGAGAGAGAGAGAGAGAGAGAAAGAGAGAGAGAAAGAGAGAGAGAGAGAGAGAGAGAGAGAGAGAGAGAGAGAGAGAATGGCAGAGAAAGAAAGAGAGGGAGAGGAAGAGAGAGAGATATATATAAATTGAGTTACTCTAAGATAATTAGATAGATAAAATTAGTTATTTTATCAAGTTAGGTACACTAATGTATGGTTTTAATTTCATAAGTGTTAGCACGTGCATGAATGTGTGGTACCATGCATAAGCATGTGTATGAATGAATGTGATTGAATGAGTAAAGTGTAAAGCATATTTATGTAGGAATGCATTTTATGGGAATAGGTGCAATCAATAGTTCTTTAAGCCAATTTGATATCTCGAGAAGGAATTTTTCTAATTCCTACTGTACTAGGAGAACTGAGCTTAACAAGCAGCGTGTGAACCAAAAATAGAACTTTTTTTAATGTTTTATGAATGTCGAAGTTACTGTCAACAGAAAAGGATTGGGCATGTTCAGCAATTTATATAGATCTACAATTGAAAATGATGGAATTGAGTGTTCCGTTCCTCAAATTCAGTTTTTCACTGGAAAAAGAAAACAGATTATATACCAAAAAGTTACAAACGGTAAAATAGTGTTGGGATACTCGCTCTTGGGGAGTACAAGAAGTTAGAAGTGCCAAAGTTGGACACCTCGAAAGAAGATTCAAGGAAAAGGAAGTAAAACGTTCATGGGAACGATGGCCTACGACAAGTCTTCTCACTTTTCTCTATTGGATTGGCCACTTCGACTGCCTTGGTACCCCATGAGAGTCCTTCTCGACATAGTTCCCATCCTGAGAGAAGGACTAACTTGGACCAGTTTGTATATACATTAAACAGAGACCCTGAGCGATGACATGTCCGTTTACTTCAAAGTCTTCTGAGATTTCCTTTGAGCTTTACTTCTCATTCTTTGTTTCTTTTAATTTGACCTAAAAAAAAATAGGTTTCAGATTCACCTTCCTAGGACCTTCCTTCAACATCAAAATACAATGTATATCAAGGTAACAATAGTGGACATACCTGGTATAGTAGATTTGTAAAATCCAATCATTGCCTGTTCAAGCCTCTCCAAATCCACAAATATGTTGTTGTACTTTGTGTAAGGAAATCCATTTCCAGCTACACTTTTCAAGTATTTTTTGGATGTAGATAAATGATAAATAGACATAGGCATAATATCCTTTATATATAACTAGTTTCCAAGAATACTAGCTATATCTTCATTCGTGTTGGGGATTCGGGGACAAGAAGGAGTTTGAGGGTTTGTAGGAGACAAAAGAGAGGATGAAAATGGAATAACAGTGAGAACTTCTGCAAAGGAATACTCTTGGAGACCTTGAATATTAATTATCCTTCAACAATTACAATGACTGCGCACAGTCGAATCAATGACTAAATACCACTTCAGAGAGTATTAATTACTGAAGACCAATTATCTCAAGTTGTCTAGCGGCGGCCTCTCGAGCACCAATCCTTCACTTGCTTCCCGCTTCCCTTGTGCACACCTTGCACTAAGCTTCCGCCAAGCTAAGGAATTGGTATCACTGCGCACGCACGCAATAGCCCTTGGAACTCTTGGAATCCAGCCCGCCTTCTCCCTTCTCTGCACACTTTCCTCTTGACACCTCTTGCACTCTTGAATGTCGTCGCACACTGGAGGCTCTTCTTGCTTCCTCTCTTGCTCCTCTGAAACTCTCCCTTGCTCTCTACTTCCAATGTGTCCCCCCGAATAGCCTTTGTCCTTCTTTTGTTTTGAGAGTCCGCCGGTTCGCGCACTCTAACTGCAATACAATCTTGGTGTCCTTTCAATGTCCCAAGATTGTCTTTTTGAACTGGTCCTCAACGATTCACTACTTTGTCTTGTAGTGACTTTAGAACAAGAGTGACTTTTAAAATAAAATTCTGATTGGGCGGCCTATTTCCACCTTTGCGTACGCGGCCTTCCACCTTCACTTTTCCTTTTAATTCTTTCACTTTTGCACCTTAAGATTTTGGATTCAACCTTTGAACCTTAAGAGGAAAAATACTTTGTACCTTTAGTTTCGACCGGTTAGGGCTCTACAGATGCCCACCACCTAAAGATCTCTCCGTCCCGGAGAGACAACAGCGATACCAACTGAGAAATTGCAAAGACACAGAGATGAAAATAACGGAGGCAAGAAAAAATTAATATAATGCACCCCACAAGAATGATGAGAGATCAAAAGTATGAGGTAATTATTGTAAAATGGAAACTGGAAACTAAGAGTAATTATTCTGACTGTGGATGAGCAATTTATTTAGACTGAGGAAATTTATTGTGGAGGTTGATTGAGGTTGTCAGCCGAGGTTGATGGAGAAGGGGGCAAAGGAGCAGAAGCTTGTTCGATCGTAAGCTGTAGCGAACTAAGGCATTGTCTAAGGTGATCCCTTTCCCTGCGGATACGTCGGCATGCAGCATTAGCACAAAGCCCTAAGTTGGAGCGATTCTGAAGATCTTCTAAGGCTTTCATCGCAGAGTCGGCCATATCGCGATAATGATCTCGCTCTTCTTTGAGCAATCGTGCCGATTCGATGAGAGAGTGCCATTGAGAGGTTGCCATGCGATTGATGTTTTCTATTGTTGAGATATACTGTTGATGAACCGAAGCTGCTGCGGAAACCGAATCCAAGGAAATCTGAAAGGCTTGAGCGTTGCCGATAGCGACTACACTCGCGTCCTGGAGTAATTGCAAAAATGAAGGTGTTGATGGTAGGTCAAAAGGCGGAGTGGGATTGGCCGTAGGAGCAGGAGGGGGAGGGGGAATATTCTGCCGAGGAGGATGAATGGTTGGAGTGGAAGATGGGGTGGGAAGTGAAAGATTGGGGGAAGGGATCGGTTGACTGACAGGACGGATAGAGGGGGAGGTGAAATCCGGGTGAATTGGTGGCATACAGGTGGGGTTTTGAGGGTTGAGCTGTGTTTGAATAAGTGGGGTGAAATCGGAAGAGAGGGGAGGTCTAGGGATAATAGGAGGGGTAGGCATGGATGGAGAATGTGGAGATACCGGAGGGAAAGGGGAAGAAGATTGGGTAGTGAAGGAGGGGACGTGAGGTGGGGGAGTCATGAATGGAGAAATGGTAGATGCAGGAGGGAGTGGTGAAGAAGATTGGGCAGGGAAGGAGGTTGCATCAGGGGGATACGTCATGAATGGAGAGGAGGTGGATGTAGGAGGGATAGGTGAAGAAGATTGGGGAGGGAAGGAGGGCACATCAGGGGGATTAGTTATGAACGGAGAAGTGGTAGAGGCAGGAGGGATAGGTGAAGAGGAATGGGGAGGGATGGAGGTTACATCAGGGGGGTTAGTTATGAATGGAGAGGTGGTAGATGCAGGAGGGATGGGTGAAGAAGATTGGGAGAGCTTTTCGAAGAGCAAGAGGTAATCAAAATAACAACAAGAAGGCTTGTTGGATCTGTGGATTGAGTAATCATTTGGCTCATGACTGTTGGCACAATCAACAAGGATCAAACCATAATCAAAACAACAATAGTAGAGGCCGAGGTGGAAGATATCAAAGTAATTTTCAAAGAGGTAGAAAAAGTCAAAGAGGAGGCTATGGTAGAGGTGGAGGAAGAATTTGGGGACAGAATCAATCCTACAACACCACCTACTACAACTATGCAAATGACACACAGAATGAAAGTCATACATCATTGCTGATGAATTCAATCAGCACATCAGATAAAGAAGATCTAAAGGTATTTTACATTGACTCTAGATGTTCTAATCATTTGTCAGGAAACATAGAATTGATGTCAGAATTGGAAAAAGGCATTTCTAGTCATAGTGTTCAAACAGGTGATAATACAAGACATAGTGTACATTCAATTGGAAAAGTGAAATGCAAGAGTGGAGCAGATTTGCTAACCAATGTATTGTATGTTCCCACAATACCTAAAAACTTGATTAGTGTGGGACATATAGTTGAAAAAGGTTTTCAAGTCAGATTTGCAAATGAAGGAGTATTTGTTGAAGATCGAGAGAATGGATATAATCAGATTATCTCTAGTAAGAAAGAAGGTAGACTCTTTACTTTAAGAGTACAAGGGAACATTGGTCAAGCTTTGCTCACATATGGTGAAGGAGTGATTACAGAACTCGATATCTGGCATAAGAGATTAGGTCACTTCAATGAAAGAGGAATTAAAGCTATGGTTGCTAATCAGTCAGTACTAGGATTACCAAATGTGCAGAGCCAACATATGGTTTATAAATGTGAAGCATGTCAAATGGGAAAAGCACATAGGTTACCATTTCAGAAGAAAGGATTCAAACATGATGGATTACTAGAGCTTATTCATATAGATGTATGGGGACCAACAAAAGAAGGATCTATCAGTGGCTCAAGGTACTATGTTCTTTTCATTGATGATGCTACAAGATGGATAACATTATATGTTTTGAAGGAAAGATCAGAAGTGTTTGGAGCTTTCAAGCATTTTCATGCATATGCAGAGAGAGTCACAGGTCAAAAGCTTAAGAGACTGAGATCTAATGGAGGGGGAGAATACTTCTCCCAAGAGTTCAATGATTATCTTTGGAATGCAGGTATTAAGAGAGAAATAACTTGTAGGTATACACCACAACAAAATGGTGTAGTAGAAAGAAGGAACATGAATTTGGTTGAGTTTGCTAGAGCTATGCTAAAGGAGAAGAATTGTCCAAATTATCTTTGGGCTGAGGCTGTAAATACATCTACATATCTTGTGAATAGATTACCATGTGAAGCTCTCAATGGAATGACTCCATATGAAGCTTGGTGGGGTAAGAAACCAACACTAGATCATTGTAGAGTGTTTGGATCAATTGCATATGCTTATGTGGAATCCTTTAGCCAAACAATTTCTTGTTTCTAGAGATGTGACATTTGATGAACAGAAAAGTTGGTATGTAGATCAAAGTCATACAGCTGAAGAATTTGAAGAAGAGGTAAGAAGATGTGAGAAAGAAAAATCAATTGTGTAGGTAAATAGGGATGAAGACCATATGCAAGCAAGTACATCTAGAAGTGGATTAACCATAAGGAATGAAGAAGCTCCTATATTTGATGAAGAGGTGTATCCAAACACTTATGAAGAATGTGAACCAAGAAGGTCAAGCAGGACAAGAAGACAACCAGAAAGGTATTCTTATGATACTTCTTACATAACTAAGAAGAATTATGCTAATATGGTTTAAGATGATGAAGAACCTCAGAACTATGATGAAGCAAAAGGTAAGAAGCAATGGGAAGATGCAATGAAGGAAGAATTCAATGCACTCGAGGAGAACAAGACATGGGAACTTGTTCCTAAACCAAATGGTAAGAAAGTAATTGGAAATAAATGGGTTTATAAAGTGAAGAAGCTTGCAGATGGAAGTATAGCCAGATACAAAGCTAGACTGGTGGTGAAAGGCTATGCCCAAACCTATGGCATAGATTATGATGAGACATTCAACCCTGTAGCTAAGATGTCAACTATAAGGACAATCATCGCTATTGCAGCTTCAAAAGGATGGACCCTAAGTCAATTGGATATAAAGAATGCATTTTGAATGGATACATATCAGATGAGGTATACATGGAACAACCTCAAGGGTTTATAGATTCCAGGTATCCAAATTTTGTTTGCAGGTTGAGAAGAGCATTGTATGGATTGAAGCAAGCTCCAAGAGCATGGAACTATAGACTGGTGAAGTATCTCAATGATCTTGGATATCAAAGTTCAAAAGCAGATCCAAGTCTACTTATCAAAAGAATAGAGTAAGGTACAATCTACATTTTTATTTATGTAGATGACATTATAATCACAGGTACTTCAGATGAAGGAATCAATGAGATAAAGAGATTACTTGAGAAAGAGTTCAAGATCAGTGACCTAGGAAAGTTGTCATACTTTCTTGGAATGGAAGTCACTTATACAGATCATGGCATATATGTATCACAAGAAAGGTGTTCTCTGAATCTGTTGAAGAAGTTTGATATGGAAAATTGTAGAGAAGCTTCAACTCCACTTGAAGTTAATCACAAGCTCAGTAAATATGATGGTGCAAAATACAAAGATATGAGGAAGTATCAATCTCTTGTGGGTAGTTTGATTTATGCTACACTAACAAGACCTCATCTTAGTTATGCAGTGGGAGTTTTGTCACAATTCATGCATTGTCCAAAGGACCCACATTGGATTGCACGTCAAAGAGTTCTCAGATATATCAAAGGAACTATAAAGGAAGGATTATATTATCCTTTTACATCAGATTTGAAGTTGAGAGCCTATAGTGACTCAGACTCGGTAGGTAACCAGGATGACAGAAGATCAACTCATGGTTACATGATATACATTGGTGATAAGGTTGTAAGTTGGTGTTCAAAGAAACAACATACAGTAGCATTATCATCAACTGAAGCTGAGTACAAAGGACTTGAAGGAAGCAGCTAAGGAGTTCATATGGATGCAGACATTGTTCAAAAGCTTGGGCATTGATCAAGGTACACCTAAAATACATGGAGATAATATGAGTTCACTTTATCTTGCAGCAAATCCAGTATTTCATGCAAGAACAAAACATATAGAGATACATTATCATTTTTTGAGAGAAAAGGTAATGGAGAAAGAAATTGAAGTGGAGTACATTTCTATAAAGGATCAGATAGCAGACATAATGACAAAGAGCTTGGATGGTGTGAAGACCAGCAGATTCAAAAGCATGGCAGGAGTAAAAGAAAAAGAAGATGATATGAAGAAACAGAGAATGTCAATTAGTGATTGAGGGGGAGCTGTTGGAGAAACAATCACTAATTGGACCTACATTTGAAGATCGAAACTTTAGAATAAAACTACATGCCTATGTGAAGCGATAAATTCACAAGTGTATTATATTTGTAAAGTTAGTTCACTTTAGTTCTAGAAGTTTTTTAAAAGTCACGAGAATGAGAAAATATATATAAGTTAGTTTGTATCAACTGACGCGATGAGAGAAGAAGTGGAAGAGAGTGATAGAATGTGAGAAGGAGTTCATTTTGTACGATTGAGTATAGTCGGGCTTCTCTGAGTGAGAAAGCATCTATAAAACTTCTGAGTTTTTTCATAGCTATGAGAAGAAATAGTTAAAGTTCATGTGTATGAGACTCTCTCCATCATCTCCATGCTTGTCTATTGTGAAATGATTTCAAAAGTTCAGGTTTTCCAAGCAACTCGATGCCTGGCATCGCGTTTGGGCTGATAAGTCTGTGTTTTATTCTCTGAGTTCTAACTCCTGCTAAATCTTCTTAAAAACATGAGGTTTGTGGAGCAAATTGATGCCTGGCATCGAGCTTCAACATAAAGTCGATGCTTGGCATCGACTTCCCACATAAAAGTGGTCTTGTTCATATGTGTGTTCAAGGGGGTGATTCTGGCGCTGAAAAAGAGGCTAAAAAAGCTGAAAGTCGATGCCAGGCATGGACTTTTGGTTGCAAGTTGATGCTAGGCATCGAATTTTCATTTTTAGACACTCAGAATTACTAAAGAAGGCATAATTTCTAGTTTTGGCAAGTCATGCAGGGTCATATTGTGAAGGCCATCACTTGAGTTCTAGAGTTTCGTTTCCTGCATATCATAGCTTGTTGGAAAGCTCACTCTTCTAGTTTCATCTACTTAAAGATCTTGGAGAAATAATATTTGACCTAAGAGAAATTAGCAAAATACTGAAGGTATGTCATTTTAGTGACTAGAAAAATCTGAAGAAGTAAAGTTCTTCGTTTTGGCTATCATTTCTCAAAGTTTTGAGTGGTAATGAGTTAATGGTGACCATAGAGGTGTTCTAGTGTCACATTAATTCATTTCTTGTGGTGGTTTACACATCAACATAATTGATGTTGTAGTTGTTATTGTAGCCCTGATGATGGTTGAACCTTTCTCTTGATTGTGTGTAGCTAGCTCTTTGGAAACATCTACCTCTGTGATTCTTGAAGTTCCTGTAACACTCATCTGTAGTGTGATTTGATAAAACACAAATATTACATGGCAAAGAGTTGAAAAGATTCCCCCTACCTTGCTTACCTCATCTGCCCCTACCTCTTGAATTTCTACCTCTCCTTGCATAGTTAGCTTGAGAGGTTGTACCTTTGTCATCAATCTTTTTGTTTTTCCCTTTCTCCTTAGTCTTGCCTTTATCTGTATATAGAGCAGAAGAGTTGTTACCTCTGGATGATTCTCCATTCTTGTTGAGCTTGGCTTCATGGGTAAAGAGTTGCCCCATGAGTGTGGTAAGATCTGGAATCTCCATGTCCATGTACAAGTCCATAGCAGTTGTGAAGCTCTCCCATTTGTCATCTGCCTTAATACCATTGATTACTTGTCTCACAATTTGCTTCTCCTCAATTTCCTCTCCTATGCTTGCTAATTGGTCAGCCACATCCTTGACTTTGGTCACGTACTCTGAGATGCCTTGCGTGGGTTGCTTTCTTTGAGTGGTAAACTCAATCCTCAATTGTTTCTTCCTAGCCCTTGTGTTGGGAGAAAAATATGATGACAATGTACCCCAAGTCTTTTGGGATCTTGTACAGTTCCTAATATGTGGAAGAAGAAAGTTAGAGATAGATTTGAGTAAGTATGACCTTGCTAATGCATCTTTGGCACACCATTAATTGAGTCTTTCATGGTCCTCTCTATTTTTGGTTCACACACCTGCTGCTTGTTAAGCTAAGTTCTCCCAGTATAGTAGGAACTAGAAATATTCCATATGGAGATATCACATTATCTTGAAGAACTAATGATTCCAAGTGGAATCACTTAAAATGATTGACTATACATAGAGCAATCAATTTAGCAAGTGTAGCATTACCCTTGATTTTTTAGGACCTCTACAAAGAATGACCAGTGACCACTTCGAGGCATTTTTCTCCCAATCCACTAAATTGAATGTCTTCAAAAATTTTCAGCATGTACAAGACTTAGGGCTGATTCCAACAAGTCATAGAACTTTGAAAATGATGGAGTAATGTCTGAGATATGAGGATTCAAATTACACTATTACGAGTAAACATTGGCAGAGAGATCAACAGATGTAAGCAACGATCTATTGTATTATATGACAATGTTGTACATGATCATTGGCATGATAATCAATGCCCAATGATAGTGAGAAGTGTAGGCTATGAAGTGAAACACACACTCTCTACAATGTGATCAACTAAAGGCTCGGAATTAGAGTGGCACGTCGTGAGATTTTACAACTTGTTTTTATAGAAGTATATATATATATATATATATATATATATATATATATATATATATATATATATATATATATATATATATATATATATATATATATATATATATATATATATATATTCTTGTTATGTAGGTCATTCGTTGAAGATGTTAGTGCTTCATCAACAACAGAGGATCAATTCAAGTTATTAAATTCTTGTTTGACCAACAAGCAAGTGGTTAGTATTTTGGAGTCACGAATAGGAAACCTTATCAAGGAAGCAAGTGATCAAAGATTTCACAAAAAAGTTACAAGATATTATCACTCCTAGAGACGTGCAAATGGTATGTGATGAAGCAAGAATTAGTACTAAAGGATACAGTGCATTGTACAACCTTTTGAAGCATTCATTACAAAGAGAGGGAGTTTTGCAGAATATGTTTCCATCTCCTTACGAGGTATCGCTTAAGAAGTCAATGTCGAATGAAGATATAGCTAGTATTCTTGGAAACTAGTTATATATAAAGGATATTATGCCTATGTCTATTTATCATTTATCTACATCCAAAAAATACTTGAAAAGTGTAGCTGGAAATGGATTTCCTTACACAAAGTACAACAACATATTTGTGGATTTGGAGAGGCTTGAACAGGCAATGGTTGGATTTTACAAATCTTCTATACCAGGTATGTCCACTATTGTTACCTTGATATACATTGTATTTTGATGTTATAAAAAGTTTGGTAATTTATGCAGATTGTAATACCAAATTAAAGTTTATATTGAAGTTAGATGAATGCCAGATCATAAAGGGACGACGAATGGAGAGATTGAGTTTGACACTCATGAATGAAGCTATGACAAATGCCATATCTGATGAAAGTAGTAACTCTAGCTCTAACTCTACATATAGTGTTCAATCCAAGAAAGAAATATGGTGGTTAGGTGCTATTAAAGTATCTAAAGAATCCAATGATGTTCTTTCATGGATTTTTACTAGGACCCCATGGATCACTAAAGTAATAGTTTCTCAAATTCATGGTGCAAAGCTCCACATAGAAAACTTGGTGATTTTGAGATAGATTGGCACTTGGGTGGGGATTTAAAAACTATAAAACGCATGTTAGGTTGCAAGCAAGGTGCATCTGCTCGTTATCCATGTCCATTTTGTACAACGAGGCTATAAAGTAACAAAGGGACAACAAAAAATTCTATCTAGCTTAGAGGAATACATAGATGCACCTACTTCCATGGAATGTGATAGATCTTTGTTAAGGTGTCCAATGTTAGAAATACCTAACCGTGACACATTAGATAAAGATTGAAATCCCATTATTCCATTTCCATCAGTTAATGTTCACTTTTTGCACATTGCATGCTTTCATGAGAATATTTGATAGATTATTGAAGCTCCACATAGAATATGCATTTTCCATGAAGCCAAATGATAAATTTGTACAAGCCATCAAAAATTGGAAGAGTTTCTTAACTGGTTGTCATGGTGGTAATGTAACTCTAGTTGTCAAAAAACCTGGTGAATCACAAAATAGTTTGCAACAAGTGTCAATGATAGGGAAAAAGGCAAGAAAATTTTTCAGAAGAGGTGTGAGCCCTAAGAAAAATGAATGCAGGGAGCTATGGAAAGACTTGTGCATGATCACCACTGATAATGATTCTCAAATTGACCTTAGTAATAGGCAAAAGAAGGTATGGTCATGCTTAGATAAGTTGCTAGGCAATGAGTCTTAATAGCTCCAACAAAAATGACCGTCAGTTGTTTCAAGGTACATTAATGGAGTTTGCAAAGTGTTTCATCCTATCTTGGGGAGAGAGAATTATTACACATTACATTGTAAGTTTCCTTATTTTTTTCAGTTTTGTTGTTGATAAGATTGTGTTATATGTACTTATATCATTTCAACATATTTTATATGCACATGGAGCATTTTTTATGCATAGATATGGTTCGTTGGAGATTTTTAGTACACAAGGAATGGAGAAGTCACATTACAAGGCTAGAGGTGTTTACTTCATAAACACATGACATGATGGTGGTGCAATGCAATCAAACTATATGGAAGAGATGTTTAATTGGATTTATCGTATTGCATTTTCAAGGACATATACAATGGAATGAGCCAAGGAGTCGAAACTTGCAAAACTTGCAAGAATTAATCAACACAACTTAGCTAGTGAAAAATGGAAGTCATCATTGGGACCGTTACGTCATGCTCAATGGCGGTGTGGAGGTGATCGCAATCCGGGTGGATCGGGTCCGGTCGTGGCACACACAGGGTGTATGAAGCTAATGAATGTTGGAAGGTTTAAAGATGTGAAGGTGAAATTAATGTTGAGTATGGAGAAGAGAGAGATGTTGAAATAATTATGGGAATGGGAATGTAGGTGTGCAAGTTAGATTGATGACATGAATGATAAGAATGAAAGAGAACCATACACACGAGTCAAATTTGGAAGGAAGAATGGTCCATTGGAGGAGCTTCTTAAACACTTCCTAATTCTAATCCATATGTATAGCCTTCTTTGGATGATATGTATGCATGACGAGAATAGATGGAATCCTTACACATAAATCAGTTTCGAAAGGAAGAATGGTCCAATATTGGAGCTTCTTATACACTTTCAGAAACTAATAAATATGTATGGATTTGTATGGATTATATACATGCAAGTGAATTATGATGATGGATTTCACTCACAAGCTCAAAGAAACATCCTCACTGGTTCAACGCAATACTCCGGAGCCTTCTCACACATAGAAGAAATAGAAGACATGTAAAAATACTTAAGAGACTGAGAGAGGAGACAAGAGACAAGTGACAAGTGACATGAATTAAAAGAATTTGAATTAAGTTACATGTAAAATATCGTCGTGGTACGTCATGCTAAGCAGTCTACTGATCAAAGGTGGTTCCGACCCTCAAACCATGATAGTTCAACCGAATGTCACACGTAAGAAGGTGAGTTCCACTCCAGTGACCCTATGTCTGTCTAGGCTCGTAACGTCTAACTAAAGAAGTCTAAGACTCATTAAAATCAGCTCTAACTCACTCACACGCTCCACCGAGGGTGAGTCAAGATAGAGATGCTGGTTTCAAGAGCCTATCCTAGATTGGAGTTCTAACTTAAATTTGAAACTAGGTTCTATACTCATACTAGCTCACCTTGGATCCTCACTCGCTCAACCGAGGGTGATCGTCTCAAGGAAACCGTAAGCTAGCATGAGCCCTATGGATGCCTAACAATGATGCTCTAGGAGTTTGGAGGGGGTTTATATAGTTTTTTGAATGAATTTGGGCCCTTGGATCTAGAGAAATCAACTCTCAACTCTAGGATCACTACTTTTGATTACAACCATTTGATTAATCAAATCAATGGCTTGGAATTGTTCTTTCTATCAAATCTAGTGTAAAGGAGTGAAATTTAGGCGCCCTCATTCTCCACCATTGGATCTGGGGATGATCTGGACCGTCCGATCAGTGCTGACATCATTTTGGATAAGATAAGCCACTATTTTTGGAAAAAAGCTGCATTATTGATCTTTGATTGTCAAAACAATCTTCTTTTATGGAAAAACTCGTGGATCCTCCTTGCTTTAAGCATAAGTGCATCTCCACCCTTGAATATGAGCTCATCTTGATCGTACAACATGGCTCAATCAGCTTTCGCCATGTGGTGGCCCTTCAACCCTTCAATTTGCTTAAACTAGAAAACTGCGGTGATCTTGAAAACTGGACTTTGTACTCTTTGACCCTCCAAATAGGCTTTGATGAAGATGAAACATTGTAGGAGTATGTTTCCAAAGATCTCCTTCAGGAATATGCAGAAAAAACTCCCATCTGAATCTAACTTGTACAAGTTTGACTACATTTGGAAGCTTGCAAGGTGGCATTAAGGTGTCTAGGAAGCTCGGATAGCCTTGAAACTTTATACAAATTTGTAGCCACATATGGTCTTTATACATGCCAAACCATATGGCTAACATAATTTTCTATACAAGAATTTGTAGGGTCAAACTAGAAAAATTACATTTTTACAAAATGAACATAGCATATCAATGTGCTACAAAATCCATTTTCTGCTGAAATTTGGGCTATAGACTGCCTTTGACAATCTTTACAAGTATATGGATTTTCATCTAATTTGGTGACAATGAAATTTTTGCCCTAATTTCCCAACTTTGACCAGCTTTGACCAGCTTTGACCGCTACCATGGACTTTCTTGATTTCTTTGAAACTTTGTATGTGACCTTCCTTTGACATCCTTGATGCATCCTGGACTTCTCGGGGAATTCTGGCTACCTTCACCAAATATGTTTTTTGTAGGCCTTCACAAGTGAGAGAGGAGAGAAAATCTCGACGACATTCGCCCCCACTAAACCTGCGATTCCTCCGGAAGCGCCACTCTAGCATCTCTGAAAAACAAAATGTTCCAGGCATCAAATTCTTTTATAGGCAACATAAGAAACATGGAAGGAAAATTGATTATATGCATGAATAAGTAGGTAACGCGACATGAAGAAAAATTTGCATGAAAGAAAGAATTGAAACAGGCAACATGAATATGCATGAACAAATAGGCAACATATATGCAAATGAACAAGCAACATTTGCAACAAGAAAGAAAAAAAAAACAAGCATCAATATGAAGTGGAAGTGGTTGTATTGAGTCGTTTTAAGCATCAGTTCCTCTCATCTTGAAGAAAAATTTGTACCTTTTTCATAAAGCAATCTACCTTAAATATGATTATAAACAAAGATTTAGGATTTTCAAGAGACATCTTTCATCTTTAGCTTATTTTAGATCAACTCCTTTCCTACATAAATATGAATATGCTCTTTCTCTAATAACATGCAAGGAAATCTAACTAAACTCCACTAATGCATAAATCTGCTTATATAGCCCGTGATTTATTCTACTATGCCTCTTTATCCTCCTTTGGCTTGCTCTTTTTTTTTTTTTTTTTTCGATGATGATGATGATTCGGCAACTTTATGGTTACGATCACTTTTTTGGGGTGGAAGAAAGTGTAAACTTCTTGGTAACATGTAGCTTTTTTTTTTTTTTTTTTTTTTGACGAGGAAAAATTAAACCCCGATACAAGGTACAACCATTTTTGATGACGGAGAACAGTCGTTTAAACTCCGATACAAGTGCTGTGAGGTGGACTAAAGATGTAGAAACATGCAACAGCAGGAGCTAGGATTTCAACAATTATTGTTTCGATATAGGATACATATGCATGTTTATATATGAAAGTCATGTCACCAAAATAAACCTCCAAATCTACATGCCCTATCTTTCCACACATCCTAGATTATAATCAATTCCTTAGTAGATAAGTTACTACTTAAGATACAATTTTACACAAGTAGAGAAATCATCATTTGCCTTTTTTGACTCAAGTGATGTGGATATGCAATGCAATGCAAAGACTGAAAAAAAACATGCATGAAACAAGCATGGAAAAAAATAGAATGAACTTGAAAAAAATCAAAGCAACATGAACTTGAAAATTAATGATTTTTATTTTTATTTTTATTTTTTATTTTATAACATGGATACTCCTGTTTATGAATCGGCCTCATTGTTGTCATCTTCTTCAATGTCCTCATCCAAAATGTACTCGTCATTATCACGCTTCTTGAATAACTTTATCCTTTTACCTACAATCAAAGTTTTTAGTGCAACACCATTTAATTCACAAAGAGCATACGTACCATTGTTGTTGACTTTTGATACTATGTATGGCCCAAACCACCGTTGAGTGAGCTTTTTGCGTGCATCATATTGAGAGTCAAATGTACTATCATAAATGAGCACCCAATCTCCTACTTCAATTGGCTTAGGACGCAATCGATGAGTTTTATCAAAATAATGCTTGTTCTTCATTCTAGATTCTCTTAATTTTTCAACAGCATCATCAAGTCTTAATTTACCTTGTTCTAACTGTTTAATACGCAAACTCAAAAAATCATCAGTAGACATGTTTTCAGACCAAGGCAAATTTGACCATGCAGAAATATGAGACTGAATTGGAAACAATGGTTTTTGACAGTACATGAGTTCAGCAGGCATATATCTAGTAGTACGTGTGCATGTCATTCTATCTGCCCAAAGTGCAAAAGGTAAGAATTTAAGCCATTGTTTGATGTCACCGTTACATGCTTTAGATATGGCTTTCACAATAGGTGGATGCCCTCTCTCTATTTTACCATTGGCCTCTGGATTATATGCAGTGGTGAGAGACAAACGAATACCGTGACGCTCAAAGAACTCTTTAGCTTCTCTCGCATTTAACTCTCCACGATCGGCAACTACTTTCTCTATGTACCCAAAGCGACTTATGACATCTTCAAGCAAGAATTTGCAAACATTGTAAGTGGTCTTAGATCGTAGTGCACGTCCCTCTACATGATTAGTTAAGTCTTCTCTTGCAAGTACAATGTAACGCATTTTGTCAATACCTTTAGGCATAGTTACAAGATCTACTACCCACTTGTAGTGAATACAAGGTGGATAAGTAGGATGCAACGGATCTCTATGTTTGACTGATGAATGAAGTTGACAAGTAGAACATGTAGAAACATAGCTACTAATGTCAACATACATCCTAGGCCAATAATAGGTACTTCTAATTTTTTCATATGTTCCAAAAAATCCTTTATGACCGGCCCATAATGTCTCATGCATTTCCTTCATTACTTGCAATTGAAGACCTCTTTTTCCTAGGACTCATTGTGGATTCTTAACCTTACCCTTAGCATGTCTCCAAAGATAACCATTACATAGGAAAAAGTTATAAGCTCGTTTCCTAATGTTACGGAATCTATTCGTAGTCCAGCTAGGTAATGGTTGTAGTGTACCGAGATACTTTCCTATGTCTCTCCATTCATCTTCGTACTCAGACTCATGAAATTTCTCATACTCATCTATATGTGGAACATAGTCAACTAAATTCACATTCTTTATTAGATCACTTTCAAGATCATCATCAAATCTAGCTCTCGATAACATATCAGCAACTGAGTTTGACTTACCTGAAATATGAACTAACTCAGGATTTATGAACTTAATATATGAGATCCATCTAAGCATGGCTATATCAGGAGATGAACAATTGGCTATCATTCCAATGAGAGGCAAACAATCAGTCTCAACTTTGACATTTGCACCAATGAAATATTCTTTGTCTGTTTTCAAAGCTGTTACCATACCCCATAGTTCTCGTTTGATTTGTGGATATTTTCGTTGTGTTTCATGTAGAATTTTGGCACCAAACCTAATTGCATATCTATTCCCTTCACTATCATCTTGACTTATGACCCAACCTATACCAATAGGACTAGTATCAACAGTCAATATAATAGGTTTGTTAGCAGAATAGTCTACACGCTTAAGGATGGGAGCTTTAAGCAATAATTTCTTCAATTTACGCATAGCTTGAGTGTGTTTGTCAGTCCAAATAAATTTTCGTTTCTTCCTCAACAAGTCATAAAGACAATCAGCAACATGAGCAAAGTGAGGGATCCAAATAACATAAAAGATGCAAGCACCAAGAAATCTACGTACCTCACTCACGTTGTTACATGTTTCAGAAATCTTGCTAATGGCATCAACTTTTTGTGGGTATGGCTTTCGACCATAATGGCCACATAAATGTCCAACAATAAGTACCTCGTTGACACCAAAAACAGATTTCTCTATGGAAAATGTGAGACCTACCTCTTCAAATCGTTGAAATATTCTTTCACAATCAGAGATATGGTCAAGAACAAATTTACGACATCCCGATGAATCTAAAGTAATGTCCTTTACACGTTCCTCACTCCCTTTAATTGGAATATCATCAATGAATGGCATAGTTATATGAGGGATAAAGTCATGTAAGACCATATTCATAGCACTCATCATATGAGCCACAGAATTAGTCGCTCCTTGAGGTAAAGTACACATTCGCACTAAGCCTAAAGGAGTTTTCATTGTGGTTATGTCACGACTATCAATTGCTAATTGGAATTGGTCATATCCAGAATATAGATCACCCATTGAATAGATAGAATGTCCTGAAAATGATTCAGCAAACTCATCTACAATGGGTCCTGTTCCTACATTCCTTATGGTGACTTTATTGACGGGTTGGAGATCTTGAATAAAACATAGTTTCCCATTCTTTTTAGGCACAGTGAACCATCTATTTGAGTAAGGTGCAAAAGATGGCTCTAAAATTCTCATGTTTATCTTCTCCTTAAGTAGTTTCATTAGCTCAGGTAAGTGAGCCTTTGGAACAGGTATAGGACGAAGATTCCATGGAATATGTGGAATAGTAAAGATTATCATGGGTGCAACTAGCTTAGGATCTACACAACCAATCTCATGAGGATACATAGTAAAGGCTTTTCCATGGCTACGTATAACTCTCTCAAATTTATCTCTCTCTGCTGGCAAAAGAAAGTCATCATCTCTACCAATTCTCACATGTTTGATTGTCTCATCCGTGAATTTATGTCCTATGTTTTTCTTATCCCGAAGAATTGGATCATTTTTCACATCAATAATTTTTTCATTACTTCCTTGAGGTAATGGTTGAGCTATGGGTTTGATTTTTTTGTCTACAGTTTTGTACTTTGTTTCAACTAAGGCATCATGTGTTTGGTTAAATTTTGAGCACTTGTCAACATTGAGAGCATACTCTTGGATTAGAGCATACTCATCAAGGGAAGAAAGAAGAATAGTATGGGAATTAGAATTTTGTTGAAGACATAACTCTAACTCCTCAAGAGTAGAGAAACAATGAGATGTTTCAATCACATGCTCAATGTTCTCATCATGTTCCATGATTTTGTTATTTTTATAATTTTTTTGGGTTTTTTGGATAAAAGACTTGGACAATTGACTCTTATGAAGAAAATCTAATCTAGAATGTGGAAAACAAAGTGACAAACTATTGAACAGGTTGGTTGGCTGCGAGATGTCAAACCAATATCCACTGTTGTCCCGCTCAACAATGGATTCTATCCGAAATTTTGATCATATGTAGCTCCAAACATGATCGTCACTACAAGCATGCTCATGACCCTGAGTAACAATAGGTTTCTTTCTAATTGACAATCGATTCCTAGGATGATTCACTCCTACTGTCATGACTTGAAGTGATTGCATTCCATCCTTAGACTTAAATCTAGCATAGGTAGACCCATCATCCATGGCTTTAGTTTCCATAGGACTCTCACAAATAAAGGGTTGACCTAAGAGAACTTCATAGGAGCAATTATCTTGAATAAAAAAGTGAAACTCTTCTGTGATTCCTCCTATGGATATGGGCACACTAGCACAAGCTCCATACAGGGTACCTACACCATTATCTGCAGTTCTCATACGCCATCCACAATCTTTATCTATGGGCCATCGAAACTTATCATAGACTTCTCTTGAAATCACATTGATTTCAGAGCCGGAATCTACTAATGCATTTACAGTGATAGTGTTCTTATCATTTCCTATTTTAACATGCATCTCTGATGTACCTCTAGACCAAAATGTTCTTTTAAAGTGACTTTCAGGATTGTTTTCATGATTTTCATGGTCAAGTTGAATAGTTCCTAAGAAATTTTTATTAACATTTACTTCATCATCATCAAAGTCCTCTTCATCAGATTCATCAAAGTTTAAGGCTTCATTCATAGCTTGATCTTGATCTAGAGAATCTTGCATCTCAGTATCTAGATTAAGCGGAAACCTCTTCCTTTTAATTAGGCCGATAAAGTTATCTTTAAAAACAGGCTTTGCAATAGAGAAAACTTGTTCTAAAGACATAGTCACTTGACTCTTAAGCAAAATGTCATCTAAAATCTCCATAGGATCTATTTTTCTCTCAATTTCTGAAATCAAGATGGCTTTAGGTTTTCTCTTTGGTTTCTTTTGTTTTTGCTCAGGGTCTTGTTTTTGTTCATGTTCTTGTGTTTGGTCTTCAGTTTGTTTTGATTGTTCTTGTTTATCTAAAGGCTTTGGTTCTGTTTTTCTTTGCTTTGTCTTCTTCCCTTTTTGTTTCTCCTCTTGTTTTTGTTCATTGGGTTGTGATTCTTGTTTTTTATCTTTAGATTGTGATGTTTCTCCCTGATCTATGATTGTTTCTATTCCCTCTGAGGTTTGTTTTCGAGTCACTCTTCTTTCACTAGGCTCAGCTTCATCTCTTTTTCGTTTTTCTTCTACATTGGATATGTGAGAAATAAGAGATTGATCTTCTATTGGTGATTCCCAAGCCGTTATTCTCCTAATCTCATCTCGTGCTCTTACTAAAGCCTCTATGGAAAAATCACCTTCCTTTGTGGGTTTACTTGATTCTACTTGTTGTTCATCAAGAGCTTCTAGTTTCACTCCTCTAGTTCCTACGTCCATTATGGTTATATTTTCATAATGTTTTTTCATTCCTCCCTTACCATAATTTCCTTGCAAAGGTAGCCTAGATCGATAGTCACAGATTTTCTTGTCTATGTCTATTACTAGTCGTTGCTCCTTAGCAGCCTTCAATAATTCACAATCTCTCAAAAAGTGCTCTAACGAATCACACCAAGGACACCTACGAGGGCCACACACAAAACCATTTTGATTTTGAGGATTTTGATTTTGATTAACTTGTGGTGGGAAATTTTGAAATTGAGGATTTTGTTGATAAGGTATTGCTTGAACAGGATAATTAGGATTTTGAAAATGCAATTGATGTATTTGAGGAGCTTGGGGAGCAACATGTGGTACTTGAGGTGCAAGAGGAGCTTCCATATTATACGGTTGATGATTTTGAAAATTTTGATTTTGAGGATTTTGAAAAGCTATTTGAGAAGCTTGAGGATACAGGTTTTGATACATTTGAGGATTTTGCACATGAGGATGAGGATTTTGCATTGAAGGATTATGCATTGGAGGAACTTGATATGCTTGAGTAGGAGCTACTTGTGGATTTTGATTGGTAGCTATAACATGTTGATTAGGCTCTTGAAAAGTCATTGGGTTCATTTGATTTTGGAAAGTTTTGGTGTAACTAGATTGTAAAGCATCTATAGTCTTGGCCAAATTGGATTGTGTAGCAATAAGACTTTCCATTTGCTTAGTGAGAATATCCACTTGAGATTGTTCAACTACACTTTTATTTGGCTCTACTTTAAAACCTTGAGTAGGCTCCATCATTTGAGGAATAGGAGTAGAGTCAAAAAGCATAGCATGGGATTGTTCTCTAAATTGCTCCTTAATTTGTGGAAGGCTAGCTTGAGGAAGACTAGTTTGCTCATAAAGCATGGATTGTCTTTGATGTCTATGGGCTACAGCCTCTACTACTTTACGCACTTTTTGCCAATTGTCAGTAAGACCATAGCGCTTATCTGGTTCTTCTAATCGTCGTTCAACTTCCCTACGAGTTTCAGGATGAAGAAGCTTAAGAAAATTGATCACAAGATCAGGTTCCAAAGTTATCTTATCCTCATCAGGAAGTTGTTCATAGCGTCTAATATACTCATTTTGTAAGTGAGTAATAGAGCTACTAGGCTTTGGAGAATTGACCCATCGTAAGAATCCATCTCGATTATGCTGGCTATAATCTTCAAGATAGAATTCTTTGAGCATCTCCTTTCTAAAATCACTCCAAGGAAGACTATCATATTGAGTGACACGGTTTATGATAGAGCTATCAACAATTCGTTCAAAGAATGATATCAAAAGATCTTCGGGAAGACCAAAAATCATAGATTGCTCTTCAAACAAATCTAAGTAGCTTGTGATGTTGATGCCATTGAATTTTCCCTTCTCTCTCAACATAGAAGAGACTATTCTTTGGCCTTGTTTCTCAACAATAAGGGATTTGAATCCTTCCTCCATCTTATGTGAATAAGCAAGTGATGCACGATGCTCTAGATCTCTCACAAATGCGTTTACTTCACGACGAAGATGTGCACGATACTGTGAGAAATCCAGTGCAACACTCAAGACTGATGATGATGATATGATGAGGATGAAAAATATGAAACAAAGGATATGGATCACAACCTCCCAACAAGATCAGAAGCAAATGCCACGAAGCGTTTCACGTCGGGTTCAAATGTGGAGGTGATCGCAATCCGGGTGGATCGGGTCCGGTCGTGGCACACACAGGGTGTATGAAGCTAATGAATGTTGGAAGGTTTAAAGATGTGAAGGTGAAATTAATGTTGAGTATGGAGAAGAGAGAGATGTTGAAATAATTATGGGAATGGGAATGTAGGTGTGCAAGTTAGATTGATGACATGAATGATAAGAATGAAAGAGAACCATACACACGAATCAAATTTGGAAGGAAGAATGGTCCATTGGAGGAGCTTCTTAAACACTTCCTAATTCTAATCCATATGTATAGCCTTCTTTGGATGATATGTATGCATGACGAGAATAGATGGAATCCTTACACATAAATCAGTTTCGAAAGGAAGAATGGTCCAATATTGGAGCTTCTTATACACTTTCAGAAACTAATAAATATGTATGGATTTGTATGGATTATATACATGCAAGTGAATTATGATTATGGATTTCACTCACAAGCTCAAAGAAACATCCTCACTGGTTCAACGCAATACTACGGAGCCTTCTCACACATAGAAGAAATAGAAGACATGTAAAAATACTTAAGAGACTGAGAGAGGAGACAAGAGACAAGTGACAAGTGACATGAATTAAAAGAATTTGAATTAAGTTACATGTAAAATATCGTCGTGGTACGTCATGCTAAGCAGTCTACTGATCAAAGGTGGTTCCGACCCTCAAACCATGACAGTTCAACCGAATGTCACACGTAAGAAGGTGAGTTCCACTCCAGTGACCCTATGTCTGTCTAGGCTCGTAACGTCTAACTAAAGAAGTCTAAGACTCATTAAAATCAGCTCTAACTCACTCACACGCTCCACCGAGGGTGAGTCAAGATAGAGATGCTGGTTTCAAGAGCCTATCCTAGATTGGAGTTCTAACTTAAATTTGAAACTAGGTTCTATACTCATACTAGCTCACCTTGGATCCTCACTCGCTCAACCGAGGGTGATCGTCTCAAGGAAACCGTAAGCTAGCATGAGCCCTATGGATGCCTAACAATGATGCTCTAGGAGTTTGGAGGGGGTTTATATAGTTTTTTGAATGAATTTGGGCCCTTGGATCTAGAGAAATCAACTCTCAACTCTAGGATCACTACTTTTGATTACAACCATTTGATTAATCAAATCAATGGCTTGGAATTGTTCTTTCTATCAAATCTAGTGTAAAGGAGTGAAATTTAGGCGCCCTCATTCTCCACCATTGGATCTGGGGATGATCTGGACCGTCCGATCAGTGCTGACATCATTTTGGATAAGATAAGCCACTATTTTTGGAGAAAAGCTGCATTATTGATCTTTGATTGTCAAAACAATCTTCTTTTATGGAAAAACTCGTGGATCCTCCTTGCTTTAAGCATAAGTGCATCTCCACCCTTGAATATGAGCTCATCTTGATCGTACAACATGGCTCAATCAGCTTTCGCCATGTGGTGGCCCTTCAACCCTTCAATTTGCTTAAACTAGAAAACTGCGGTGATCCTGAAAACTGGACTTTGTACTCTTTGACCCTCCAAATAGGCTTTGATGAAGATGAAACATTGTAGGAGTATGTTTCCAAAGATCTCCTTCAGGAATATGCAGAAAAAACTCCCATCTGAATCTAACTTGTACAAAGTTTGACTACATTTGGAAGCTTGCAAGGTGGCATTAAGGTGTCTAGGAAGCTCGGATAGCCTTGAAACTTTATACAAATATGTAGCCACATATGGTCTTTATACATGCCAAACCATATGGCTAACATAATTTTCTATACAAGAATTTGTAGGGTCAAACTAGAAAAATTACATTTTTACAAAATGAACATAGCATATCAATGTGCTACAAAATCCATTTTCTGCTGAAATTTGGGCTATAGACTGCCTTTGACAATCTTTACAAGTATATGGATTTTCATCTAATTTGGTGACAATGAAATTTTTGCCCTAATTTCCCAACTTTGACCAGCTTTGACCAGCTTTGACCGCTACCATGGACTTTCTTGATTTCTTTGAAACTTTGTATGTGACCTTCCTTTGACATCCTTGATGCATCCTGGACTTCTCGGGGAATTCTGGCTACCTTCACCAAATATGTTTTTTGTAGGCCTTCACAAGTGAGAGAGGAGAGAAAATCTCGACGACAGCGGGCTACAAGAACAGGATAGGGTTCATCATGGAAGTGAAGTCATTTAATAGATTCATGGCATCTTCTGAATAATTCATAAGGTTTTTTACACACTTATCTCTTGTTTGCAATTTTTTAAGGTAATTTTTAATTTTTTAACTATTTTTTGTCCATTCTGATGTGAACAAAACCTTTTTAAGTGAAACATTATAAAAGGAGACTCATTGTCTCATTTCAACATTCTAGCACTATAGAGGATGGCATGAACAAAGCAAACTGCAAGGAAGAATCCCATTAACTTTCCTACCTATGTGCAAGGCACTCAGAAGCCACCATGGATGAATCACCACAAAAGGCAACGTACTGTCTCGTGCTCTGTATCGCATCGCGAAATAGGTGGTGGTCATACCTCTCAGAGTGAAAAATTGCATGAACAAGTGGAGCATGTGCAATCCCGAAAGAGGCCATAAATCAACCCCAATCACCACCATCATCATATGATGAGCCTCCATCACCAAAGAGACCAACAAGGACAAGGGTGAAGGAGCGTGCTCATAGAGAGGTAGTTTCTGATGATGATTTTGATGAATCCATTGAGGATGTGACAACATTCAGAATCAAGTGAGGGGATTCAAACATTGCCACCATGGGTTAACCAAGAAATACCTACAAATCATAGGGTTATTGTGGCAAGAAAGACTCTACCAACAAATCAGGGGGCCATACCAAATGATCAAGAGAGGGAGCAAAGCTAGCAACAACATCCTGAAGAAGGAGAAAGCTCAAGTCGCGTGCAACGTAAGAAGAAATTCTTTCAACCCCATCATAGACCACCCCAACCAAGACCACAATAAAATGTCCAACGAAGACCACCACCACCACAAGCTAGAGCACCACAATGAAGAAGAAGATATACGAAGGCATTTGCAGAGCTAAGGCACTATCAAAAGACAGCTGAGCTTCTGATACCTAGAAGACCCTTTGCAAGGGTGGTTAAAGAAGAGTTACAAAGGTATTGTGTAGGGTTAAGGATCCAAGCTCTAGCTTTAAAAGCTTTACAAGAGGCAGCTGAAGCATATTTGATATCAATGCTCAAGGATTCCAACCTGTGTGCCATCCATGCTAAGCGAGTCACTATACAACCGAAGGACATATAGTTAGCTAGGAGAATTAGGGGTGATCGTAGATAAGTTTTGTAACTGATCTCTACAAACAAGAGATTTTTTGTAAATATTTCCATTTTCAATGAAACATGAGCACTTCGTCTCTATTCTCTTTATAAATTTATTATTTAGAATGAAACATGAGCAATCATTATACATTTCCATGTGTTTTCTTGTGATAATCTCTCATATATCAGTGATTGTTTTCTTATCTTGTCATTTTGATCATTGTATATTGATTTAATGCTAAAACCATGCCCTACCACAAAAATGCGAGAGAAGGCCCTGCAAACGTTTTGCAGGGCCTTCTCTCGCATTTCTGTGGCAGGGCTTATTTCTTTGTAAAAAAGCACTATTTTCACACGAAGGACCATGAAGATTAAAACTAGTTCATGAGGAGTGAACATGGAAAAATTTTGACCTCCCTATACCTTGCACTATGAATTTCCAAATACATACATGAAAAACACATCTTTGAAACATATGAGCACAACATTTCGAGACTTAGAACATTTGCATTCTTGAAAACATCCATTTAGTGTAGTTTTACTCTCATCCAAGGTCATCTAGGGCATTCGGAAGCCAAATAAAGCCCTACCACAGAAACGCGGGAGAAGGCCCTACAAAGGTTTTGTAGGGCCTTCTCCTGCGTTTCTGTGGCAGGGCTTTATTTGGCCTCCCAATACCCTACATGACCTTAAATGAGAGTAAAGAAGTCATGCTCAATACATTACATGTAGGTCCAAAAGAATTTTAGATAATATACTAAAAAATAAAGACTTGAGACAATTGTAAGTAAAGCAAAGTGAAAATTTCATATTAATTCAATTGTGCACATAATTTGGCTTTGAGTTTCTCAATGACTGTCTTTCGACGCTCCAAAGCCATGGGTAGGGTGTAAGTCAAAATTGAGGTTGCTATTTCATCAACATTTCTAACTCCTAGACCTAGAGATATACCTATTTGACCTAAGACCTTTCCATGGAAGTTGGAACCTAAGGTTTTAGTTATAAGGGATTTCTTAACTAAAAGGATGCAATTACTCCCCTACGTAATGGTTGATAAAAAAAGCAATTTACTTAAGGCCTTTAGACACCATGTCATGAAGTGGCCCTGCGTACTGAACTCTTTATGGATAATTACAAAATGTTCTTTGGGAAGTTTCCCAATGTAGTTTCCAAGGGATGAGCCACCTCCATGAGCCACTCGATCACCTCCACTCCTTGCTACAAACTTGTCGAGTTCAATCACCTCCTACACAAAGTTTTATGATTAGTAGCTGCATGTGTTTGTAAGAATGAATGACATGAATTGAAGATACTTACATCTTGAACTCTATCTTCTTCTTCTCCTCTCTCTTGAAGATGTAAATTAATGGTGGAGTGGGACATCTCACTCTGCTCAATTACTAGTGAGGCGGGAACTTCTGATTCCAATATCCTTTCTTGTGCATTACTAAATTGTTCTTCTGTGATATGTTGATGTTAATATGTAAGTATGTCATTGCAAACCAATTTTATTGTGTCGTCCACTGAGTCCGCAAATGGCAAACACTTTTCTCCAACAAGTGAGAGGTACTATCCAAAGGACAATCTCACAAAGTACAAAACAAACTTAGGCATTCATCCAGCCGTAGCCCGAATGCCTTCTCTACATAATGTAAAAACAAATAATACTCTTCCCTCAACAAGAACCACTGAAAAAGTTTCAATCTCCACCTCTGGAATAGTTGCTTCTAGCTCCGAAGAGGTGGATGGCTTAGGCACTTCTTTCAATTTATCATCCACACCAAGAGGATAAGTTTTCTAAATAACTTCTCTCTCTAATAGGAGATTCAAGGGTTCTTGAGGTGGTTCCTTTTTATCATCCACAAAACCACCTGTAAGAAGATGAGGGATCTCATGAGGAATTGGTTCTCGTTCCTCATTCACAAAGAAAATTGTGGCAGCAATGAATGAAAGATATTTTGCACCCATGTTGCGTTTCCTGTTCAATCTCCTTATAAGTGGCACACTTTCATCAAGAAGGTGGCCTGCTTCCTCTGCAATTACCTGGAACCGTTTCAATCGTTTTGCAAATGCCTCATCACCTTTGTGAATGTAGGTGAGAAGGTCACATGGAACCTAGGTTCCATCATATGGTGGTATTTTGATGGAGAAACGCAAAATATGAACTTGTATATATTGAAATAGCTCCTCCAAAGCATCGGCATTCATTTGCACGGTTCCATGGAGGTCAAGAACCTTGGAGAGAAGATCATATAGGTCATGTTGACCTTTATAATCTGGATCCTCCAAAAATTCTAGAAACTTGTGGCATGCGCTCTTAGTAGGTACAGAGGTGGAAACCATAGCTTGCAAATGTGGACTGCTCTATCACTCAATGTAGTTGCAAAAGCGATAAATGAGGAGAGAGGACTCGTATTTATAACTTTTCTAGAATTTTTAATTGATGGGTCCCACTTTCTCATAGAAGTGACTTTTCCTTAAATTAAAACATAAGAGTCTTGGAAAGGAAAACTTTGACATTTGAGATCACATCAAAGAAAATAAACAATAAGAATGCTCTTTCAAGAAAAACCTTGAGAATGTACAGAAACAAGTAGAATGTGGCCAAAATATCCTTGAAGCAAATGTGAAAATTTTTTCATTGCAAAAATAGGTTTGTTTACAGGTTTCACAGTATCTTTACAAAAAAGAGCTATGACAATGAAATTTCAGCTCCATCCATGCTCCAATCTGCAAGAACCTTGATTTTGTCTTCCAATCTCTTTCCAATCTGTGAACAATTCATAAGAGAGTAAAACATTTTCAAATCATGAACAATAGTGATAGAATAAGATATATATATATATATATATATATATATATATATATATATATATATATATATATATATATATATATATATATATATATATATATATATATATATATATATATATATATATATGTGTGTGTGTGTGTGTGTGTGTGTGTGTGTGTATGCAATACAAATCTTACCTTGTTCCCTCGTATTTGAAATTTGAAATCATGAAGATCATCATATCCCAAGATAAGTAAGTACTCTCTAGAGTTGGCCAAGTTCCAATGTAATTTCAAATGAAACTAAAGATCCCTCCAGACTTTGCAAAGGTATCCACTCTCCTAGTTTACACATCCAACGATCATAATAAAATCTAATGTACAAAGAGGTGCGATGTTTTAAATAGAAAAACCCTATACCTCTTTCACCAATTCTACAACGATATCTATCCCCTTTTGAGAATCCTTCTACATAACCCCAGTTTTCCCCTAACAATCCTTCTACTACTTCATATGTAATATCTTTACATAGGAACATATGGATTGGTAGAGTCCAATGAAGACCTATTGATCTAGACACTCGCGTGAATTTCAAAGAGTTATGTATGTCCATCACCATCTTACGCTTGAAAGATGATATGGACCAAAAATCAGGTTTTGGCCACTCTAAACTAAGAAGAGAATCAACTTTGATAATCTCCAACCTTCCATATTCACCATCTGTGGAAGGAACAATGTACTTCTAGGTGTAAAAGAAGATCCTTTCACGAATAAGTTTAGCAGGAGGTACATCTGGAAACACTAATGCCCCGACGTCCGCATGTAATGCTTTGAAAGTTCCTGTAAGAGTATGAAGTGGTTGCTCTTCCACTAAACTAGAAGGAAATATGACTGTAGCAATGAAAAACATATGAGATAAGTAATTAAGACATTTAACACCATGAAGCATTGAAAAAATAGAAATACTCACAATGGATTGGATATCTAATTCTATTGGAGTTTTCTAACTTCATGGTTGAAACTGTGAAGACATGTTGTACAATAGCAACCATCCCACCATGTGTTTGCTGCTTGAAGCCTAAGAGCTTACCTTTCCAATGAAGATCCAAATTTCCACAATCTCGAACACGATGAGGACCAAGTCTAGATGGCTGCATGTACATCCATGCACCTTTGCAAAACTCTTGTGGTAGCCAACTTCCTTTCATTGTTTTGATGTTGTGGCACGTCATTGTCCTCTCTAGGAAACAACCCTAAACATAGAGGAATCTTGTCTCCTCTTCCCCATTTAGCCTAGTATTTTATAGGGTATAGACTATGGCCACCACCCTCTTCTGATTGGTCCATCACTAATCACTCCTTAAGCTAAAAGGCCCATCCAGGGTTCACCTTTTTTCCTAATGTGGTTAAAGATCTTGATGTCCTCATATCTCCACTAGACATGTTGTAGACCCACCATCGCAAAGCAAACATCGCTTCTAGTGGTGTAGATAAAACTTTACATTAATCCAAGTACATTGCTTTGTTCAAGTGTTTGAAGGCATGCCTCCTAGAAGTTACATATATCACAAAACAAAACTTGGAGAAAGATTAAGATCCACACATATCCAAATGACAAGAAGCACATGGTTTGAGCATGAAATAACATTCACCATAGATATAACTCGGCTTGGAGCTCTCGAAAATCAGCATGAATGCTCCAAGTAAAGAAGGAGATACAAAAAATTTCCACTCTTGTCAATTCCAAAGTCGACTTAAAGTTACGATTTCGTTCCTTTATACTTATCAAAGTGATCCTTTCCAAATGGAGTCTCGCCAAAGTCTTGGATGAAAAATCCCTAAAGAATGTTTAGACATCAAGATAAGTCTAAATATACTAGAACAAAATACATACTTATGGCTATAAACTCCTTAGCTGTAAAGAATCCTAGGACTTTAGAAAAATGAAGCATGAATACATTTGGATCTTTTTGATAGGTGGAAATTCAATAAAAAGGTATAAGATAGGCATAAATTGGCAAGGAGTGCCTCTTTCGGTCTATAATGATCATGTTGGTGTTTCTTTATTCGGTAGCATTTATGAACAGATCTAACATGCAATTTATGGACCAACTCGAGGGGGTTGGTGGGCCCCTTCAATCCTTGAAGTCTTTACTTTGTGTCTTTGCTCTATCTTCATCTCTCTCTCTCTCTCTCTCTCTCTCTCTCTCTCTCTCCCTCTCTCCCCCTGCCACCTCCTACTCTTTCCCCCCACCACCACCCCTACCCCCCCTCCTCTTTCCCCCCACCACCCCTACAGCCACTCCCCCCGCCACCCCCTACTCTTTCCCCCCAGCACCACCCCTGCCCCCCCTCCTCTTTGCCCCCACCACCCCTACAGCCACTCCCCTCGCCACCCCCTCTCTCTCTCTTTCTCTCTCTCTCTCTCTCTCTCTCTCTCTCTCTCTCTCTCTCTCTCTCTCTCTCTCTCCCTCTCTCTCTCTCTATCTCTCTCTCTCTCTCTCTCTCTCTCTCTCTCTCTCTCTCCCCTCGACAGCACCTGTGTGCCTCTCTCTCTCTCTCACTCTCTCTCTCTCTCTCTCTCTCTCTCTCTCTCTCCCCCCTCGATAGCACCTGTGTGCCTCTCTCTCTCTCACTCTCTCTCCCTCTCTCTCTCTCTCTCTCTCTCCTCGATAGCCCCTGTGCCCTCTCTCTCTCTCTCTCTCTTGCCACCCCCTCCTCTTTCCTCCTACCACCCTTGCCCTCCCCTCCTCTTTCCCCCCACCACCCCCGCCCTCCCCTCCTCTTTTCCCCCACCACCCATGCAGCCACTCCCCCTGCCACCCTCTCTCTCTCTCTCTCTCTCTCTCTCTCTCTCTCTCTCTCTCTCTCTCTCTCTCTCTCTCTCTCTCTCGGCCACCCCCTCCTCTTTCCCCCCACCACCCCCGCAACCACCACCCCCACCCTCCCCTCCTCTTTCCCCCCACCAACCTCGCAACCACTCCCCCTGCCACCCCCTCTCCTCTCTCTCTCTCTCTCTCTCTCTCTCTCTCTCTCGACCACCCCCTCCTCTTTCCCCCCACCACCCCCGCAGCCACCACCCCCACCCTCTACTCCTGTTTCCCCCCACCAACCCCACAGCCACTCCCCCCACCACCCCCTCTCCTCTCTCTCTCTCTCTCTCTCTCTCTCTCTCTCTCCTTGCCACCCCCTCCTCTTTCCCCCCACCACCTCCGCCGCCACCACTCCTACCACCCCCTCCTCTTTTCCCCCACCACCCCCACAGCCACCCCCCGCCCCCTCCTATTTCCCCCCTCAGCCCCCACAGCCACCTCCACTACCTTCTCCCCCTCCTCCATCTCCACCACCTACACCACCATCTCCTCCTCCCCATCCACCTCCGTCTACTCCATATCCTCCTCCAGCATCTCCTCCTCCTCCATCGCCTCCACCTCCGCCTCCTCCATCCCCTCGTATCTTCCCCCTCAGACCCCACAGCCACCTCCACCACCTTCGCCCCCTCCTGCATCTCCACCACCTCCACCACCATCTTCCCCTCCCCCTCCACCTCCACCTCCTGCATCTGCTCCTCCTCCATCCCTTCCTCCTCCATCCCCTCCACCTCTGCCTCCATCCTCCCTCCACCCCCATGCTTGCTGAAGTTCAGTATGTAGAGGATGACTCTTCTAAGAGAATTCATTTGGCTCCTCACGTGTTTAAACCAAGTTTTGATTCAAGTCTACTATATAGATGAGCAAAGACATAACATGACCAAGGACATAAATTAGCTCTCTGATCATCCCTTTCACATCATACATGCTTTGGCAAAAGTTCTTGATCTTCAGACGTTGTTACGTTGATGCTTTTCTAGTATGTAGCAGGTGACTCTTCCAATTAGGGAATTCATTAGGCTCTTTGATTGGTGGAGATAGAATCAACCCTCCATCCCACCGTTCTTCCATTCGACAGTCCCACCATTCCTTCACCCACACCACCCACCATCTCTTCCACTCAATATGTAAGGGTCAAAAGCTACTACAAGAATTATGTGAAGGATGTGCTTTTGAGAGTCATTCAAGTATCACGGGCGGCATGTAAATGAGGATCTTAGCTTGCATGCAAAAGTGACCGTCAAAGTGGAAGTGGTAAAAGTGTAAGTGGATAAATGACTATTGCCGCCAACCATTCGTGACGACTGCCTATTTTTGAGGATCTAATTCAAAGCTGGTGGCCACTACCATAGTTGATCTACCCCTCCAATTTTGGGGCAATCATTCAACGCATATTCAGTGAACATGGGAAATTGGCAAGGACCTCTTGGCCTATTGGAGCGTATAAAAGAAATGGATTAGTTCTCATTGGGGATACACACACACATGTAGAGAGCTCATTTCGGCATCTCTTTTGGTCCTCTCTTTGCACTCTGTGGCTACAAGCCTACTGTAGGAAGTAACTCTGTGGTGAGGATACAGAGTGTGGGCTTCCCAGTGGAGGGCTTATAGCACTATAGTGGAGATAAGTGTCTTGGTTTTGTCATTCAATTTGAGTTAGTCGTATTTCTGTGCTCTTCCATTAGAGCAAGTCATCATACCTTTGTATTGAGCAGTGCAAGTCTTCATCTAGTTGTGTTGATTTTATTGGACGAACCTCTTGTAATGATTCTGCTTTGTTCTGGATTGACATGTTCGAATAGAGCATCAGGTTTTGAAGCATTTCTTTTGCATATATTGTAATCATCTGTCGGAATAAGGAGTGATTCCATCCTTCATAAGTGTCATTTTTCATTGATCTTTTTTTTAGTGTGTACATTGCTGAGCAACTATTGAGACTTGCCTGCTCACAGGAATGTTAAAGGGTATATTTCCTTGTAGAGAACCTCCCTTGAGTAGGTGAAGTACTGGAAGTGCATCTTATTGCGTCCTGCTAAAAGTAGATACCCCACTACCTCCTCTACAGTTTGGCACGCATGGTGGGACACTTGCATTTCTGTGAGAGGCCTTGAGCATAGTAAATAGTCCTTTTTTCATTATTTGTGCCCTATTACATCTTGCAAGTAGGTACATGACCCATACACGAGCAGATAAGGAGCCTCTTCGTGTATGAAGGAGCCTTAAAAAGTCAGCTTTATCTTCGACTAGTGAACCAACATCCCCTCTACCTCCTTTGAATTTATGCATTGATTTGGGTGCGACTCCACTATCAAAAGAAAAGCATAGGAGAACATTAGACTTCTCCTTAGATACGTCAAAGGAAACACCGGTGCAAATGAAGGTATCTCTCATTTACTCTTCAGAATCAATATCAAGTTCCCTACCTTCAAGGGACAGGCTTATAAGGATGCTGATGATCATGTGAGGAGATTTATCTCCTTATACCATGGACGAGGTTTGTAGAATAGAGAGGATGCAATGCTAGTACTTTTCCCAAATGGTACAGTCAATATGCTGATGGCCATTTTGCTACATGGGAGGCTCTAAAGATGGCATTCTCACAGACATTTCGACCAAGCGACTCCTTGGAAAGAGCTCTAGATCATCTAGAGAACCTAAGGCTAAGATCAGGTGAATCCTTTCACGAACTTCACAATAGGAGAAAAGCACTTGTTGCACATCTGCCACATGCTCCAGGTGATTTGTTGGTTAACAAATGGATAGAAAAGCCCTCCCAGCTCATCTCAACAGAAGCTCCATGAATCTCTCAGATTGGATGCAACCCTTAATGATTTTGTTGCAGCAACATCATGCATTGAAGAAGCTAGGCAACATTTTGAAGGGGAAACACAATCAAATTATGCAAAAGAACTAGACCCTATTGGGCAACTGAGGAAAGAACTAGAGGCATTGAGAATGCAACAAAATCACCAAGAAGAGAAGGTCTTGCCACTGCTGCGTCGTACTGATGATGAAGTAGCCCAACTTCCTCGCGAGTTAGAAGATTTGCGGACCACTCAGGATATAAGAAGGCAGATTTGGTGTACAATATGTAACAAAATTGGACATTCCAATGCTAATTGTCCTAACAGGGTAAACTATCAATTTTGTGAAAATGATGGCCATAAAGCTAGAGACTGTTACTACCTCAAGCGTACATAGCAATGAGGTAACCCTCAAGATTTGGCTTCATATTATGCTAGTACTTCAAATGCACCTAATAGAGAGGAGAATCGTACAACAAAGCCTAGATATAATAGGCCATTGATGTGTTATCGTTGTGGTGAGTATGGCCATATGCAAAATAGGTGTTCCCTTCCAGAAGATGCACCTCCTTGTCAGCATTGTCTAGAGGCTAAGGATCATTATACCAAAGATTGCCCAAGAAGCCGCGCTGCTCCAATTCACATGATTGTAGTCTCCCCAGAAGTAGATGGTATGACCACTCAGTCTTATGCTGTTTCATCTTCTTCAATGCCCATGATGACTAGAGCCAGACAAGCACCAGAAATCCATAGAGACAAAGAACATAGATTCCAGGATAAAGAGGAGAAAAATAAGGCTGGGTGGAAACTCGAAGCAGATATTGAAGGAGCTTATGAAAGGATGACCACTTCACTAAGGGACCAACCAACAAGTCTGCAAGAAGACACACATGAGGTAAACATTGAACACATCTTGAAAGGTATTCATCACAAAGGTAGTCTCTATGAACTCATAAAAATAGATTAAAAAAAAAGGAGTGACTTATTAAAGATTATACACTTTGCTCACTTGAGCCATCCACCTAGCATAGATGGTTTCATGGTTGATTTTCCCCCTGCACCCCTAGCTGAATACCAAAGCTCAAGGTTATCTATTTTTATAAAGGATGAAGCTCTCACAGGTGTGATCATAGATGGAGGCTCTAGCATCAATTTGATGCCAGATTTCACACTGAAGAAACTAAATTTGAACCCCACCAAGATGGCACCATTCACTGTTACACTAGTAGATCAACATAGGGTTGCACCACTTGGAATTATTGAAAAGGTACTAATGAAAGTACAGGGTTGTCATTTTGTTCTAGATTTTGTTGTTATTGCACTTCCATAGGAGACTTTTTGGGCGGACTTGGCTAAGGCAAGCAAAAGCTTTGCAAGATTGGGGGGAAAACAAATTGTGGATTTCAACAAACACCAATAGCCAAATGCAGCTACATTTGGAAGAAGGATTTGACTCAGGAAAAACTACTAGGTATACTGTGGACACTCAGGTAATGCCCTTTTTTACCCCAAGAAGAAGATAAATTATTGAATTGGATGATGGAAAGTACAGAGTGTTGCACGGTGGAAATCAATGAAATAGAAGAAGTTGTAGAAAAAGACATGAAGCTCACAAGGAGTTAGAAAATGAGAATTTGCACTTGAATACAAACATTGAAGGGGCAACAAATATAGAAATATGAGGTAAGGAAAGCTATGAGCCTGAATGCAGAGAAGATCTCCCCTTTTCGGATATACCTCAAGGATGGACCAAAGAACATATTGCAAAGTATAAACTATCCACTCCTGCTTATACTGGAGATGATTTTTCAAGTAAGACTAGTCTTGAAACACTGGTTCAAGAAGTACATATAGGGGATGAAGAGAACCCTCACATAGTCCACTTGGCCTATTGGCTATGGCATTATCCCCCTTTACTGCATAAGGTAACTTCTTTACTTTTTGCTTATAAAAATGTCTTCGCATGGTCAAACAAAGATCTAACACGGATACCAGAGGAGCTCGATTACACCAAATTCCCTTAGTTGAGGGAGCCACGCATGCCTTAAGTAGGCCATATCGACTCAATCCAAAGTATGCAGAGGCGGTAAAGCTGGAAATTACAAAACTAGAGGAAGCAGGTATAATTGTTCCAGTAGAACATTCCAGGTGGCTTTTGTCTATGGTTATTGTACCCAAGAAAAACAGTGGAAAAATAAGAGTCTGTGTTGATTTTCGTGCCTTGCGTAAGGTAACTATTCAAGATGGATTCCCTCAACCCTTCACAGAGCAACCCTACACTTTGTATAGCTTCTCGGATGCTTTTAGTGGATACAATCAGATAGTGATCCATCCTGATGATAGGGATAAGACAGCCTCTGTTACTCCATGGGGCTTTTATGTCTATACCCGCATGGCTTTTGGCTTGAAAAATGCACCAGCATCATTTAATAGAACAATGTATCTGATATTGGGCAAGTGGTTAACAACTTTTCTGCGCATTTTCGTGGATGACTTTTCAGTGTTTTCACGCACAGATAGAAGAGAAACAGTCCAAGATCTCCACGATCATTTGGAAAATCTAAAGGAAATCTTTGAGCAATGTCTCAAAACAGGTTTGAAGTTAAATCCTGCTAAATGTCACTTTTTGGTTACTAAGGGCACTCTCCTTGGTCACATAGTATCTGCCGAACGGATAACGGTTGACCTTGCAAAAGTTACCACAATCCTTTCCATGCCTATTCAACAAACCCCAAAGGAAGTGCAAAGTTTTTTTGGGCCATGCAGGATACCATAGTAGATTTATACGAATGTATTATGAAATAGCTAAACCCTTGTAAAGGCTTACGAGTAAAATAAAAAGGTCCCCTTCTCTTGGAGTCCTGAAGCTGAGAAAGCATTTTGTGAACTAAAATTTAGGTTATGTATTGCTCCACTTTTAAGTGTTCCTAACTGGTCATTGGAGTTTCATGTGCATATAGATGCCAATCTTCATGTTGTTGGTGCCATTTTGGCTCAACCATCATCACACAAGGTTGATAGACCTATCTCCTATGATAGCAAACTACTCACCAAGGCAGAAAGGAACTACAATACGACCGAAAGGGAAGGTTTGGCTATTGTATTTGCTCTTCAGAAGTTTCAGCATTACCTTCTTGGTGTACATTTTATAGTCATATCTGACCATCAGCCCTTGAAGTACTTGATAAACAAGCCTAGAGTAGCTGGAAGGGTTTGGAGATGGTTACTTGTATTTCAAGAATTTAACTTTGATATTCATATTAAGCCAGGAAGAGAGTACTACATGGCAGATCAAGTATCCAGGAGTACAATGAGCAAGAAGGCAACATGTATTAATGATGAACTGGTGGATAGTAATCTCTTCCTAGTAGCAACTCAAGCTGATTGGTATGATGGAATTCTCCATTATCTCACTACTGGAAAACTCCCAGAACACTTGACACCTATATAAAAGAGAAGATTGCTCCTTAAAACCAACGGTTACAACTCATAAATGGGGATTTATATAAATATTGTCAGGATGGTATCTTGAGGAAGTGTGTTTATCCAGAGGAGGTAAATCTTTTACTGGAGGCAGCACACAGTAAAGGACATCAAAAGGGAGAAGAATTGGCTCACAGAATCATACACAAAGGACTATGGTTGCCTCATATCTACAAGGATGCAATCAAGTTTGCTAAAGAATGCCACATTTGCCAGAGATGTGCTCCTAGGCCAACCAGATTGAATTTCCAACCATTAGTCATATCTACAGCATGGCTCCCATTTGAATGATGGGGTCTTGATTTAATAGGACCAAATAGTCCAACTGGTCAACCTGGGGGTAAGAAGTATATTTTGATGGCCACATGTTATGCAACTAAATGGATAGAGGCTAAAGCTACTATGGACTACACATCTTTAACAGTAGCTAAGTTTTTGTATAAACGAATTTTCTCAAGATTTGGTTGCCCACTGGAAATCACGAGCGATAGAGGCACACATTTTGTAGAACAATTGGTCCAATTTATATTTGACCGGTACAAGGTATTTCATCAAAAGTCTTGTGCCTACTATCCAAGGGCAAATGGCCAAGCAGAAAGCTCAATAACATTTTCATTGGGTTGCTGCGCAAATTATCTTTTGATCATCAAAGCTTTTGGCCACAAGCATTGATCGGTGCAATCTGGGCTTTCAGAAGTACAAAGAGGGGAACCAGTGGTGAGAGTCTATTTCACTTAGTATATGGAAAAGAGGCATTAGCACCATTGGAATTTATTATTAAAAAAGAAGTTGGAGCCAAACCATTGGAAATGAACCCCCAATTAGGAGACTAGTGAGACTGCATGACAGGTATCTTAGGTCCAGTGATGTACAAGAAGGATCCCTGGTTTTGGTGCATCAGATCTAGACAATTTCCACCAAATTGGCGTTCAAATGGATAGGACCATACAGAGTGGTAAAGGTATTACCATGTGGAGCACTACATCTGGAGGATTTCTAGGGTAAGAGGATACCCTTGGTTAATATCTCCAAGGTGAAGAATTACGTGAATTAAGTCAAGATGGAAGGACTTCATCCACTATACATACCACATTTCATTCGGAGTTGCAGTTTATTTTGGTCTATTTAATAAGCCAATAAAAAGGAAAAGTTGCACCGGGTCGGTGCAAAGACCTGATGTGGGGGTATGTATCGTGGCATCTCTCTCTCTCTCTCTCTCTCTCTCTCTCTCTCTCTCTCCCTCCTTGGTAGCCCCTGCGTGCCTCTCTCTCTCTCTCTCTCTCTCTCTCTCTCTCTCTCTCTCTCTCTCTCTCTCCCTCTCTCCACCACCCCCTCCTCTTTCCCCCCACCACCCCCGCAGCCACCACCCCCCGACCCCCTCCTCTTTTCCCACACCATCCCCACCACCCCCCCCCCCGCCCTCTCCTATTTCCCCCCTAAGCCCCCATAGCCACCTCCACTACCTTCTCCCCCTCCTCCATCTCCCCCTCCCCCTCCACCTCCGTCTCCTCCATCTGCTGCTCCACCATCTCCTCCTCCTCCATCCCCTCCAACTCCGCCTCCTCCATCCCCTCGTATTTCCCCCCTCAGCCTCCACAGCCACCTCCACCACCTTCTCCCCCTCCTCCATCTCCACCACCATCTTCCCCTCCCCCTCCACCTCCACCTCCTCCATCTCCTCCTCCTCCATCCCTTCCTCCTCCATCCCCTCCACCTCCGCCTCCATCCTCCCTCCACCCCCATGCTTGTTGAAGTTCACTATGTAGAGGATGACTCTCCCAAAAGAATTCATTTGGCTCCTAACGTGTTCAAACCAAGTTTTGATTCGAGTCTACTATACAGATGACCAAAGACATAGATGAACAAGGACATAAATTATCTCTCTGATCATGCCTTTCACATCATACATGCTTTGGCAAAAGTTCTTGATCTTCAGATGTTGTTATGTTGATGCTTTTCTAGTATGTAGAAGATGACTCTTCCAATTAGGGAATTCATTGGGCTCTTTGATTGGTGGAGATAGAATCAACCCTCCATCCCACCATTCTTCCATTCCACCGTCCCACCATCCCTTCACCCACACCACCCACCATCTCTCCCACTCAATATGTAAGGGTCAAAAGCTACTACAAGAATTATGTGAAGGATGTGCTTCTGAGAGTCATTCAAATATCACGGGCAGCATGTAAATGAGGATCTCAGCTTGCATGGAAAAGTGACCGTAAAAGTGGAAGGGGTAAAAATGTAAGTGGATAAATGATTGTTGCCGCCAACCATTCGTGATGACTACCTATTTTTGAGGATCTAATTCAAAGCTAGTGGCGAGTACCATATTTGATCTACCCCTCCAATTTTGGGGCAATCAATCAGTGCATATTCAATGAACGTGGGAAATCGGCACGGACCCCTTGGCCTATTGGAGCCTATAAAAGCAATGGACTAGTACTCATTGGGGATACACACACACACACACATGTACAGAGCTGATTCCGACATCTCTTTTGGTCCTCTCTTTGCACTCTATGGCTACAAGCCTATAGTAGGAAGTCACTCTGTGGTGAGGATACAGAGTGTGGGCTTCCTAGTGGAGGGCTAATAGCACCATAGTGTAGAGAAGTGGCTTGGTTTTGTCATTCAATTTGAGTCAGTGGTATTTCCGTGCTCTTCCATTAGAGCAAGTCGTCATACCTTTGTAATGAGTAGTCCAAGTCTTCATCTAGTTGTGTTCATTTTATTAGACGAATCTCTTGTAATGATTCTGCTTTCTTTTGGATTGACATGTTAGCATAGAGCATCAGCTTTTGGATCATTTCCTTTGCCTATGTTGTAATCATATGTTCCAACTAAGGAGTGATTTAGTCTTCCACTATTGTCATTTGTCATTAATCTTCTCCCCGAGTATTTACAATTATATGAAATTATTGTTATCTGCCTGCTCTCAGAAGTGTTAAAGGGTATATTTCTCTAAGGAGAACCTCCCTTGAGTAGGCGAAGTACTGGAAGTGCATAGTGCATGCTCCTGCTAAAAGTAGATACCCCAATACCTCCTCTATAACCCTCGTTCCACATTTCCATGATCAATATGCATGTAATGGGCATCTCAAGGTCACATTTTTTGACGTCTTCTTGAGCTGCTTGGTACTTAAACTAAGTTTTTCTTTCCAAAAACATGAGCTTTGCATTCCACTAGACACTTACGGTTCCTAAAGTGATAGGAGTCATTGTAAATTCTTTTATTACTAGCTCTATTATTTTGAAACATGTGTTTGGGAGCTCTAAAAGTGAAAACATAATCTCAGTGCTTTACTTTCAAAACCAACTATCGAATGCCTTTCTTTGAGACATTGATCCATAAAGATCATGACAATGATCCATAGGGATCATGACAATGATCCATAGGGATAACTCCATGTGTGTGAGGGACAAGGGCAGCTAGCCAAGGTCCGAAGCTTGGGGGATACACTAAGGTGCCTGGTAGTAATGGGGATGAGTGCTACATGATGACCACATGTCGGCACTAGAGCATTCCAAATCATTGCTATTTTTAGAGTACAAGAGGGTATATATGGATGGGAGGAGAGACACACACACATCATTCAAGTCTTTCTCTCAATTCGTAGCATTGATATTGTTAGAGTACAAGAGGGTATATATGGATGGGAGGAGAGACACACACACATCATTCAAGTCTTTTTCTCAATTCGTATTAGAGCACTAGTTTCTTGGGAGCATAATTTGTTTGTCACATGCATTCTTGGAGTTTCTTTCGGCCTTGTCCATGTTTTCTCTCCCAAATCGACTTCTTCTTTGCATGCATTTAAAGCTTTTGGTTGCCTGTCGTAGGAGATAAAAGATCTGGACAATTGAGGGAGCCCAGAGGTTCCCCTCGATGGGAGCATAGTGATGTGTGCAGGATGCCCAAGAAAAGGTATGCTATAGTCGTATGAGAGCTCGTCCATGCATGTTGGATCCTCCCCGGAAGAGCCCTATATGATGCGCATGCTGCGAGCATAGAGGGAGAGAGAGAGAGAGAGAGAGAGAGAGAGAGAGAGAGAGAGAGAGAGAGAGAGAGAGAGAGAGAGAGAGAGAGAGAGAGGGAAAGAGAGAGAGAGAGAGAGAGAGAGAGAGAGAGAGAGAGAGAGAGAGAGAGAGAGAGAGAGAGAGAGAGAGAAAGAGAGATAGAGAGAGAGAGAGAGAGAGAGAGAGAGAGAGAGTGTGAGAGAGAGAGATATGTGGACACATATTGTACGATGCATATATTCTTCTTTGCACAGATAGGTATGTATTTTCTTATAGATTAGTGAGAAAAGAAAAATAAATTTGTCAGCATGTGTAACCCCCTTTGGTTTATTTGTAGTTCGATTGTGCCTATCAGCATTGTTCTTGAGGAAATTGCTTGATGATTACTTGGTAATTTTGTTAATTCTCAAAATTACGTCATTATGGTGCCGAGAGTTTTAGAAATCAACTGTGCATAAGCATTAAAGAATACAAAACATACTAAAAGTGTCTTGTTTCTTTATTTTCTTCATTGAGCAAAGACTTGTGATTTGTTTCTTTTGCACTGCCACTTAATTATTTAGGCATGCAGAGAGCGTACTATTTGAAAATCACAAAAAATGTCAAAACAAGAAATCAAAAACATTAATTGACCATCACCATCACCGAGTATGGACTTAGGACCATCATCCCCTTCTAGGAGACATACACTCATGGAATAGCAACCTCTCGATCCCATGAGGACCATGAGTAATAGGATTACCAATCTAGAAATCACACCTTTTGATATCTTGGTAAATGTGAGTGGTCGAAGAAAAAGGAAGATGTGCTAGAGCATAATTTTCAAGGATGGAGGTAGATGCTCTAGATGAGCATCAAACTCCAAAAGTCCCTAGAGATATCCTAGTTAGAGAGGCTGGAAAGTAGCTTAAGGATCTTAAGCCTCCCAGAAATCATGGTTTCCCTAGTACTAGGATTATTGATGCTGTTCAGTAGTGCCTCGACAAGTGGGAGAAGTGTTTCCACTTGTGTCATATCATGGACAATAGACACAAGATTCAGCAGGCGATGTATAAGCGTATGGACATCACCCATAGGTGGTGGCATAAGATAGAACAAGATACCAAGGATTGCAAAACTTGGGATCAGTTGAAGATCTTATTCTACACTAATTTTGTATTTTCTGATGATAGGTATAGAGCACTAGACACTTGGTTGTTCATGAGTTAGAAGAATCAAATAGTTCAGGACTATGGGGATAAGTATCGAGAGGTGCTTGTTAAAGTTTCTATTACTATCCTAAAGTTTCTCCAGGTCCACAAAACTGAGAGAAACTATTAGACCATTGGTGAGGAAATTATTTTAGCTTGGCCTACTCCTCAAGATGAGGGGCATTTATGGTCATTTCTAGGACTCTCTTGTTTCTATCCAAAATTCATCTCTTCATATTCATCGATAGCAGTGTCTATGACAAACTTGCTTCAAGGCAAAGTTCCATTTCCATGGAAGCAAGAGTAGCAAGATAGTTTTGGTACTATGAATCAAGATGTTTTAGAGGCTCTGATCCTCAAAGTGGTAGATCCACGTAAAAGCCTTTGAGTTAGATACAGATGCTAGTGGCATAGCCATAGCGGGAGATTTGAGCCAAGATGGCAAACCAATAGCTTTTGAGATCAAGAAATTGAGTAGTGCACAGTGCAATTGTCTTGTGCATGAACAAAAATTGTATGCAGTGGTGCATGCACTTAAAGTTTGGAGTCTCTATCTTTATGGTGCAAACTTTCAGGTGTACACAAATCAGCATACACTTAACTTTTTTTATAGTCAGCTAGATCTTCTCGGTAGAGAGGCTAATTTAGTTGAGGTCATGTAGGAGTTTCACAAGGAAAATTTGTATAGAAGAGGCAAAGAGTATATAGTTGCTGATACATTTTCACGGACAATGTATCAAATGAGCTTTACAGTTCTAGAAAGCTCATTGCTTCAAGAGACAAAGGAAAACAGAAAGGTTAAAGACACTAGGTCTTTTACATCCTTTATCGATTCTAGAACATAACTGTGATGCTGTGTCCATGGACTTCATAATGAATGGGGTTACCACGGACCCAAAGAAAGCGGGATACTATCCTAGTTGTGGTAGACATATTGAGCAAGATGGCTCATTTCATACCCACGCAACAGAGGATAAAAGCTCCATAGGCAGCACAATTATTTATCAAGCATGTCCTCAGATTGCATGGGCTATCGACATCCATAGTTTTAGATAGGGATGTGACATTCACAGGATACGTTTGGAAGTTTGTATGTGACAAACTAAAATTTCCATTAAAGATGAGTAGTTGTGATCATCCTCAGACAGATGGTCAGATTGAGAGGGTCAATGAGATACTCAAGGACATCTTGATGGCATATGTGTCTGAGAGACAAACAGATTGAGATAGTTACTTGCCACTACTTGAGTTTGCTTACAACAATAGGCATCATACGGTGAAAGTTAGAAATAGCTCAAGGTTAGATGCAACAAGCCAGTGATAGGGCTAAGAAGTATGCTGACATGAAGAGATCTCCTAGATCCTTTGAGGAGCGAGATAGAATGTTTCTTTGGGTAAAAGCTAGATCTACTTCACTCTCCATAGGGAACTGTAGTAAGGTTTCACCAAGGTTTTGTGGACCTTTGAAGATAGTTAAAAACCTAATTGAATTTGCATACCAATTACAACTTCCTCCAAATTCTAGAGTCCATCCAGTGTTTTGTGTTAGTAAACTTCAAAAGTATATTTCTAGGGATGATAATCTCATGGAGAGTATTATTTCTTTGCAGGAAAGTGATAGCATAGATCATTCTCGAGATAGGATACTAGATTACAGATAGAAGTGATTAATGAATCGTGTCATCCAGGAGTATCTAGTAGCTTGGAGACGATTACCAGTTACCTGACTCTACTTGGGAATCGTAAGCTTTGGTTCACAAGTACTTTCCCTCATTGATCGTTGAGGATCTGAAACTAATCCAAAGGGATCATAACATTGATACATAGGGATCAGCCCATGTGTGTGAGAGACAAGGGCCAGCTAGCCAAGGTCCCAAGCTCGGGCGATGCCCAAAGGTTCTTGGTAGTAATGGGGATGAGTGTTGCATGATGGCCACATGTCGAGACTAGACCTATCTAGATCATTGCTATTTTTAGAGTGCAAGAGGGTATATATGGATCGGAGGAGACACACACACACAAACATCATTCAAGTATTTATCACATTTTCAAACATTTGCATGTGGTGGTTATCCAAGTACTGAAACTAATTAAAAGGATGTGTTTGGCTCAAATTCAAAAGTAGTGTTCATATCCCATAACGAAAGCTTCGGAGTGGTAATTATATTGTTGGGTTAGTTTTAAAATGTGGTTAGAAATATCTTAATGATGTCCAAACTTTTTACCATTATCTAGCAAGATGGGTTAGGAAATGTCTTAAACTTCTCTTTTCTAGAGCTAATGGTTGCTAAAAACGTATTTTTTGTAGTGATTAGATTATCTTTTGAGACCATTATAGCAAGTTAATTAAGAAAATATTTATTTGAGAGAGATTGCACGCACAAAACATCATATTGAGGCCATGACATACTATGTCTCAACGGTGTGTATATAGATTTATATCCTACATGCGTAGGCCTACTATTCCATACATATATCCATACATGGAGCATCCTGTCCAAGTCAGGTTTTCCACATAAGCTTTTTCTTTGTAAGGTCCTTTGCATGACCTTACGGTAGCATACATGTTTCATTTATGTCATTGCCCTTTTTGTCCATATGGATCTGGTGATTGGGATACCAAGAGTATCTTATGAAAATTTCCCATTCTACTTAGTAACTTTGGTTCCAAACAAGTATTTTCAATTTTCTATGGAGATCTGGCATGACTCTATTCTGTTTGAAAATAGTCTCAGAATGTCCTAAAGTCCCAATGTTGGACCAATCCTTATTTGAGGACTTAGACAAACTTTTATAAAAAATAGGCACAATTTTTGTTGCAACATTAGAAAGTGCCCCTCGAGATCTTTGCAACGATATATAGCACTGTACCATTTGGTTCCAGATTGCCCCAAAAATTGCAAAGCTAAATTTTCTTTTCATCATGTTTTTCATCCAAAATGAATGACACTTCAATTAAAAGCATGCAGATATATTTATTTGGCCTTCGAATTTTCTTTTCACACCATGCGCCTTGCTTTTATCCAAAAGAATGTTTTTTTTTTGGGCCCCAATACTCACTATATAACGAGAGGCTCACTTGTCCACAATCATCCATCAAGATCAATCTAGATCAAGGAGAACATGTAGATTTTAATGATTTTGGAGATAACCAACGTTGTTCTTATTAACACATCCATTATGTGCATGTTGATTCTCGAGAATTCGAGCTTCTAATTTAGGGTTTCTACTTGTGTTTTTTTGTATCATGCCCTTCCTTATTGTTGCCGCAGATCAGAGAAGGCCTAAATTAAGTTATGGTTTTTTGTCTTGACTATTTACTATAGCCTTTATCCTTTTTCTCCATGTATTAACTCAAATGATTCACCTCTTTGGAACATTTTCACTCAACGTTTGTAACAAGCACCCTTAGGTTCAGCCTATATTCTGTTTCTGTATCATGCACACATATTGTAGTTGAAATTTTACATTACTTTCTGAATTGACTTCTTAATTCCATCTAAGGTTAAATGTTGGAAGATCCTTGATTTTACCTTTGATTGATTCATTGTCCCTACCACGCTTCCAACATTTTGTATCACATCATAGTTGATATATACCCTTAACTCAAAATGAGTGAATATAGCGATAGACTTGAACAAGAAGATAAATTAGATGGAATGTGTAACTATTCAGTGTGGTGTTTTATGATGATGGATTTTCTAGTATCCAAGGATCGATGGATCATTTTCAATGGCAAGTACCTCTTTATCCAAGAAAGTTGGAACTTGAATTTCTACATAGTAGACGTGAGTTTCACTTTTATTTTCAAAAGGCTTAACTTGATTGTCAAATAGTATAATAATTCATGGATCATGGGATTTCTTATTTTCACATCTCTTTGGAGTCCATTATTTTCTAAGTTTTCTATATGCTCTTTCCTCCATCCTAGTTCTTCCTAAATTTAAGTTAAAAGTTCAATGTGTATAGTAATTAAAAATTTACCTTTTAACTTTGCTTACAAATTTATGTCTCCTCATAAATATGTATCCTCATAAATATGTACGTTGGAGTATTCCATCATGCCCTATGATCACTCTCATGGTCCTCATCTCTCTAATTTTCCTCTTCCTTTAAAAGGGGGATCCTATCGTGACTAAGTCTTGAAAGAGAAAAATCCATGTGATGTCCATTCCTTGCCCCCATCATTCAAACCTCCATCTAGTATTGCATATATAAAACTAAATCAAGTGCAAAACCCGGAAAGGATGATAAGGGTGTACCAATACATGCATGCCTATTTCCTTTCTTCAAGCTATGAGCAATCTCAATATGCATAGCTCAAACATGTGAATTAGGTGGAGCCAGCTAAATTGTTAGCTTGGCTCAATTCTAGGCACCACTTGTGTATGAACGTAGAAAAGTAGATGGACATTGCTTAAAATTCCTTTTCAAATTAATCTCTCAACTTAGAATCTATCTTGTTTTTTATAGGAAGATGACTCGTTTATATTTACAAATAACTTTCTCTTATGTGCACACATAGTTTATAGCTCTACGCTAATAGAATGGATGGATTTTTCATTTGCAATGCTCCTCTAGTAAAAAGATCAATCCAAATAGAGAGGACTTATTTTTTATGATCCTTGACCAACAATAGAATGGTACATGTGAATTATCTATGTGATTATATGATCCTCTTTACTTTTGAGAGAATATCTTTGCTTAAGGTGGGCTTAAGGCTCTTCCAAAACTTTAAACTATTTTGAGAGTCTTCTTTAAGAGACTAAATCCTATAAGAATCAATCTAGTTGTTGGAGAATTTAATTGATTCAAATTAGAAGTTCATCTTTTCTCTAACTCTCAACATATGGAGTTATTGAAAGATACAATCTTTACTATCCTACTCGAAGATTTCTTCTTCATTTGGAGAGGAGAATTGAAGAGGTTGCCTATTACTTTCTTGTTGTATTCCGTTGGATCATGAGTCCCTTTTTTGTTTGGCCATCAAGTACTCAATGGGATTCAATTCCCACAATCCAATACGAGTGGGTTTCTTCGTCCAATTCATGGAGTAACATTTCTAATTTTTTGTATTTCACATATTTTGTGATTTCTAGTGCTCTCGTAATCATATGCTATGGTACCAATTCATGAGAGCAAGGAATAATGTGCTTGGATACATAATGGCCAATCTTCATTAATCTTTAAGAATATTTGGTAAAACATTTAAGGTGGTGTAACTAATCTTCGCAAACTTCAATGTTGACTTGATCTTCACCCTTATTGGAACTTTGGGTTTTCTTTCTAGTGATCTAAGAGCCAAGACTAGGTCTTTCTGAATTACATCGATTTTCCTCATCTCAAATTCAATGTTTTACATGGGTTTTATTTGGGGATAGGATTGTTAAGCATCACCCAAGAAACCAGTTTCCTTAGGTCTTCACCATTGGAGTCAAGAACTTATATTATGTTATCACATGAAGCATCAAGATACCTTTTGGGACGTGCTTGCTAGGTCATCCAACGTCTTTTCCTAGCTCTCTTATGATCTCTGCAAACCTTATGTTTTATGAAAGTCTTCTCTTACATCACGGTTCCTTGATAACTTCCAATCCTTGAGAATTTCATCTACGTTGGAAGAGGTAATAATATAGGTGTGAAGTACTTGAATATAAGGAAGTAGTTAAGCATTATCTCTTTCTTGCATATTCTTTAACTTTCAATAATGTATCTATTGTTTTTAAAGGATAAGATATAAGTTCACAGGGACTTTTTCCCTTCTTAAGAGTTTTCATCCTTGAAAACTACCCAAGGCTTATTGAAAATTGTGCTCTTTCTATTGCTCTATATTAGAGTTTGAATAAGTTTATATTCAATCTTTTATTGATCTCCTTGATTTATCAAACCATTTCAAGATTTCTTTGCTTTCTTTCCTCTAATGTAAGTAAACCTATTGTTGGAAGTCAAGGGCTAACTCATCAAGGATGTACGCACCAACGTGAAGAGATAGGAAGCACAACCCGAAAAAGGAGCCAAAAAAGAAAAGAGTGATGGAAATGTATGTCAGAATTCTCAGGAGAAACCTTTAAAATAGTGATTTTTATCACCAATGCTCATTGTAAATACCATTTCCTATTTTCATAGCTCCATTTTGTGCAAGCCTCATTCAGCTTGAGGAGCATTAGAAGTACCTACCTATCAAATTTCATATTTTTTAGACTCTCTTTGAGCCGTCAAATAGGCCCTAGAACCTAACCTTAACTAGGCCGAACACTGGGTCTGAACAGGGCCAAAACTAAAAAACTATAAAAAGGACCAACAGGCTCATTTTTGGGGAGGTGCAAGTTAAATATTGAACTAAATCTAAAGAAATTGTAATCTTTTTTGAGTAATCAAAGCTTCCATTGTGCCACTTTTTGTTCTAACTATGCGCGTGTGTGTGTGTGTGTGTGAGTGCATGTTAATGTGCTTCACTTCTACCACTTGTGCATCACTTGCTCAAGGTCTTCATACCATGCTCACATCTTCCCGGATTGATAAGTAGAGGAGGTGATTCTTACGCTTGAGCTACACCAATTTTGGCACCGTTCCCAAGGATTGAGCTTTGAGGAGGAGTGTGTGATGGTAAGATATAGAGTAGAGATGTTGGAAGCATAGGTAAGCTTTTCTTTTATTTGATTTCATCTTCCTCTTCAATTCTACACTCCATATTCATCCATCATCACCTTCACCATTGCGACCATATACCTTCATCTCCATTCACCTCCTCATTGCATTTGAGTGCGAGAGCGAGAGAGCGACTTGTGTGCGATTGTGTATTGTGCATTTTCTGAGATTTTTTGTAGGAGTCAACATCTCTAGCAGTTGTGCCAGCTCTAGCAAGTAAAAAACTTTTCTCTGTGCAGGTCTCGAGGAGCTGACTTTTGTCAATCATGGCCGATAGAAAAGTTGACCATTTTGCAAAACTAAATGCATAACCATGATGTTTAGGCCTAGGCGATGCCAAATCTGTGATTAATTATTTCCAATTCCATAGTTTTCTATCAATCACGATTGGCACAACAATCAGGACTAACAAATGAAAACAAACAGATCCCGATAGACCAATCAATTGCGACCAACATGTCGATCATGACCGATGGGGTCCACGACCGATTGACCACGATTGACAGAGCCATCACGTGCCATGTGTCAATCGCGATCAACTCATCGATCGCGATCGAGAGCACTAACGGATGCGTCCATCGCGACAGACATAGTCCATGACTCTTTGACCCACAACTGGCTAAGTTTATGGATGCCACATGTTAATCACGAGTGACAGGTTCGTTGTGACGGACTCGTCAATCGCAATCGACCGTGTAAATGATTGTTTGACCATGACCGATTGAATTTTTGGGCCACATGTCAATCGCGATTGACCTATCAATCGTGGCGGACAGCCCCATCAGACCTGTCCATCGCGATCAAACAATCGATCGTGCAGACACATCAATCACGATTGACAGACAAATCGATCACGATTGAGAAACAAATTTGGCATTCTGTTAGGGTTAACAATTTAGCCTATTTTTTGCCAGAATTTGGGAAAATTAAGGGTCATTAGAGCATAAAGAAACCTTGGAACATGCTATGAGCTATCCCTCAGTGCCTGTTTCATCTCTTTCGACTCCCAAGTGCCTCACTAGACATAACTTCTTCATATGAACCCTGTTTGCTACAACTTTGGTACCATTGGAAAGAAGCTTCCAAGTGAGGTGCTCTTTGTTTGTGCATAAATTGGCTTTAGACACTTACTACATAAGAGATATCAATCATTGTCAATGTAGCATAGTTTAGACTTCCCACTATGCTTTGGTATCCTACAACATTCTCAAGCACATCAGCTTCATGAGGACTTAATTTGTTTTGATTTACCTCCATAGGAGTAATAGCTACCTTGGCATCCTACAAGTGAATCTTCTTCAACATATCCTGCACATACTTTCTTTGAGTAATATAGTTTCTAGAATTAGTATAGACTAACTTAAGTCTAGGGAAATACTTTAGTGACCCTAGATCACTGATGTTGAACTCCTGCATCATTTGATTCTTGATCTGATTGATGCCATTAGCATCATTACCTATAAGTATAATATCATCAACATACACACATAGGTATATAACCTCTGAATTACTTCTCTTGACAAACAGAGAAGTATCTATTTTTCTCATCATGAATCCTTGATCTTGAAGGTATGTAGTCAATCTATGGTTCCATGCCCTAGGTGTCTACTTTAATCTATAAAGAGCTTTGTTCAATTTACACATATCATTTACCTTGTTCGGGTCCTCATAGCCAGGAGCTTGAGACATGTACACCTCCTCTAAAATCCAACCATTAAGAAAAGCACCTTTTAAGTCCAATTGGTACATATACCAATTCTTTGATGCAGCCACACTTACCAATACCTTGATGGTTGGCATTTTGATCACAAGTGAGAAAGTTTCTTCATAATCAACTCCTTGGGTTTGTGCAAAACCCTTAGCCACAAGTTTAACTTTGTACCTGCTTATTGATCTATCTGAGTTTCTCTTTATTTTACAGATCCATCTACAACCAATTACCTTCATAGACTCCGTCTTTGGTACTAGTTCCCAAGTATCATTCTCCTTGAGTGGTTCAATTTCCTCATCCATAACTTCCTCCCATTCTGCCTTGGTCTTTGCCTCTTCATATGTTGATGGCTCTTCAAGTGATAAGTCTTTGGCAAGATAAATAGAATGCTTAGTAACTAAAGAAGTGTCATACCCATATCTCATTGGCTTCTTGCTCTCCCTTTATGATCTTCTGATTGCTTGGTTGGATGATTAAGCTATGTCCTCCAACTTCTTCATCTTCGTTTTGCCTTTTGATTTCCATGCCTTAAATTTGTCTAGGTTGATGATCCTCATCATCAGATTTGATGTCTTCAATCTGATTTGGCTCCTCCTTGGTGAGGCTTCGAAACTCCTCTTCCAAGTCATAGGGCAACTTTACTGACCATGAATCCCTTGAAGATGCACTTTTCTGCCTTAGGGTCTAGCTGACCTCTGATTTGCGATGGGATATGCACATAAGCAATACATCAAAAGAGCCTGCAATGTTTAAGTGAAGGTCTTCTACCATGTCACGGTTCATATGGGGTCATCCCATCAAGATATTTTAATGGAAACCTATTTACAAGATAAGTGGCAGTAGAGACACTCTCTACCCACAAATAACTAGGTAATGTTTTCTCATTTAGCATTGATCTAGCTGTTTCAACAAGTAGTCTATTTCTCGTCTCTGCCAGCCCATTTCGCTCATGGGTATACCTTGTTGTGATTTCTGTTTTGATTTCTCTATCTTGCAAGAATGCATCAAACTCATTTAATAAGTCCTCACCTCCTCCATCTGACATTAGTCTCTTTAGGCTTCATCCTGTTTGGTTTTCAACAAGTGCAAGATACTTCTTAAAGCAACTAAACAATTCATCATTGTGCTTCATATAATATAAGATAGTCCATCTACTGAAATCATCAATGAAAGATATGTAATACCTTGACCCTAAAGTTGAGGGATCCTTACTTGGTCCCCATACATCTGTATGGACAAGCTCCAAGTAGTCCTCATACATGTCGCATTTCTTGGAGAAGGGTAACCTGTGAGATTTTCCAAACTAACAAGCACCACATTTATAGATCATGTGTTGCTTGTATACATTAGGTATCCCAAGCACACATTGATCTCTACATATTTGCTTTAAGGTCTCTCACCAATATGCCCTAATCTCTTATGCCAAATCTCAAGCTCTAGCCATGTTTGATCTTTGTAGTTATAAAGTACAATATTCTTTATATCTTGAAGTTCAAATGTAAATAACGTACTTGTCTTTTCTCCCTTGGAAATTCTCTTGAATCCATGTTGGGTATCCTCCACAAATGCTCCATATTTGTTGAAACTAATGTGAAAACCCTTTACACAATATGCCCAACACTCATCAACTTCTTTTTTATTGTAGGTACATATAGAACCCTGCTCAATAGATTTCTATTTCCATAAGAGGTTTTAACATTTACCCTACCTTCACCACTGAGTGCTTGGTGTCATCACATGTTTGCATTTGATGCTTTCCCTTAGGTTCCTCAAGGTCAGAGAGAAGAGCTACATTGCTTGCAACATGATTTGAGCATCCTGAGTCAATATAAAAGAGATGATCATCATTCATACCTTGCTTTGAAGTAATATTAATAATAAGAAGGGAATGCTCTTGTTCCTCTGTATAATTTTTGTAGTCTTTCCTTGATTTGTAGCATCCTTGGTAGTTGTTTGTAATTGTTGTTGTAGCTCTTATTGTAGCCTTGATGATGGTTGAACCTTCCTCTTGATTGTGTGTAGCCACCTCTTTGGAAACCTGTACCTCTCTGATTCTTGAAGTTCTTGTAACAATCATTTGTAGTGTGATTTGATAAACCACAAATATTACATGGGGAAGAGTTGAAAAGTCTCCCCCTACCTTGCTTACCTTGTCTGTTTCTACCTCTTGAATCTCTACCTCTCCTTGCATAGTTAGCTTGAGAGGTTGTACCTTCATCATCAATCTTCTTGCTTTTCCCTTTCTCTTTAGTCTTGCCTTTATCTGTATATAGAGCAAAAGAGTTGTTATCTCTGAATGATTCTCCATTCTTGTTGAGCTTGGCTTCATGGGTAAAGAGTTGCCCCATGAGTGTGGTAAGATCTGGAATCTGCATGTCCATGTACAAGTCCATAGCAGTTGTGAAGCTCTCCCATTTGGCATCTGCCTTAATACCATTGATTACTTGTCTCACAATTTCCTCCTCTTGAATCTCCTATCCTATGCTTGCTAATTGGTCAGCCACCTCCTTGACTTTGGTGACATACTATGAGATGCCTTGCTTGGGTTGCTTTCTTTGAGTGGTAAACTCAATCCACAATTGGTTCTTTCTAGTCCTTGTGTTGGAAGAAAAGTATGATGACAATGTATCCCAAGTCTTTTGGGATTTCGTACAGTTCCTAATGTGTGGAAGAAGAAAGTGAGAGATACAGTTGAGTAAGTATGACCTTGCTAATGCATCTTTGGCACACCATGAATTGAGTCTTTCATGCTCCTCTCTTGTAGGTTGTTCTTTGCTTCTAAAAAAGGGCATCTCCTCATCCCTTGAGATGTATCCATAGAAACTCCTTCCTTATAAGTATGGCTTCATCCTCAAGGACCATGCTTGGTAGTTGTTCCTGTCCAATTTATCAATGAAAGAAGGAAAACCATCTCCCATTTTACCTTGACTTTGCTCTAATACCATTGTTGGGAAAGATGGATGGACAATCCAAGAAATGAGTTGGTACTACTAATCCCTGATTTGTACAAGCCCTCTTTCACTTAAGAGTTGGGTTGTAGGCCATTTTAGCTCTCCAATGTACCTAAATAAGTTCCTATATACTTTGGAGAAAATCCTTGTAATGATTGATTCAAAATAGATAACTTCAAACTTCACAAATCATCAAAAAATGTCTATTTTTGGTTCACACCTGCTGCTTGTTAAGCTCAGTTCTCCCAATACAGTAGGAATTAGAAAAATTCCATCTCGAGATATCACATTAGCTTAAAGAACAAATGATTCCAAGTGGAATCACTTAAAATGATTGACTATACACAGACCAATCAATTTACCAAGTGTAGCATTATGTCCTGATTTTCTAGGACCTCTAAAGAGAATGACCAGTGACCACTTCGAGGCGCTTTTCTCTAAATCCACTAAATGGGTTGTCTTCAAAATTTTTTAGCATGGAGAAGACTTAGGGCGCATTCAAACAAGTCATAGAGCATTGAAAATGATGGAGTAATGTCTGAGATATGAGGATTCAAAGAACACTGTTTTAAGTGAACATGGCAGAGAGATCAATAGATGTAAACAATGATCTATTGTATTATATGACAATGTTGTACATGATCATTGGCATGATAATCAATGTCCAATGATAGTGAGAAGTGTAGGCTATGAAGTGAGCCAAACACTCTCTACAATGTGATCAACTAAAGGCTTAGAATTGGAGTGGCACCCTGCGAGATTTTACAACTTGTTTTTATAGAAGATAACTTCAAATTTCAATTTGAATTTAAATTTCGCTCTCGCGAGAAACGTGATCCCCTAATCTAGGAAACATTCTCTCCAAATGAAGTTGTAGTTTTTCATTTTTACTAACTCCATGAGTTTAGTGACATTTAAAAATATTCCTCCAAGTCAATTTGACTGTTACAATTGGTAAAAGATAAAGAATCCATAGGAATGGTTCTCCTGGGTCTTCGATCCATTGCACATAAAGTCTTCTCATGCCTAGGCAAGTGTGTAGGCTTGGCATTTTCACCAACAATTATTAGTAGTTACAACAAGACGAGTAATGGGTCCAACAAAATAATTCAATCCCCACTTTTGAAAAGGCTCTAAGGGCAAGATTGGATGCGGTGGAAAATGGGAACATGGAAGATGCTAGTCAAAGCATTGGCAAGGGTTGCAAACACGAACATTTTGACATATATGTAGCAACTTCTTATAAGTTAAGTTTGTAGAAAAATGGCCATCAATAGGATAGGAATGAGCAAGAGTTGATAGTGAAGCAACTTCATGGGTTGGCACACTTTGGCACCAAGTCATAGACCGATTGGAGTGATTAATTTGACCAACATTAAAGCAAAATCGCTGACTATACAAGGCAAGATTTTGTTGAGCCATTATAGGAAGCGTATTAGTGGGTCAACACGTAGTTAAAAAGATCACTTGTGTATCATTATAAGAGGTAGGAAATCCCATGTCATAAATTGCAAGACAAGCGTCATCTACTTGAGTAGGGGCTTCACCAAAGCGCAAACAAGAGAGCAAGTCAACCAAAGCGTGCAAAAACCCATAAGATGAATGACATCAGACTAGAATTCTTAGAGAATAACACCAATGAGCTAATCACCCACTAGATTTTGTAGGCATTCTAAATAAGGGTTGAGTGCTCAACATTAAAGGTAAACAAATGATAGTGATGAAATTTCTTGATGGAATAAATAAGCACTAAACATTATCGATCAATGACCAAATAGTTTAGCTCGGTAGGATCTAGTGAACGATTAGCACAATAGACTCGTTGACCATTTATCTATCATCTACATAAAAACACTCTCAATGGGAATATCAAAGGCATCGACAAAGATATGAGAGGGGACGTCCGACTTTTGGGCTTGGAGGATTAGGGCTTGCATCATGAACTATTTAAGGCCCATGAAACTAGTTTGTCATTCATCTGTTCATTGGAAGAGAGGTGGGCCCACCGTGATTAAGTAGGTAAGACGTATAGTAATGTCTATAAACCATCACAGGTGGGGACCATGTCTACCAATTTGACCCAAAAAATCAAGAACATACTTTGGTGATTTGAGTGGCACAACTTCTAGAAATACCTTAACCTTTTCATGATCAGCTTGAGTGCTTGTCAAGAGATAATATGATGAAGCAGCTTACCGCAAGACATTGGAAAAGTGAATTTAGCTAGATTGAGACACAACCACTATCTCAACATTTGAGAAAATGGAGGGAGAGACGATGCAAGTGATCAATTTCATCACTAGAGAGTGAAAAAACATAAAGAAAAACATGCAGAAAATTGGTAAGGTATGGTGAGAAGATATCCTACATGCACTATTGAAAAGTACAGAGACCATTCCATAGTCTTTGGGATATCATGGGCCATTGGAACTTGATTGTAGCCACTATAGCCATAGAGAAAAGAATCGGTCTTGTGACTAGCTACTTAATCCAACATATTATCCAAAAAAGGAAGGGAAGAGGGCCCGGAAGAGTACACTATTCAACTTATGACTATATATACACATTCCCAATTGCTTAGTCTTCTTAAGGACTATGATGAATTGGGAGATCCATTTGGAATGCTCAATGGGTAGATTCACATAGGAAATTCTACCTAGAAACGATCCTCTCTAAGTTAATTCTTGTCCTCAACAGGATTCAATTCCCACCATCCAATACGACTGGGTTTCTTCATGCAATTCAAGGAGTTACATATTTCACATCTTTTGTGATTTTTTAATGCTCTCCTAATCATATGCTATGGTAACAATTCATGAGAGCAAGGAATAATGTTCTTGGATACATAATGGTCAATCTTCATTAATCTTCAAGAATATTTGGTAAAACATTTAAGGTGGTGTAACTAATCTTAGCAAACTTCAATGTTGACTTGATCTTGACCCTTCTTGGACTTTGTGGGTTTTCTTTCTAGCAAAGTAGGAGATAAGACAAGGCCTTTCTAAATTACATCCATTTTCCTCATCTCAAATTCAATTTTTTACATGGGTTTTATTTGGGGATATGATTGTTATGCATCACCCAAGAAACTAGTTTCCTTAGGTCTTCACCATTCGAGTCAACAACTTATATTATATTATCACATGAAGCATCAAGATACCTTTTGGGACGTGCTTGATAGATCATCCAATGTCTTTTCCTAGCTCTCTTATGATCTCTACGAACCTTATGGTTTATGAAAGTCTTCTCTTACATCAGGGTTCCTTGATAACTTTGAATCCTTGAGAACTTCATCTACGTTGGAAGAGGTAATAGTATAGGTGTGAAGTACTTGAATACAAGGAAGTACTTTAGCAATATCTCTTTCTTGCATATTCTTTAACTTTCAATAATGTATTTGTTCTTTTTATAGCATAAGATATAAGTTCAGAGGGACTTTTCCCCTTCTTAAGAGTTTTCATCCTTGAAAACTACCCAAGGCTTATTGAAAATTGTGCCCTTTCTCTTGCTCTGTATTAGAACTTGAATAAGTTTATAACAATCCTCCTTTGATCTCCTTGATTAAATGAACTATTCCAAGATTTGTTTTCTTTCTTTCCTCTAATTTAAGTAAACCTATTGTTGGAATTCAAGGGCTAACTCGTCAAGGAAGTAAGCACCAAGATGAAGAGACATAAAGCACAACCCAACAAAGGAGCCAACGAAGAAATGACTGATTGAAATGTATGTCAGAATTCTCAAGTGAAATCTTTAAAATAGTGATTTTTATCACAAACACTCATTGTAAATACCATTTCCTATTTTTGTAGCTCCATTATATGAAGCCAAGAAGTCCTTGAGATTGTGGAGCATTAGAAGTACCTAACTATCAATTTTCATATTTTTAAGACTTTGTTTCTGCCCTTAGATAGGCCCTAGAACCTAATCTTTAACTAGACTGGACACTAGGTCTAAACAGGGCCAAAGCTAGTAAAAAACTATAAAAAGGACTAGAAGGCTCGTTTTTGGGGAGGGGCAAGTTAAAGAATGAACTAAACCTAAAGCAATCGTAATCTTTTCTGAGTAATCAAAACTTCCATTGTGCCACTCTTTGTTCTACCTATGTGCACGTGTGTGTGTGTGTGTGAGTGCATGTGAGTGTGCTTCTCTTCCACCACATGTGCATCATTTGCTGGATGTCTTCATACCATCCTCATGTATTCCCGGATTGACAAGTAAAGGAGGTGATGCTTACGCTTGAGCTACACCAAATTTTGGCACCTTGCCGGGGATTGAGCTTTGAGGATGAGGGTGTGATGGTAAGACCTATAGTAGAGATGTTGGAAGCATAGGTATGATTTTCTTTCATTTGTTTTCATCATCTTCTTCATTTCTACACTCCATATCCATCCATCATCACCTTTACCATCGCGACCATATACCTCAATCTCCATTCACCTCCTCATTTCATTTGAGTGCGAGAGTGAGAGAGCGACTTGTGTGCGATTGTGTATTGTGCATTTTTTGAGATTTTTTGCAGGAATCAGCATCTTAGCATCTATACCAGCTCCAGCACGTAGAAAAATTTTGACTGTGGAGGTCTCGAAGCGTTGACTTTTGTCAATTGTGACCGACAAAAAAGTTGACCATTTTGCAAAACTATGTGCATAACCATGATGTTTAGGCCTAGGGGATCCCAAATGTGTGATTATTTCTTACAAATTCCATAATTTCCTGTACGAACTAGTCAATCGCGATCAGCATGGTCCACGAGTGATTGACCATGACTGAGGAGAACTGCCAAGGGAGAAAGGACAGGTAGGTTATTTACGTTTGAATTTGAAGATACAAAGAATCTTGCACTTTATAACTACAAAGATCAAACATTGTCAGAGCTTGAGATGTGGCATAAGAGATTAGGGCAAATTGGTGAGATAATCTTAAAGCAAATATGTAGAGATCAATGTGTGCTTGGGATACCTAATGTATCCAAGCAACACATTATCTATAAATGTGGTGCTTCTCAGTTTGGAAAATCTCACAGGTTACCTTTCTCCAAGAAAAGCTACATGCATGAGAACGAGTTGGAGCTTGTCCATACAGATGTATGGGGACCAAGTGAGGATTCCTAAATTTGTGGATCAAGGTATTATGTATCTTTATCCACGTCGTGGATCCTCCACAAATGATCCATATTTGTTGAACCTAACCTGCAAACCCTTTTACACAATCTTCCTAACACTCATCAAATTCTTAGTGATTGTAGGTACATATAGAACACTACGCAACAGATTTCTATTTCCATCAGAGGTTTTAACATTTCCTACCTTGACCACTGAGTGCTTGGTGTCATCACCTGTTTCTACTTGATGGGTTCCCATAGGTTCCTCAAGGTCAGAGAGAAGAGCTACATTGCCTGCCACATGGTTTGAGCATCTTGAGTCAACGTAGAAGAGATGTTCCTCAATCATACCTTGCTTTGAAGTCACATTCATTATCATAAGGGAATCCTCTTGTTTCTCTGTATAATTGTTGTATTCTTTCCTTGATTTGTGGCCTCCTTGGTAGTTGTTATGCTTAGCAGCCCGTAGACATGAGAGTTCAGGACACTTGAACATGTTCATTGCGTCTCTACTACATTGAAAGTTTAATTTCTTAATCTGAAGGGAAATAATGGAATTTGGAGTGCTGAAGGAAGGTCCTAGGAAGGTGAATGTGAAACCTATTTTTTTAAGGTAAAATTAAAAGAATCAAAGAATGAGAACTGAAGCTCAAGGGAGATCTCAGAAGACTTTGAAGTAAACAGACATGTCATCGCTCGCGGTCCACGTTAGCACCATAACATAAGTTAGTCCTTCTCTCAGGATGGGAACTATGTCGAGAAGGACTCTCATGGGGTACCAAGGCAGTCGAAGTGGCCAATTGAATAGAAAAAAATGGGGTACCAAGGCAGTCGAAGTGGCCAATTGAATAGAAAAAAAGTGAGAAGACCATCGAGTATTCCAACAGTATTTTACCGTGTGTAACCTTTTGGTATATAATCTGTTTTCTTTTTTCCAGTGAAAAAAAGAATTTTAGGAACGGAACACTCAATTTCATCATTTTCAATTGTAGATCTATATAAATTGGTGAATAAATTTATCTCACGTTTATAAATGAGTGCACATACCCGGTCCTTTTCCCTTGACAGACTGGATAAGTTGTGCAACGAATAAGAATGGCTTAGATAAACATATCACAATCGGAGGAAGAGAATGATGAACAAACTATCCCATCCCCTGGATATGCTTATGTTGTATTTACATTGGAGATGAATCTGGCGCACATTAAAGAATGAAACGAAAGTCGCAAGTACTTCGATGCTGTTGTGATACGAGGTGAGGCGACCCTTCGAAGCTCATTATTCACCGTAGTAGTCAAAATCCCCGTCTATGGTGATCTTGTCGTAGCGAAGGAGTGCTCTGCTGCCAATGTTACGCGTGTTAAGGAAGGCTTGCAGGCTGTAATGCTTGGGTCCTAATGAACACAAGTGGGTACTAATGCAGAGAGAGAGAGAGAGAGAGAGAGAGAGAGAGAGAGATGTGGGCGATGAGAAACAGATGATATCCTGATGCACGGCAAGTTCGCTCTATTTACAGGAAGTCAAGTAGTCAAGTAGGAGGAAGTTCCTGGTGTGTTTCCTCGTCGGGAATGTAGCGAGGATTTCCCAGTCGGGAAGGCGCTGTTGTCGTAGATCAACTCTAGTCGTGATGACTCGTGATTCAGGAATTGGATTTAAGAGTCAACACATTTGACGTAAAGGGTGCGCGATTTGTAACATACGTGCAAAATAATCAAAAAAGATCTTCAACGTCGCATTGATAACGATGACAGAGAGAAGCTTTGACATTGAAAACTCCTCCATTTTGGAAGTACTGAAAGTTAAGCTTCAAGAGAAACCTTCAAGAGAAACCTCCGAGTTTTGGAAATAAACTCAAATAAACTTCCGAGTTTCCACGAACTTGCAGGAAGCATCGAGCAAGTTGAGTTTTGGGTTTTGTTGAAGTAGCATGCAATACATTTTTAATGAACTTGCCCTTTTTGTTTATCTACCATCTTGTAATAAGGTCTAACTAACTCATTGCATAAAGATTGAATCCCCTTTAATATTCTAGGAGATATTTTTTAATTCAATATGCACTAGAATTTGTAGCACTTTTTCTCTTCGATTAGGAATTTCTTGCGCTTTGTTTACCGGACGATAAGATCTTCTTTAAAATGCTATAGTCCAAGGATGAAATAGAAGTGGAACATTCATAAATTCATACAATGTCATAAGTCATACAATTTCATAAATAGGTTAGAAGTGTAATTTGTGAAAGGTAATTGCAATGTCATACATCGTGGATAAACGAATAATGGCCATAAATTATCTCTAATACATTCAAATTGGTATTTAGACATAAACATCCAACTCACGATATCTCAAGTTCGACATGAGATATGCGTATATGATATGTTGGTACTGAATAAGCGACATGAGAACTATCCATGAGCATATTCTAGTATGGGTCACTACATATTATAAATATCTATCATTTTTCCTTATCGAAGTTAAGGGAATGAGATTCTTTCACTTTACAAGGAGTTACTTTTAACATTTTCTCCCATTTCTAGCGTTTGAAGATCTTGATGTCCTCATATCTCCACTAGACATGTTGTAGACCCACCATCGCAAAGCAAGCATCCAAGTACGTTGCTTTGGTCACGCCTCCTAGAAGCTACATAGACCACAAAACAGAATTTGGAGAAAGATTAAGATCCACACGTATCCAAATGACAAGAAGCACATGGTTTGAGCATGAAATAAATTTCACCATAGATATAACTGGGTTTGGAACTCTCGAAAGTCAGCATGAATGTTCGAAGTAAAGAAGGAGATGGAAAACAATTCCACTCTCGTCGATTCCAAAGTCGACTAAAAATTACGATTTTGTTCCTTTATACTTATCAAAGTGACCCTTTCCAAATGGAGTTTGGACAAAGTCTCGGATGAAAAATCCCTAAAGAATGTTTAGACATCAAGATAAGTCTAAAAATACTAGAAACAAATACATACTTATGGCTATAAACTCCTTAGGTGTAAAGAATCCTAGAACTTTAGAAAAATGGAGCATGAATACATTTGAATCTTTTTGCTAGGTGGAAATTAAATAAAAAGGTATAGAATAGGCATAAATTGGCAAGCAGTGCCTCTTTCGGTCCATAATGCTGACGTTGATGTTTCTTTATTCGCTAGCATTTACCAAGAGATCTAACATGCACTTCATGGACAAACTCGAGGGGGTTGGTGGGCCCCTTTGATCCTTCAAGTCTTCATTTGTGTCTTTGCTCCATCTCCATCTTGCAACTACTCAACCCTCCTTCCACATTTCCATGATCAATAAGCATGTAATGGGCATCTCAAGGTCACATTTGTTTGACGTCTTCTTGAGCTGCTTGGAACTTAAACTCATTTTTTCTTTCCAGGAACATGAGCTTCGCATTCCGCTAGACACTTATGGTTCCTAAAGTGACATGATTCAGTGTAAAGTCTTTTATTTCTAGCTCTATTATTTTGAAACACGTGTTCGGGAGCTCTAAAAGTGAAAACACAATCTCCGTGCTTTACTTTAAAAACCAACTATGGAATGCCTTTCTTTGAGACATTGATCCATAGGGATCATGACAATGATCCATAGGGATTAGTCCATGTGTGTGAGGGACAAGGGCCAGCTAGCCAAGGTGTGAAGCTTTGAGGATACTGTAAGGTGCCTAGTAGTAATGGCGATGAGTGTCGCATGATGGCCACATGTCAGCACTAGACCATTCCAAATCATTGCTATTTTTAGAGTACAAAAGGGTATATATGGATGGGAGGAGAGAGACACACACACATCATTCAAGTCTTTCTCTCAATTGGTATCGTTGCTTTTTTTAGAGTACAAGAGGGTATATATGGATGGCAGGAGAGACACACACACATCATTCAAGTCTTTCTCTCAAGTGGTATCAGATTACTAGTTTTCATGGGAGAATAATTTGTTTGTCACATGCATTCTTGGAGTTTCTTATGGCCTTGTTTGTGTTTTTTCTCCCAAATTGGCTTCTTCTTCGCCTGTTAGATCCTCCCCAGAAGAGCCCTATACAATGCGCATGCTGCTAGCGTAGAGGGGGGGGGGGAGAGAGAGAGAGAGAGAAAGAGAGAGAGAGAGAGAGAGAGAGAGAGAGAGAGAGAGAGAGAGAGAGAGAGAGAGAGAGAGAGAGAGAGAGAGAGAGAGAGAGAGAGAGAGAGAGTCTAAGCTCTCTTCTTTTCCTCTAAGTTGAAAGACGCAAGGACCGGAATGTTTATATGAGCATGGCCAAGCTGTTTCACCTTTGTATATGGGATATAAGCTCTTCTTGCACGCGTTCACAACTGCAAAATAAGTTTACAAAATTCCTTATTTTGCAAAGTTCATAGCCATAGTGCATGCTTGTTTAATTGAGCTATTTTGATCTATCTTCCTCCACATAGTTGGACATATCTTGAGTATCCCTCCTCTAGATTTAGAGATTTCTGTTGCTTTGGAAAGTCCTCTCAGAACTCTTTCTAGACAGTGATTGCAAGCAATACTTTGGCTTGCATCTTAGTTATTTTCAACGCTTGGGGTTTTACCCTTCTTCATCATCAACCCCCTTTCCAGCATCGTTTTGAAGAAAAAACTATCAAGAGAGCCTTGTGGAAGCTATTTAGAAGGCATGTGGAGCATCTCCAGGCCCTACATATACCTACAAATTATCTTTTAAACCTCTAAAAAGTTTCTTTGTTAATGTATATGCATTGTTGCTTTTGTTTTGCATCATATTGCATATAAGACATGCAAATTTTCATAATATCTAGAGTATGCACATAGTTAAGATGAGGAATCATATTGTACGATGCATGTATTCTTCTTTGCATAGACAGGTATGTATTTTCTTATAGGTTAGTGAGGAAAGAAAAATAAATTTGTCAGCATGTGTAATCCTCTTTATTTTATTTGTAGTTCGATTGTGCCTATGAACACTGTTCTTGGGGAAATTGTTTGATGATTACTTGGTAATTTTTTTAATTTTTATACTTACGTCATTATGGTGCCAAAATTCTTAGAAATTAAGTATTCATATGCATTAAAGAATACAGAACATACTAAAATTTTCTTGTTTCTTTATTTTTCTCATTCAAAAAAGGCTTGTGATTTGTTTCTTTTCCACTGCCACTTAATTATTTAGGCATACATAGAGCGTACTATTTGAAACTCACAAAAAATGTCAAATCAAAAAAATAAAAACATTAATTGACCATCACCATAACCTCGTATGGAGTTAGGACCATAAACCCCTTCTATGAGAGATACACTCATGGAATAGGAGCGTTTAGACCCCATGAGGACCATGAGTAGTATGATTACCAATCTAGAAATCACACTTTTTGATATCTTGATAAACGTGAGTGCGTCCAAGAAAGAGGAAGATGTGCTAGAGCCTAATTTTCCAGGATGGAGGTAGATGCTCCAGATGAGCATCAAAATCCAAAAGTCTCTAGAGATAACATCCTAGTTAGAGAGGCCAAATAGTAGCTTAGGGATCTTAAGCCTCCTAGATATCATGGTTCCACTAGTACTAGGATTATTGATGTTGTTCAACAGTGGATCTAAAAATGGGAGAAGCCCTTCCACTTGTGTCATATCATGGACAATAGAAACAGGATTTAGCAGGCGATGTATAAGAGTATGGACATCACCCATAGGTGGTACCATAAGATAGAATAAGATAACAAGGAACGCAAAACTTGGGATTAGTTCAAGATCTTATTCTACACTAATTTTGTATTGCCTAATGATAGGTGTAGCGCACTAGATACCTAGTTCTTCATCAGTTAGAAGAATCAGATAGTTTAGGACTATGGGGATAAGTATAGAGAGGTTGTTCTTAAAGTTTTTGTTGCTATCCTAGAGGTTCTCCAAGTCCACAAGTTCATCTTGAGACTGAGAGAAACTATTAGACCATTGGTGAGGAAATTATTTTATCTTGGCCTACTCTTCAAGATGAGGGGCATTTATGGTCATTTCTAGGACTCTCTTGTTTCTATGCAAAATTCATCTCTTCATATTGATTGATAGCATTCCCTATGACAAATTTGCTTCAAAGCAAAGTTCCATTTGCATGGAAGCAATAGCAGCAAGATAGGTTTGGTACTATGAATCAAGATGTTTTAGAGGCTCCTATTCTCAAAGTGGTAGATCCATGGACAAGCCTTTGAGTTAGAGACAGATGCTAGTTGCATAGTTATAGGGGTAGTTTTGAGCCAAGATAGCAGATAGATAGCTTTTGAGATCAAGAAATTGAGTAGTGCACAGTGCAATTGTTATGTGCATGAACACAAGTTGTATGCAGTGGTGCATGCACTTAAGTTTTGGAGACACTATCTTTATGTTGCAAACTTTAAGCTATACACAAATCACCACATACTTAAGTATTTTTGTAGTCAGCTAGATCTTCAAGGTAGACAAGCTAATTCGGTTGACGTCATGTAGGAGTTTCACATAGAAATCTTGTATAGAAGAGGCAAAGAGTATATAGTTGTTAATCCATTGTCAGAGACAATGTATTAAATGAGCTTTACATTTCTAGAAAGCTCATTGCTTCAGGAGATATAGGAAGCATAGGTGGAAGATCCACATTTTTTTTACAGATTATTAGAACCATCAATGATTACTCTATTATATGAGTGGGGATAGTTCCAATTGTTTCTTCACCTAGCAGAGTGAAAACGTCCATTCCATATTCCAATAACTCATAGGAAAAAATAGCCAAATAGAAAGGAAAGGTTTGCATACTAGATTCCCACAATTTGAGAAGAAAATTCATGCATGATAACCATGATGTGCCTTGCATAGGACATCCTAGGGTTGATAAGAGAATACAAGTTGTTAGAAGAAAATTTTGGTGGCATGGATTAGCAAGAGATGTCCACACTTATGTTCATCAATGCTTTATGTGTCAAGTGAGCAAAAAAAGATACTAGTTCTTTTGCATCCTTTACAGATTCTAGATCATAACTGTGATCGTGTATCCATGGACTTCATAATGAAGTCCGGTTACAATGGACCCAAAGAAAGGGGGATACTATCCTAGTTGTGGTAGAAATATTGAGCAAGATGGCTCATTTCATACCCACACAGGAGAGGATAAAATCTTCACAGGTAGCACAATTGTTTATCGAGCATGTCTTTAGACTGCATGGGCTATTGACATCCATAGTTTTAGATAGGGATGTGACATTCAGAGGATTCTTTTCGAAGTTTGTATTTGACAAACTAAAAGTTTCATTAAAGATGAGTAGTTGTGATCATCCTCAAACAGATGGTTAGACTGAGAGGGTCAATGAGATACTCGCGACATCTTGACGGCATATGTGTTTGAGAGACAGACAAATAGAGATAGTTACTTCCCACTAGTTGAGTTTTCTTATAATAATAGGCCTCATAAGGTGACAAGAATGTCTCCTTTTGAGATGAACTATGGCCTGAATCCCAATGCTCCCGCTATCTTAGGCATGCCAAAGAAATGTGCTAGTGCTTTGGAGTTCTTAGCAAACCTTGAAGCAAATTTATAAATAACTCAAGCTAAGATGCAGCAAGCCACTGATAGGGCTAAAAAGTATGCTGACACGAAGAGATCTCCTAGATCCTTTGACGAGCGAGATAGAGTCTTTCTTTGGGTAGCAGCTAGATCTACTTCACTCTCCACAGGGAAGTGTAGTAAGCTTTCACCAAGGTTTTGTGGACCTTGGAGGATAATTAAAAAGCTTATTGAATTTGCATAGCAATTAGAGCTTCCTTCAACTTCTAGAGTCCATCAAGTGTTTTGTGTTAGTAAACTTCAAAAGTATATTTCAAGGGAGGATAATCACATGGAGGGTATTGTTTCTTTGCACCAAAATGATAGCATGGATCATTCTCCAGATAGGACACTAGATCAGAGATAGAAGCGATTAAGGAATCGTGTCATCCAAGACTATCTAGTAGCTTGGAGATGATAACCACTTACTGACCCGACTTGGGAATCATAAGCTCCAGTTTGCAAGTACTTTCCCTCATTCATTTTTGAGGATTTGAAACTGATCCAAAGGGATCATAACATTGATCCATATGGATCAGCCCATGTGTGTGAGGGACAAGGGCCAGCTAGCTAAGGTCCCAAGCTCGGGGGATACCCAAAGGTACTTGGTAGTAATGGGGATGAGTGTTGCATGATGGCCACATGTTGACACTAGACCATTCTAGATCATTGCTATTTTTAGAGTACAAGAGGGTATATATGGATGGGAGGAGCCACATACACACACATATCATTCAAGTATTTCTCACATTTTCAAACATTTGCATGTGGTGGCCTTCCAAGAATTGAAACTAATTAAAAGGATGTGTTTGGCCCAAATTAATGGCTCAAATTAAAAAGGAGTGTTCATATCCCATAACCAAATCTTCAGAGTGGTAATTATATTGCCGGGTTATTTTTAAAATGTGCTTAGAAATATCTTAATGGTGTCAAAAGTTTTGACCTATATCTATCAAGATGGGTTAGGAAATGTCAAAACTTCTTTTTCTAGAACTCTTGGTTGCTAGACACATATTTTGTAGTGGTGAGAGTATCTTTTTGGACCATTATAGCAAGGTAATTAAGCAAATATTTATTTGAGAGAGATTGCATGCACAAAACATCATATTGACGCCATTGCATACTTTGTCTCAAGGGTGTGTATATAGTTTATATCCTATATGAGTAGGCACACTATTCCATACATATATCCATACATGGAGCATCTTGTCCAAGTCAAGTTTTCCACATAGGCTTTCTCTTTGTAATGTCCTTTGCATGAACCCACGTTAGCATATGTTTCATCTATGTCATTGCCCATCTTTTGTTAATGTAATTATATGCCTTTTACCCTTTTTGTTCATATGCATGTGCTGATTGGGATACCAAGAGTATCTGATGAGAATTTCCCATTCGAGTGAGTAACTTTGGTTCCAAATAAGTTTTTTCAATTTCCTTGGAGATTTGGCATGACTTCTATTCTGTTTGAAAATAGTCTTTGAATGTCCTAAAGTTGCAATGTTGGAGCAATCCTTATTTGCGAACTTAGACAAACTTGGTAAAAATTAGGTGCAATTTTTGTTGCAACATTAGAAAGTGCCCCTCGAGATCTTTCTAACCATATATAGCATTGTACCATTTGGTTCAAGAATGGCCCTCAAATTGCAAACCGTAAATTTGGTTTTCATCATGCTTTTCATCCAAAATGATTGACATTTCAATTAAAAGCATGCACGTATATTTATTTGGCCTTCAAATTTTCTTTTCACACCATGCGCCTTGCTTTTATCCAAAAGCATGTTTTTCTGGGACCCAATCCTCACTATATAAGGAGAGGCTCACTTGTCCACAATCATCCATCAAGATCAATCTAGATCAAGGATCTATAAGCTATTGTAGCTAATATCTTTGGTGATGAGCTAGGACTCAAGGAGAACATGTAGATTTTAATGAGTTTGGAGATAGCCAACGTTGTTCTTATTAACACATCCATTATGTGCATGTTGATTCTCGAGAATTCTAGATTCTACTTTAGGGTTTCTACTTGTGTTTCTTTTGTATCATGCACTTGCTTATTACTTAAACTTAGGAGGAACAATTGTTGCGGAACATAAGAGAAGGCCTAAATTAAGTTATGGTTTTTTTATCTTGACTGTTTGAAATAGCCTTTATCCTTTTTCTCCATATATTAACTCAAATGATTCACCTCTTTGGAACATTTTTACTCAACGTTTCTAACAAGCACCCTTAGGTTCAACCTCCATTCTGTTTTTGTATCATGCACACATATTGTAGTTGAAATTTTTAATTAGTAGTGTGTAGTAGCACTAATCGATTGTACTTTCTTAATTGACTTCTTAATTCCATCTAATGCCATTTATCTCTCTTGATCAAGTTAAGGTGTGTAATATCCTAAGGTTAAATGTTGGGAGATCCTTGATTTTACCTATGATTGATTTATTCGCCCTACCACACTTCCGACATTTTGTATCGGATCATAGTTGATATATACCCTTAACTCAAGATGAGTGAATATAGGGATAGACTTGAACAAGAAGATAGATTAGATGGAATGTGTAAGTATCCAATGTGGAATTTTATGATGATGAATTTGCAAGTATCCAAGGATCCATGGAGCATTGTCAATGGCAAGTACCCTAGACCAAGACAAGAAGAGGAGGATGTGACCTCTATATCCAAGAAAGTTGCTACTTGAATTTCTACACAGTAGACATGAAAGAAATGCTTCCATTGCATCCGGAACATCCCAAAACCTTAAGATCGACTGTCTTCTTCCTTGATTCTGACATCCAGAGACCATGCTTCAAATTGATGACATCATCAATTCGTAACCGCCCTAGAACCTCCCTTGGAAACCTCTACAAGGAGGCATTGACCACATTCATAAGCAGTCATGCCAATATCAATCTTGGGAGCTCAAGGAGTCGTGACTCCCAGGTAAGTACTCTTCAAGTTCGAGTTCTAGTTCTTGTCTTGTTCCTTGTTCTAGTCTAGTTCTTGGACATCCTATCTTGTCCTCTTCTAATCTCGTAGTATGAGATCCTGTCAAGTTCTTTCTTCTATCTAGTTCATCTTAGAGAAGGGAGTTCTTGTAATCCAGATATGTTGTCTCATACTTACGATGCCATGTTGTGGGATCTCCTGTATCATCTCTAATCGAGTTATTCATGCCTATCAGTCCCGAGTTGTGGGACATCTTGTATGAGTCACATATTCTTGTATTGTTTTCCCTTCGTGGGTGTTTTTGTTATCAGAAGTGTATTTCCAAAATCTTGTCTACTATAGTCAGAGAGCACAATCTAGTGCTCCGCTGATAATTTGGCAAGACAAGCTTCTATCCAAGACCAAGCATCATGGAGAATGCTTATGAAGAGATTGTAGCATCACTTCATAGTCTCCAACAACAAGTTGAGGACCTAACTCATTGACAGACACAAGTCGAGATGGGAAATCTTGTGCATATAGGTGCACTCTGCTGAGAGTTACAAGAATGAATGGGGAGTCTTCAAGCAAATCAAGTGGGTATTCAAGTGAATCAATGACCTAGTACATCATTTATGAAGGAACCCAAGATCTACATGCCAGAAGAGTTGGATGGGGATCGCACAAAGTTTCGTGGATTTCTCTAGCAAGTTACATTGTACATCCGTATTCAACGTGATAGATACCTTGATGAGGAATCCAAGGTCGGGTTTAATGGAACGTTGCTTTCTGGCCAAACATTATCATGGTTTGCCCCAATCTTGCAGAAGAACATGGCAGTACTTCAGGACTATGAGGGGTTTCTTCGAGAACTCTCTACCACATTTGGAGATGTAGATACAAGTCGAGTAGCAGAAACAAAACTTCGGAAGCCACGTCAAGGTAACCGCCCTACCTCTACCTATGCATTTGAATTTAGGCAGTTGATATGTGATCTCTCTTAGCATGAAGATTATTTCATAAGCCAATTTAGACGGGGTTTAAGATATGATGTGAAGGACCTTTTGATCACGATGCCAGACATTAAAACATTGAATGAATATATCACGCGTGCATCTTCATAGGATATGATTTGAATCAGAAACGATACAGGTTTTATAATCCATCCAAGAAGGCATTCATGGTCAGTAGAGATGTTGTCTTTGATCAAAATGATTCTTGGTTTGAAAGTGAATGCAGGAAAGTAAAGTTGCTTGAGTTTGTAGATAAGGATCCCCCAATTTCTAGATCAAGGTATTATGTATCTTTCATTGATGATTTCAGTAGATGGACTATCTTATGTTTTATGAAGCACAAGGATTAAGTATTCAGTTGCTTTAAGAAGTATCCTGCAATTGTTGAAAACCAAACAGGAAGAAGCCTAAAGAGACTAAGGTTAGATGGAGGAGGTGAGTACTTCTTAAACGCGTTTGATGCATTCTTGCGGGATAGAGGAATCAAAAGAGATGACTTTGGTCACATAATCTGAGATGCCTTGCTTGGGTTGCTTTCTATGAGTGGTAAACTGAATCCACAAATGGTTCTTCCTAGCCCTTGTGTTGGAAGAAAAATATGATGAAAATGTTTCCCAAGTCTCTTGGGGGTGTCTTACATTTCCTAATGTGTGGAAGAAGAAAGTCAGAGATAGGGTTAAGTAAGTATGACCTTCCTAGGGCATCTTTGGCACACCATGAATTTAGTCTTTCATGCTCCTCTCGTAGGTTGCCCTTTGCTTCTAAAAAATGGCATCTCCTCATTTCGTGAGATGTATCCATAGAGACTCCTTCCTTACAAGTATGTCTTCATCCTCAAGGACCATGCTTGGTAGTTGTTCCTGTCCAATTTATCAATGAAAGATGGAAAACCATCTTCCACTTTACCTTGACTTTCGTTTGACATCATTGCTGGGAAACATGGATGGACACTCCAAGAAATGAGTTGGCACTAGTAACTCTTGCTTTGTACCAGCCTTCTTTCAGTTTAGAGTTGAGTTGTTGACCCTTTCATCTTTCCAATGACACTAAATAAGTGCCTATGTACTTTGGAGATGATCCTTGTAATGATTGATTAAAAATAGATAACTTCAACATTCACAAATCATCAAAAAATGTATATTTTTGGTTCACACACCTGCTCCTTAGTAAGCTCAGTTCTCCTAGTATAGTAGGAATTAGAAAACTTCCATTTGGAGATATCAAACTAGCTTAAAGAACTAATTATTCTTAGTGGAATCACTTAAAATGATTCACTATACACAAAGCAATCCATTTAGCAAGTGTAGCATTACCCCTGATTTTTTAGGACCTCTATAGAGAATGATGAGTCACCACTTCGAGTCGTTTTCTCCCAATTCACCAAATGGAATGTCTTCAAAATTTTTCAGCACATAGAGGATTTTGGGCTGATTCCAACAAGTCATAGAACATTGAAATGATGGAGGAATGAGTGAGATATGAGGATTCAAAGTACACTCTTTTGAGTGAACATGGCAAAGAGATCAAGAGATGTAAGCAATGATCTATTGTGTTATATGACAATGTTGTACATGATAATTGGCATGATAAGCAATGCCCAATGATAGTGAGAAGTGTTGGCTATGAAGTGAGCCACACACTCTGTGCAAAGTGATCAAGTAAAGGTTTCCAGCATCCTTTTGAAGAACAAACTATCGGGAGAGTCTTCCAAACTTCAAAATATCTAGTGTATACACATAGTTAAGGTGTGAACTCATATTGTAAGATGCATGTATTCTTCTTTGCATAGACAGGTATGTAATTTCTTGTTAGCATGTGTAATCGCCTCTATTTTATTTGTAATTTGATTGTGCCTATCAGCACTGTTCTTGCGGAAATTGCTTGATGATTACTTGGTAATTTTTTTAAGTTTCAAAATTGTGTCATTATGGTGCCGAAATTTTTAGAAATTAACTATGCATATGCATTAAAGAATACAAAACATACTAAAAGTCTCTTGTTTCTTTATTTTTTTCATCGAGCAAAGGCTTGTGATTTGTTTCTTTTCCACTGCCACTTAACTATTTAGGCATAGATAGAGCGTACTATTTGAAAATCACAAAAAATGTGAATTCAAAAAATTAAGAACATTAATTGACCATCACCATCACCTAGTGTGGACTTAGAACCATCATCCCCTTCTAGGAGAGATACACTCATGGATGAACAACTTATAGACCCCATGAGGACCATGAGTAATAGGATTACCAATCTAGAAATCACACTTTTTGATATCTTGGTAAACGTGATTAGGTCCAAGAAAGAGGAAGATGTGCTATAGCCTGATTTTCTAGTATGGAGGTAGATGCTCCAGATGAGCATCAAACTCCAAAAGTCCCTAGAGATAACATCCTACTTAGAGAGCCCAGATAGTGGCTTAAGGATCTTAAGCCTCCTATATATCATGGTTCCACTAGTACTATGATTTTTGATGTTGTTCAACACTAGCTCGACAAGTGGGAGAAGTGCTTCAACTTGTGTCATATCATGGACAATAGACACAAGATTCAGCACGCCATGTATAAGCGTATGGACATCACCCATACGTGGTGGCATAAGATAGAACAAGATAATAGGGAGCGCAAAACTTGGGATTAGTTCAAGATCTTATTGTACACTAATTTTGTATTCGTGATGATAGGTCTAGTGCACTAGACACCTCGTTCTTCATTAGTTAGAAGAATCAAATAGTTGAGGACTATGGGGATAAGTATAGAGAGGTGCTTCTTAAAGATTTTGTTACTATCCTAGATTTTCTCCAAGTCCACAAGTTCATCTTGAGACCGAGAGAAACTATTAGACCATTGATGAGAAAATTATTTTATCTTGGGCTACTCCTAAAGATGAGGGGCATTTATGGTCCTTTCTAGGATTCTCCTTTTTCTATCCAAAATTCATCTCTGCAGGCTCCTATCCTCAAAGTGGTAGCCCCATGGAAAAGCCTTTGAGTAAGAGACAAATTCTAGTGGCATAGCCATAGGGGCAGTTTTGAGCCAAGATGGACGACCAATAGCTTTTGAGATCAAGAAATTGAGTAGTGCACAGTGAAATTGTCCTTTGCATGAACACGAGTTGTATGCAATGGTGCATGCACTTAAAGTTTGGAGACACTATCATTATGGTGCAAACTTGAATGTATACACAAATCACCATAGACTTAAGTATTTTTGTAGTCAGCTAGATCTTTGAGGTAGACAGGCTAATTTGGCTGAGGTCTTGTAGGAGTTTCACATGGAAATCTTGTATAGAAGAGGCAAAGTGTATATAGTTGTTGTTGCATTATCACGGACAGTGTATCAAATGAGCTTTAAAGTTCTAGAAAGCTCATTTCTTCAAGAGATAAACGAAGCATAGGTGGAAGATCCACATCTTTTTACAGGTTATTAGAACCATCACTGATGACTCTATTATAGAAGTGGGGACAGTGCCAACTGTTTCTTCACCTTGCAGAGTGAAAATGTCCATTCCATATTCCAACTGCTCATAGGAAAATTGAATAGCCAAACAAAAAGGAAAGGTTTGCATACCAAATTCCCACGATTTGAGAAGAAAATTCATGCATGATAACTATGATGTGCCTTGGGCAGGACATCCTAGCGTTGATAAGACAATATAGCTTGTTAGAAGAGCATTTTGGTGGCATGGATTAGTGAGAGATGTCCACACTTATGTTCATCAATGATTTATGTGTCAAGTCAACAAAATAGAAAGGGTAAAGACACCGCGTCTTTTGCATCCTTTACAAATGCTAGATCATAACTATGATAGTGTATCCATGGACTTCATAATGAAGTCGGGTTACCACGGACCCAAATAAAGACAGATACTATCCTAGTTGTGGTAGAAATATTGAGCAAGATGGCTCAGTTCATACCCATGCACGAGAGGATAGAAGCTCCAGTGAGAGCGCAATTGTTTATCGAGCATGTCTTCAGATTGCCTCGGCTATCGGCATCCATAGTTTTAGATAGGGATGTGATAGTCACATGATAATTTTGGAAGTTTGTATTTGACAAACTAAAAGTTTCATTAAAGATGAGTAGTTGTGATCATCCTCTGATAGATGGTCAGACTGAGAGGGTCAACGAGATACTGGAGGACATCTTGAGGGCATATGTGTTTGAGAGACAAACAAATTGAGATAGTTACTTGCCGCTAGTTGAGTTTGTTTATAAAAATAGGCCTCAAAAGGTGATAGGAATGTGTCCTTTTGAGATGAAGTATGGCATGAATCCCAATGCTCCCAGTACCTTAGGCATGCCAAAGAAATGTCCTAGTGCTTCGGAGTTCTTAGAAAAAATTGAAGCAAATTTAGAAATAGCTCAAGCTAAGATGCAACAAGGCACTGATAGGGCTAAAAAGTATGCTGACATGAAGAGATCTCCTAGATCCTTTGAGGAGCAAGATAGAGTCTTTCTTTGGGTACCAGCTAGATCTACTTCACTCTCCATAGGGAAGTGTAGTAAGCTTTCACCAAGGTTTTGTGGACCTTGGAAGATAGTTAAAAAGCTAATCGAATTGGCATTCCAATTAGAGCTTTCTCCAAACTCTAGAATCCATCCAGTGTTTTGTGTTAGTAAACTTCAAAAGTATATTTCTAGGGATGATAATCTCATGGAGGGTATTGTTTCTTTGCACGAAAGTGATAACATGGATCATTTTCCAGATAGGATACTAGATCGGAGATAGAAGCGATTAAGGAATCGTGTCATTCAAGAGTATCTAGTAGCTTGAAGACAATTAACACTTACTAACTCTACTTGGGAATCATAAGCTCTGGTTCGGAAGTACTTTCCCTCATTGATCGTTGAGGATCTGAAAGTGATGCAAAGGGATCATAACATTGATCCATAGGGATCAGCCTATGTGTGTGAGGGACAAGGGCCAGCTATCCAAGGTCCCATGCTCGGGGGATACCCAAAGATACTTGATAGTAATGGGTATGATTTTTGCATGATGGCCACATGTTGACACTAGACCATTCTAGATAATTTCTATTTTTAGAGTACAAGAGGGTATATAAGGATGGGAGGAGACACACACACATCATTCACGTATTTCTCACATTTTCAAACATTTTCTTGTGGTGGCTATCCAAGTACTGAAACTAATCAAAAGGATGTGTTTGGCTCAAAATATTGGCTCAAATTAAAAAGGAGTGTTCATATCCCATAACGAAATCTTTAGACTGATAATTATATTCCGGGGTTATTTTTAAAATGTCGTTAAACATATCTTAATGGTGTCAAAGTTTTTGACCATTATATAGCAAGATGGGTTAGGAAATGTCAAAACTTCTTTTTTCTAGATCTCTTGGTTTCTAAACACGTATTTTGTAGTGATTAGATTATCTTCTGGGACCATTATAGCAAGTTAATTAAGCAAATACTTATTTGAGAGAGATTGCATGCACAAAAGATCATATTGAGGCCATGACATACTATGTCTCAAGGTTGTGTATATAGGTTTAAATCCTACATGAGTACGCACACTATTCCATACATATATCCATACATGGAGCATCCTGTCCAAGTCAGGTTTTCCACATAAGCTTTTTCTGTGTAAGGTCCTTTTCATGACCCTAGGTTAGCATACATGTTTCATCTATGTCATTGTCCATCTTTTGTTAATGTAATCATATGCCTTTTACCCTCTTTGTCCATATGAATGGGGTGATTGGGATACCAAGAGTATCTTATGAAAATTTCTCATTCGACTTAGTAACTTTGGTTCCAAACAAGTTTTTTCAGTTTTCTATGGAGATTTGGCATGAGTTCTATTCTGTTTGAAACTAGGCTGAGAGTGTCCTAAAGTTCCAATGTTGGAGTAATCCTTATTTGAGGACTTAGACAAACTTTGGTTAAAAATAGGCACAATATTTGTTGCAACATTAGAAAGTGCCCGTCGAGATCTTGCCAATGATATATAGCAGTGCACCATTTGGTTCCAGATTGGCCCTCCAATCGCAAAGCCTAAATTTTCTTTTCATCATGCTTTTCATCCAAAATCATTGACACTTCAATTAAAAGCATGCACATATATTTATTTGGCTTCCAAATTTGCTTTTCATACCATGTGCCTTCCTTTATCCAAAAGCATGTTTTTTTGGGCCCCAATCCTCACTATATAAGGTGAGGCTCACTTGTGCACAATCATCCATCAAGATCAATCTAGATCAAGGATCTATAGGCTATTTTAGCTCATATCTTGGGTGATGAGCTAGGACTCAAGGAGAACATGTAGGATTTAATGAGTTTGGAGATAGCCAACATTTTTCTTATTAACACATCCATTATGTGCATGTTTCTTCTCGAGAATTCTAGCTTCTACTTGTGTTTTTTTTGTATCATGCCCCAACTCATTCTAGATCATTGCTATTTATAGAGTACAAGAGGGTATATATGGATGGGAGGAGAGACACACACACATCATTCAAGTATTCCTCATATTTTCAAACATTTGCATGTGGTGGCTATCCAAGTAGTGAAACTAATTAAAAGGATGTGTTTAGCTCAAATTAAAAAGGAGTGTTCATATCCCGTAACAAAATCTTCGGAGTGGTAATTATATTGCCGGGTTATTTTTAAAATGTGGTTAGACATATCTTAATGGTGGCAAAGTTTTTTACCATTATCTAGGAAGATGGGTTAGGAAATGTCAAAACTTCTTTTTTCTAGAGCTCTTGGTTGCTAAACACGTATTTTGTAGTGATTAATTTATCTCTTGGAACCATTATAGCAAGTTCATTAAGCAAATATTTATTTGAGAGTGATTCCACGCACAATACATCATATTGAGGCCATGACATACTATGTCTCAAGGGTGTACATATAGGATTATATCCTACATGAGTGGGCACACTATTCCATACATATATCCACACATGGATCATCCTGTCCAAGTCAGGCTTTCCACATAAGTTTTTTCTTTTTAAGGTCCTTTGCAGACCCTACGTTAGCATACATGTTTCATCTATGTCATTGCCCATCTTTTGTTAATGTAATCATATGCTGTTTACCCTTTTTGTCCATATGCATGTGGTGATTGGGATACCAAGATTATCTTATGAAAATTTCCCATTCGACTAAGTAACTTTGGTTCCAAGCGGGTTCTTTCAATTTTCTATGGAGAGCTGGCATGACTTCTCTTCTGTTTGAAAATAGTCTCAGAATGTCCTAAATTTCCAATGTATGGAGCAATCCTTATTTGAGAACTTAGACAAACTTTGATAAAAAACAGAGACAATTTTTGTTGCAACATTAGAAAGTGCCCCTCGAGATCTTTCAAACGATATATAGCATTGTACCATTTGGTTCTAGATTGGCCCTCAGATTGCAAAGCCTAAATTGACTTTTCATCATGCTTTTCATCCAAAATGATTGACACTTCAATCAAAAGCATGCACATATATTTATTTTGCCTTTGAATTTTCTTTTCACGCCATGCGCATTGCTTTTATCCAAAAGCATGTTTTTTTGGGGCCCAATCCTCACTATATAAGGAGAGGCTCACTTGTCCACAATTCATCCATCAAGATCAATCTAGATCAAGGATCCATAGGCTATTTTAGCTAATATCTTGGGTGATGAGCTAGGATGCAAGGAGTGTTGATATATTTAGGTAGTGATGTGTGTGAACACACTAGGACTGTTGAGGCACTTTTTTCCCTCTTTAGGAGGTTTTTTTCCCCCGGCTTGTATATATGCCTATTGCCCTAATGGGCTACTTATCTTTGTATATTCTCTTGTAATACATTCAGCATTGTGTGTTGTGCTCCAAGCTTCTTCTTCTTCCTTGTGTTGTTCGCATGCTTCCGCAGACGTCTAACTCCAACAATTGGTATCAGAGCACGTCGTCGTCGCAGTCTCAGAATCACATGAAATTTGGTGAGCATGTTTCAGAGATCTGAGCTCATTTCGGCCTCCGAATGCACTATCATAGCGCTTGTCAGGTTATTTAACCTTTTTGTGCCAAAGCTATATACTAGTTTGTGTTTGTCAGTATAAGCGTCTCGAAGTTTGCTACAGGTCTAGCGGAATTTGTCTGGGTAGTTCTGTTCAACATTTTGAGATACAGTCAATTTTCTGCATCAAGGTAGTTTAGTCACCGGCCATGGCTGAAAGGAGTGATGTATTCCGTATGTCGGCTGTTGAGGATAAGTTGGATGGTACTAACTACCCGTTATGGGCTTATACCAACATTATGTAGGGTGTCAAAAAACGTCCTATCACACCTGCAACCGTTACAACTACAGGTAATGAAGCTAATGCAGAAGGTGTGGAAGATGATGATATTCTGCATATTCTTATTCGTCCTACAGTTTTTGCTGCACCTACTGTAGAGCAAGCTCGTTGGGATGGCAAAGATGCCCAGGCACATGCATTGATAGCTTTCTCTATCAAACGTGCCATTATTCCTCATATTCGGTCTTGTAGAACAGCTAAGGATGTTTGGGATACACTTACCACATTGTATCAAGCTAGGAATGAGGCTCGTGTTGCTTACCTCCGAAAAGAGTTGGAGAGTGAGCACATGAATGAAGGTGATCCTATGGACATTTTCCTAACAAAGATCAAAGATTTGAAGGAAGAGTTGATTTATGCTGATGAGGTTATACAGATAGATCACTTGTGCAGACCGTTTTGAATGGTCCTCCTGATTCATATTATAGTTTTGCTTCTACTCTTTGGTTGATGATGAAACGCAATCCAAATGCCTTGTCATTTGAGGAGTTAGTCTCTGTTCTGTTGCACGAAGATCAATCTACGCAAAACAGGTCCATTATGCATGTTGCAGATCTAGCTTTCCTCCCTAGTCAGAAGGGCAAAGGAAAATGGAGCTCTTCTACTAGTAAGCAGAAATTTGCAAATGCTGCACATTTGAACAACCAAGACAAAGATGAGAAAAAAATCAGAAAAGCAGAAATTGTTCTCTAAGTACTGTAAAGGGAATGATCATATCATAAAGAACTGTCCAAAACTGGCTGCAAAAGAGGCAAAGAAGAAAGAGGTTGGAATGGTTGTTGCAGAAGCCTCTACACCAAAAACGGAGTCTGCTAATCTTGCGTAGGAAGAAGAATTGGTGTTTACTACTGTTTGCAGTTTCGACCCATCTTCTCATGAGCAGTGCATGTCTACAGTGGACTCAAATGTTTGGTACTTTGACAGTGGGTTGACCAAACATATAACCTCGCAGCACAATTTCTTCTCTTCACTCGAGTCTGCCTCTACTAGGAATACTGTTACATGCACCAACAACTCCTCTTATCCTATTATGGGAGTTGGTAAGATCAATTTGACTACTACTGATGGTAGTTCTTTCACTTTGTCAGATTCTTTATTTATGCCAGGGATCAAGAAGAACCTTTTATCAATTTCTCCATTAGCCAAGATTGGCTTGGTTGTGAAATTTGTTGACGATAGGTGTACAGTTCATGATCTGTCAAATGGCGATATGATTATTGCTTCTGGCATTTTATGTCATGGGCTGTATAAGCTCATACACTATGAAAGATCTCTAAATTATTTGGCATCTGCAGTACATGATTCTCAGGATATGTTAGATGCAAAGCTTTGGCATGCACGCTTTGGTCATCTGAATTTTGCTAGTTTGCTACGCCGGCAGAAATCTAAAATGGTGTCCTCTTTGCCCAAACTTGAGGCACCTAGAAAACATGTTTGTGAAGGCTGTATTTTCGTATAGTTGACAGGTATAAGGCTAGGTTTGTTGCAAAGGGTTATGCACAGGAAAGAGTGTTGGTGCAATTCACAAACCTTCACATTTGGCTTGTAGTCCATACATATATGAAGAAGCATAGGAACCAATGCTAGAAGATAATTACCCTCTTTACTCTTTGTGAAAGTCATATTTGACTTCGAATCTTTGTAAGCACCTACCAAGAAGAACTCGTGGAAATGTTTGGAGTTGATTGATGGAATATCTCCTATAATGGAGGATTACCCTTTTCAGAGGAAGCCAAAATTTGAATTCAAATTCAAATTGAAAGCGAAGTCTTATAAACCTCTAAGAAAAAGTCGCGGGTAGAAGACTTATCATCCCGAGCATTTCATTGTACTTTCTAAGTGTGTGTGAGGCATACACATTAGCCTACACCTTTCTCTACCATTAGGCAATGATCATCATGCCTATGGCATTGTACAACATTGTTCATTTTTGAGTTCTCTGTCATAGGCTCTATGAGTCAGTTAATGTGTGCAGCTCATATCTCACTCATTTCTCCACCAACTTCAAAGATATATAGCTTTTTGGAACCCCTCAAAGTCTTCTACATACTGTTAAAATTTGAAGGATTTCTATTCAGCCATTTCAGAGAGAAGTCCATCGAGGTGATGACTGGTCGAAGTCTGCAACAGTCCTAAAAAATCGGGGGTAAAGGTTTACTTGCTAGATTAATTTCTCTAAGCATAGTTAATCTTTTTAAGTGATTTCACTTGAAATAGTAAGCTTGCTAAGTTAATTAGATATCCCTAAAAGGAAAGTTTTTCCAATTCCTACTGTGCTCGTCATACTAAGCAAAAGATGTAGCAGGTGTATTGTCAAAAATAGAAGGTTTTCTTGAAGACTTGAAGTTCAAAGTAGTCTATTTTTATTCAATCTTTTCATACATCATTTCCAAAGTACATAGGCCATTTTATGGTGTTATTAGAAAGCTAAGAAGGTCTACTTATAAACTCCGAAGCATCAAAGGGCTGGTATAAAGCAGGATTTGGCAGTACCTACTGATCATCTTGAAGTGTCCATCCATCATTCCCAATAGTGGTATCACAAAAAAGTTAAGGTAAAATGGGAGATGGTATTCCTTCATTTATTGATAAATTGGTCAGGAACAACAATCAGGCATGGTCTCTAAGGATGAAGACATACCTACAAGGAAAGAGTCTTTATGGATACATCTCAAGAAATGAGGAATTGCCCACATTCAAAACCAGAGGACTACCAACAAAGGAAGATCATGAAAAGCTCAATACATGGTGTGCCAAGGATGCATTAGCAAGGTCTTACTTACTCAACTCCATCTCTAATTTTCTTTTGCCACATATTAGAAACTCTAAGACATCCGAAGAGACTTGGGAAACCTTGTCATCCTATTTCTCTTCCAACACAAGGGCCAAAAAAAACCAATCGTGGCCTGAATTCACCACACCAAGGAAGCAATCTAAGCAGGCTATTTCCAAGTATGTGACTAAGATTAAAGATGTAGCAGATCAGTTAGCAAGCATAGGAGAAGAGATTGAAGAAGAGCAGATAGTAAGGCAAGTGATCAATGGGATTAAAGCTGATGACAAATGGGGAGAAGCTTCACCACTACCATGGACCTATACATGGACATGCAAATTCCAGATCTTACCACTCTCATGGGATAATTGTTCACTCATGAATCCAAGGTCAACAAGGATGGAGACTCATCCAAAGGTAATACCTCTTCTGCCCTATACACTAATAAAAGTAAGTCTAAAGATGAAGGCAAGAACAAGAAAGGAGAGGATGATGGCACTACCTCCCAAGCCAACTATGCAGGGAGAGGTAGATCATCAAGAGGAAGGGGCAGAGGAGGTAAACAAGGTAGGGGGAGATCCTATAACTCTTCACCATGCAACATTTGTGGTTTATCAAATCCTACTATAGATGAGTGTTTCAAGAATTACAAGAATCAGAGAGGAAGAGGATATCAAAGAGGTGGATACTCAGAATCAAGAGGCAGATTCAACCATCACCAAGGATACAACAACAACTACAATAACAACTACAAAAACAACTATAATGGCAACTACCAAGGAGGATTGAAATCGAGAAAGGATTACAACAACTCTACAAAAGAGAAAGATGATTCTCTTTTGATTATGAACATGACTTCAGAACCAGGTACAAATGATGACCATCTCTTCTACATTGACTCAGGATGCTCAAATCATGTTGCTAGCAATGTAGCTCTACTCTGTAACCTTAAAAAACCAAGAGGTAAGCATCAAGTACAAACAGGTGATAACACCAAGCACTCAGTAGTTAAAGTTGGAAATGTTAACACTTGTGATGGAAATCAAAACTTGTTGAGTAGGGTACTATAAGTACCAACCATTACAAAAAACTTGATGAGTGTTGGACAGATTGTGGAAAAAGGTTTGTTGGTCAGATTCAACCAATTTGGAGCGTTTGTGGAGGATCCCAAGCATGGGTTCAAGAGAATTGCTAAAGGAGTAAAGACAGATAGACTTTTTACTTTTGAGCTAGAAGATACAAAGAATATTGCACTCTACAACTATAAAGATCAAACACTTTCAGAGCTTGAGATTTGGCATAAAAGATTAGGTCATATAGGAGAAAGAACCTTGAAACAAATATGTAGGGATCAATGTGTAATTGGAATACCTAATGTTTCCAAACAACACATGATTTATAAATGTGGTGCTTGTGAGTTTGGGAAGTCTCACAGGTTACCCTTCTCAAGGAAAGGATACATGCATGCGGACTACCTAGAACTTGTCCATACAAATGTATGGGGACCAAGAAGAGACCCCTCAATCTCATGATCAAGGTACTATGTATCTTTTATTGATGATTATAGCAGGTGGACTGTATTGTACTTTATATTGAAGCACAAAGATGAAGTGTTCAACTATTTTAAAAAGTATCTTGCACTTGTTTAGAATCAGACAGGGAAGAATCTAAAGAGGCTAAGGTCAGATGGAGGAGGTGAGTACTTCTCCAATGAGTTTGAAGCATTCTTGTAGGACAGAGGAATCAAGAGAGAAATCACCACAAGGTTTTCTAAACAAAATGGGGTAGCTGAGAGAAGAAATAGATTGATTGTTGAAACAGCCAGGTCAATGTTGAATGAAAAAAAGTTAGCTAACTATTCATGGGCAGAGAGTGTATCTACTGCCACTTACCTTATAAACAAGTTAACATCCAAATCCCTTGATGGGATGACTCCTTATGAAGCATGGCATGGGAAGAGACCCTCACTTGATCATTGTAGGATATTTTAATGCATAGCATATGTACACTTTCCTGCTCAGATAAGAGGTAAACTAGACCATAAAGCTGAGAAATGTATATTTATTGGATATAATCTGAATCAGAAATGGTACAGGTTCTACAACCCTTCAAATTAGGGATTCATGGTTAGTAGAGATGTTGTCTTTGATGAAAATGATTCTTGGTATGAGAATGAATGCAGGAAGATTAAACTACCCTATGACTTGGAGGAGGAGTTTCCAAGTCTTGCTAAGGAGGAACCTACTCAGAATGAAGACACCAATTCAGATGATGAAGGCATTATCAATCTTGAAGAATTCAAGGCATGGAAGTCCAAAGGCAAACTCAAGATGAAGAAACTTGAAGACATACCTGAATCTTCAACTCAATCAATCAGAAGATCACAATGGGAGAGCAAAAAACCTATCAGATATGCGTATGACACCTCTCCTGTTACTAAACATTCTATTTATCTTTGCAAAGATTTGTCAATTGAAGAACGAGGATCATATGAAGAAGCAAAAACTAAGACACAATGGAAGGAAGCTATGGATGAGGAGATTGAAGCACTCAAAGAAAGTGACACATGGGAACTAGTACCAAAGAAACAGTCCATGAAGGTAATTGGATCGAGATGGATCTATAAACTCAAGAAAAATTCTTATGGGTCAATAAACAGGTACAAAGCCAGATTGGTGGCCAAGGTTTTTTCACAAACCCAAGGCATTGACTATAAAGAAACATTCTCACCTATAGCCAAGATGCCAACCATCAGGGTATTGGTAAGTGTGGCCGCATCTAGACATTGGAACATGTATCAATTGGATGTAAAAAATGCATTTCTTAATGCATGATTTTAGAGGAGGTATATATGTCACAACCTCTTGGCTATGAGGATCCTAACAAGGTAACATATGTATGCAAATTAAAAAAAGGCTCTTTATGGATTGAAGCAGGCACCTAGGGCATGGAATCAGAGGTTGACCACATACCTTCAAGACCAAGGTTTTGTCATGAGCAAGGTAGACACTTCTATATTCATCAAGAGATGTAATTCAAAAGTAATATACCTATGTGTATATATTGATGATATCATACTTACAGGTAATGATGTCAATGGAATCACACAAATCAAGAACCATATGATGAAGGAGTTCAAGATCATTGATCTTGGTTTACTAAAGTATTTTCTTGGACTTGAGTTAGTCTATACTAACTGTGGAATCTATATTACTCAGAAAAAATACATACAGGATATGTTAAAGAAGTTTCATTTGCAGGATGCAAAAGTTGCAAATGCTCCAATAGAGGTAAACCTTAAACTAAGTGCCCATGAAGGTGATGAAATTGATGTTATTACAGGTTACCAAAGCATTGTGGGAAGCTTGAACTATGCTACCTTGACAAGGATACATATTGCATATGTAGTTAGTGTGCTAAGTCAGCTCATGCACAAGCCAAGAGTACCTCACTTAGAAGCTGCCAAAACAATTCTAAAATATCTCAAAGGCACTCAACATCATGGTTTGTATTTTCCTTACACATCAGACTTGGACATAAAGATCTATTCAGATGCAAATTGGGCAGGATGTAACGATGATGGGAGGAGGACTTCTGGATACATTTCATTTACAGGTGATAAACCAATATCATGGTCTTCAAAGAAGCAACCTACCATTGCCTTATCTTCTACTCAGGCAGAATATAGAGGATTGGCTAATGCTACCCAAGAAGCCATATGGATCAAGTTATTGTACACAGATTTGGGTTTGTATACTAGGTCACCATTGATATTTGGAGATAATACAAGCTCACTTCACCTTGCAGCTATTCCTATTTATCATGCCAGGACAAGCATTTAGAGGTCCATTACTATTATGTGAGAGAGAAGCTATTAAGCAAGGACATTCAACTAACATATGTATCAACCAACATGCAGTGTGCAGATTTGTTAATTAAAGCATTGGATGGAACCAAATTTTGGATGTTCAAATCAATGATTGGATTGCAAGATATACATGAAGACTGAAGATGAAGAACAAGCCAAAATGTTTGGCTTGAGGGGGAGCTGTTGATGCAATTCACGAGCCTTCACATTTGCCTTGTATTCCATGCATATATGAAGAAGCATAGGAACCAATGCTAGAAGATAATTACCCTGTTTACTCTTTGTAAAAGTCATATTTGACTTCGAATCTTTGTAAGCACCTACCAAGAAGAGCTTGTGGAAACGTTAGGAGTTGATTCATGGAATATCTCCTATAATGGAGGATTACCTTTTTTAGAGGAAGCCAAAATTTTAATTCAAATTCAAATTGAAAGTGAACTCTTATATAAACCTCTTAGAAAAAGTCACGGGTAGAAGACTCATCATCCCGAGCATTTCATTGTACTTTTTGAGTTTGTGTCAGGCATACATAGTAGCCTACACCTTTCTCTACCATTACACAATGATCATCATGCCTATGGCATTGTACAACATTGTTCATTAATACATTAAAATCACATTGTTCATTTCTGAGTTCTTTGTCATAGTCAATATCAGTCAGTCAACGTGTGCAGCTTAAATCTCACTCATTTCTCCACCAAATTCGAAGATCTATAGCTTGTTGGAACCAGCGCAAAGTCTTCTACATACTGTTAAAAGTGAAGACTTCCATTCATCCATTTCAGTGAAAAGTCTATCGATGTGATCACAGGTCGAAGTCTGCAATAGTCCTAAAAAATCGGGGGTAAAGATTTACTTGCTAAATTATTTTCTCTGAGCATAGTTAATCTTTCTAAGTGATTTCACTTGAAATAGTTAGCTTGCTAAGCTAGTTAGATACCCCTAAAAGGAATTTTTCCAATTCCTACTGTGCTGGCCATACTGAGCAAAAGATGCAGCATGTGTATTGTCAAAAATAGAAGGTTTTCTTGAAGACTTGAAGTTCAAAGTAGTTTGTTTCGATTCAATCTTTTCATACATCATTTCCAAAGTACATAGGCCATTTTATGGTGTTATTAGAAAGCTAAGAAGGTCTACTTATCAACTCTCAAGCATCAACGAGCTGGTAGAAAGCAGGATTTGGCAGTTCCTACTCATCATCTTGAAGTGTCCATCCATCATGCCCAATAGTGGTATCAGAGCAAAGTTAAGGTAAAATGGGAGATGGTTTTCCTACAATTATTGAAAAATTGTACAAGAAAAACTATCAGGCATGGTCTTTAAGGATAAAGACATACCTAGAAGGAAGGAGTCTTTATGGATACATCTTAGGAGATGAGGAATTGCCAACATTCAAAATCAAAGGACTACCAACAAAGGAAGAACATGAAAAGTTCAATACATGGTGTGCCATGGATGCATTAGCAAGGTCTTACTTATTCAACTCCTTCTCTGATTTTCTTTTGCCACATATTAGAAAATCTAAGACATCCCAAGAGACTTGGGAAACCTTGTAATCCTATTTCTCTTCCAACACGGGCCATAAAAAAACCAATTGTGGATTGAATTCACCACACTAAGGAAGCAACTTAAGCAGGCTATTTCAGAGTATGTGACTAAGATTAAAGAGGTAGTAGATCATTTAGCAAGCATAGGAGAAGAGATTGAAGAAGAGGAGATGTTAATGCAAGTGATCAATGGGATTAAAGCTGATGACAAATGGGAAAGCTTCACCACTTCCATGGACCTATACATGGACATGCAAATTCGAGATCTTACCACTCTCATGGGACAATTGTTCACTCATGAAGCCAAGCTCAACAAGAATGGAGACTCTTCCAAAGGTAATAGCTCTTCTGCCCTAATACTGATAAAAGTAAGTCCAAAGATAAAGGCAAGAACAAGAAAGGAGAGGATGAAGGCACTACCTCCCAAGCCAACTATGCAGGGAGAGGTAGATCATCAAAGAGGAAGGGGCAAAGGAGGTAAGCAAGGTAGGGGGAGATCCTATAACACCTCACCATGCAACATTTGTGGTTTATCAAATCATACTACAGATGAGTGTTTCAGGAATTACAAGAATCACTAACGAAGAGGATGTCAAAGAGGTGGATAATCACAGTCAAGAGATAGATTCAACCATCACCAAGGATACAACAACAACTACAATAACAACTACAACAAAAACTATAATGGAAACTACCAAGGAGGATTCAAATCCAGAAAGGATTACAACTATACAGAAGAGCAAGATCATTCTCTTCTAATTATGAACATGACTTCAAAACCAGATACAAATGATGACCATCTCTTCTACATTGACTGAGGATGCTCAAATCATGTGGCTGGCAATGTAGCTCTACTCTCTGACCTTGAAGAACCAAGAGGTAAGCATCAAGTACAAATAGGTGATGACACCAAGTACTCAGTAGTTAAAGTTGGAAATGTTAAGACTTGTGATGGAAATTAAAACTTGTTGAGTAGCGTACTATATGTACCAACCATTACAAAAAACTTGATGAGTGTTGGAGAGATTCTGGAAAAAGGCTTGCAGGTCAGATTCAACCGATTTGGAGCATTTGTGGAGGATCCCAAGCATGGGTTCAAGAGAATTTCTAAAGAAGTAAAGACAGGTAGACATTTTACTTTTGAGCTAGAAGATACAAAGAATATTGCACTCTACAATTATAAAGATCAAACACTTTCAGAGCTTGAGATTTGGCATAAAAGATTAGGGCATGTAGGAGAGAGAACCTTGAAACAAATATGCAGGGATCAACGTATAATTGGAATACATAATGTTTCCAAACAACACATGATTTATAAATGTGGTGCTTGTGAGTTTGGGAAGTCTCATAGGTTACCCTTCTCAAGGAAAATATACATGCATGAGGACTACATAGAACTTGTCCATACACATGTATGGGGACCAAGCAAAGACACTTAAGTATTTGTGTAGTCAGCTAGATCTTTGAGGTAGACAGGCTAATTCGGCTGAGGTCTTGTAGTCGTTTCACATGGAAATCTTGTATAGAAGAGGAAAAGTGGATATAGTTGTTGTTGCATTATCACGGAGAATGTATCAAATGAGCTTTAAAGTTCTAGAAAGCTCCTTGCTTCAAGAGATAAGGGAAGCATAGGTGGAAGATCCACATTTTTTTACAGGTTATTAGAACCATCAGTGATGACTCTAGCAGAGGAGTGGGGTCAGCTCCAACTGTTTCTTCACCTAGCAGAGTGAAAATGTCCATTCCATATTCCAATTGCTCATAGGAAAATTGAATAGCCAAACAAAAAGGAAAGGTTTGCATACCAAGTTCCCATGATTTGAGAAGAAAATTCATGCATGATAACCAGGATGTGCCTTGCGCAGGACATCCTAGCGTTGATAAGACAATACAGCTTGTTAGAAGAACATTTTGGTGGCATGGATTAGCGAGAGATGTCCACACTTATGTTCATCAATGCTTTATGTCTCAATTCAACAAAATAGAAAGGGTAAAGACACCAGGTCTTTTGCATCCTTTACAGATTCTAGATGATCACTATGATAGTGTATACATGGACTTCATAATGAAGTCGGGTTACCATGGACCCAAATAAAGTGGGATACTATCCTAGTTGTGGTAGACATGCACAAGAGGATAGAAGCTCCAATGATAGCGCAATTGTTTATCGAGCATGTCTTCAGATTGCATGGGCTATTGGCATCCATAGTTTTAGATAGGGATGTGATAGTCACAAGATACTTTTGGAAGTTTGTATTTGACAAACTAAAAGTTTCATTAAAGATGAGTAGTTGTGATCATCCTCAGATAGATGGTCAGACTGAGAGGGTCAATGAGATACTCAAGGACATCTTGAGGGCATATGTGTTTGAGAGACAGACATATTGAGATAGTTACTTGCCACTAGTTGAGTTTCCTTATAACAATAGGCCTCATAAGATGATAGGAATGTCTTCTTTTGAGATGAAGTATGGCATGAATCCCAATGCTCTGAGTACCTTAGGCATTCCAAATAATTGTCCTAGTGCTTCAGAGTTCTTAGAAAAACTTGAAGCAAATTTAGAAATAGCTCAAGCTAAGATGCAACAAGCCCTTGTATGCTGACACGAAGAAGTGTAGTAAGCTTTCACCAAAGTTTTGTGGACCTTGGAAGATAGTTAAAAAGCTTATTGAATTGGCATACCAATTAGAGCTTCATCCAAACTCTAGTATCCATCGAGTGTTTTGTGTTAGTAAACTTCAAAAGTATATTTCTAGGGATGATAATCTCATGGAGGGTATCGTTTACCCTTTTTGTCCATATGCATGCGGTGATTGGGATACCAAGAGTATCTTATGAAAATTTCCCATTCCACTTACTAACTTTGGTTCCAAACAAGTTTTGTTAGTTTTTTATGGAGATTTGGCATGAGTTCTATTCTCTTTGAAACTAGGCTCAGAATATCCTAAAGTTCCAATGTTGAAGAAAATCCTTATTTGAGGACTTAGACAAACTTTGGTTAAAACTAGGCACAATTTTTGTTGCAACATTAGAAAGTGCGCCTCGAGATCTTTCCAATGATATATAGTAGTGTACCATTTGGTTCCAGATTGGCCCTCGAATTGCAAAGCCAATATTTGCTTTTCATCATGCTTTTCAGCCAAAATCATTGACACTTCAATTAAAAGCATGCACATATATTTATTTGGCCTCGAAATTTGCTTTTCACACCATGTGCCTTGCTTTTATCCAGAAGCATGTTTTTTTGGACCCCAATCCTCACTATATAAGGAGAGGCTCACTTGTGCACAATCTTCCATCAAGATTAATCTAGATCAAGGATCTAGGCTATTTTAGCTCATATCTTGGGTGATGAGCTAGGACTCAAGGAGAACATGTAGATTCTAATGAGTTTGGCGATAGCCAACATTGTTCTTATTAACACATCCAATATGTGCATGTTGCTTCTCGAGAATTCTAGAAGTGAGCCACACAATCTATACCATGTGTTTGGCTTCAATCTTAGTTATTTTCAAAGCTTGTAGTTTGACCCTTCTTCATCATCAACCCTCTTTCCAACATCATTTTGAAGAACAAACTATGGGGAGAGGCTTCCAAAGCTATTTAGAAGGCATGTGGACCATCTTGAGCCCCTTCATACACCTACAGATTATCTTTTAAACCTCTAAGTAAGTTTCTTTGTTAATTAATATGCATTGTTGCTTTCTTTTTCCATCATATTGCATATAGGGCATGCACTTTTGCATAATATCTAGTGTATACACATGTATTTTCTTGTAGGTTAGTGAGGAAAGAAAAATAAATTTGTTAGCATGTGTAATCGCATTTATTTTATTTGCAGTTCGATTGTGCCTATCAACACTGTTCTTGCGGAAATTGCTTGATGATTACTTGGTAATTTTTTAGAGTTTCAAAATTAGGTCATTATGGTGCCAAAAGTTTTAGAAATTAACTATGCATATGCATTGAAGAATACAAAACATACTAAAAGTTTCTTGTTTATTTATGTTTAGGCAAAGATAGAGCGTACTATTTGAAAATCAGAAAAAAAAGTCAATTCAAGAAACTAAAAACATTAATTGACCATCACCATCACCTAGTATGGACATAGAACCATCATCCCCTTCTAGGAGAGATACACTCATTAAACAACAACTTATAGATCCCATGAGGACCATGAGTAATAGGATTACCAATCTAGAAATCACACTTTTTGATATCTCGATAAACGTGAGTAGGTCCAAGAAAGAGGAACATGTGCTAGAGCCTGATTTTCTAGTATGGAGGTAGATGCTCCAGATGAGCATCAAACTCCAAAAGTCCCTAGAGATAGCATCCTAGTTAGAGAGGCCAGATAGTGGCTTAAGGATCTTAAGCGTCCTAGATCTCATGGTCCCACTAGTACTAGGATTATTGATGTTGTTCAACACTAGCTCGACAAGCGGGAGAAGTGCTTCCACTTGTGTTATATCATGGTTAATAGACACAAGATTCAGCATGCCATGTATAAGCATATGGACATCACCCATAGGTGGTGGCATAAGATAGAAGAAGATAACAGGGAATGCAAAACTTGGGATTAGTTCAATATCTTATTCTACACTAATCTTGTATTACGTGATGATAAGTCTTGTGCACGACACATGGTTCTTCATCAGTTAGAAGAATCAAATAGTTGAGGACTATGGGGATAAGTATAGAGAGGCGCTTCTTAAAGATTTTGTTACTATCCTAGAGTTTCTCCAAGTCCACAAGTTCATTTTGAGACTGAGAGAAACTATTAGACCATTCATGAGGAAATTATTTTATCTTGGGCTACTCCTCAAGATGAGGGGCATTTATGTTCATTTCTAGAGTTCTCTAGAGTTCCCTTCAGGCTCCTATCCTCAAAGTGGTAGACCCACAGAAAAGCCTTTGAGTAAGAGACAGATTCTAATCGCATAGCCATAGGGGCAGTTTTGAGCCAAGATGGACGACCAATAGCTTTTGAGATCAAGAAATTGAGTAGTGCACAGTGCAATTGTCCTGTGCATGAAAACAAGTTGTATGCAATGGTGCATACACTTAAAGTTTGGAGACACTATCTTTATGGTGCAAACTTTAAGGTATACACAAATCACCATACACTTAAGTATTTGTGTAGTCAGCTAGATCTTTGAGGTGGACAAGCTAATTCGGCTGAGTTCTTGTAGGAGTTTCACATGGAAATCTTGTATAGAAGAGGCAAAGTGTATATAGTTGTTGTTGCATTATCACGGACAATGTATCAAATGAGCTTTAAAGTTCTACAAAGCACCTTGCTTCAAGAGATAAAGGAAGCATAGGTGGAAGATCCACATTTTTTTACAGGTTATTAGAACCATCAGTGATGACTCTATTATAGGAGTGGGGATAGTTCCAAATGTTTCTTCACCTAGTAGAGTGAAAATGTCCATTCCATATTCCAACTGCTCATAGGAAACTTGAATAGCAAACAAAAAGGAAAAGTTTGCATACCAATTTCCCATGATTTGAGAAGAAAATTCATGCATGATAACCATGATGTGCCTTGCGTAGGACATCCTAGCGTTGATAAGACAATACAGCTTGTTAGAAGAACATTTTGGTGGCATGGATTAGCGAGAGATGTCCACACTTATGTTCATCAATGCTTTATGTGTTAATTCAACAAAATAGAAAGGGTAAAGACACGAGGTCTTTTGCATCCTTTACAGATTCTAGATGATAACTATGATAGTGTATGCATGGACTTCATAATGAAGTCGGGTTACCACGGACCCAAATAAAGTGGGATACTATCCTAGTTGTGGTACACATATTGAGCAAGATGGCTCATTTGATACCCATGCACGAGAGGATAGAAGCTCCAATGATAGCGCAATTGTTTATCGAGCATGTCTTCAGATTGCATGGGCTATCGCCATCCATAGTTTTAGATAGGGATGTGATAGTCACAAGATACTTTTGGAAGTTTGTATTTGACAAACTTAAAGTTTCATTAAAGATGAGTAGTTGTGATCATCCTCAGATAGATGGTCAGAATGAGAGGGTCAATGAGATACTCGAGGACATCTTGAGGGCATATGTGTTTGAGAGACAGACAGATTGAGATAGTTACTTGCCACTAGTTGGGTTTGCTTATAACAATAGGCCTCATAAGGTGAGAGGAATGTCTCCTTTTGAGATGAAGTATGGCATGAATCCCAATGCTCTGAGTACCTTAGGCATGCCAAATAAATGTCCTAGTGATTCGGAGTTCTTAAAAAAACTTGAAGCAAATTTAGAAATAGCTCATGCTAAGATGCAACAAGCCACTATATGCTGACACGAAGAGATCTCGTAGATCCTTTGAGGAGCAAGATAGAGTCTTTCTTTGGGTACCAGCTAGATCTACTTCACTCTCCAAAGGGAAGTGTAGTAAGCTTTCACTAAAGTTTTGTGGACCTTGGAAGATAGTTAAAAAGCTTATTGAATTGGCATACCAATTAGAGCTTCCTCGAAACTCTAGAATCCATCTAGTGTTTTGTGTTACTAAACTTCAAAAGTATATTTCTAGGGATGATAATCTCATGGAGGGTATTGTTTGTTTGCAAGAAAGTGATAGCATGGATCATTCTCCAGAAAGGATACTAGATCGGAGATAGAAGCGATTAAGGAATCATGTCATCCAGGCGTATCTAGTAGCTTGGAGATGATTACCACTTACTGACTCTACTTGGGAATCATAAGCTCTGGTTCCCATGTACTTTCCCTCATTGATCATTGAGGATCTGAAACTGATGCAAAGGGATTATAACATTGATCTATCCGGATCAGCCTATGTGTGTGAGGGACAAGGGCCAGCTATCCAAGGTCCCAAGCTTGGGGGATACCCAAAGGTACTTGATAGTAATGGGGATGAGTTTGCATGATGGCCACATGTCGACACTAGACCATTCTAGATCATTTCTATTTCTAGAGTACAAGAGTATATATATGGATGGGAGGAGACACACACACACACATACACATCATTCACGTATTTCTCACATTTTCAAACATTTTCTTCTGGGTCCATTATAGCAAGTTAATTAAGCAAATCTTTATTTGAGAGAGATTGCACGCACAAAACATCACATTGAGGCCATGACATACTATGTCTCAAGGTTCTGTATATAGATTTATATCCTACATGATTCCATACATATATCCATACATGAAGCATCCTGTCCAAGTCAGGTTTTCCACATAAGGTTTTTTTCTGTAAGGTCCTTTGCATGACCCTACATTAGCATACATGTTTCATCTATGTTATTATCCATCTTTTGTTAATGTAATCATATGCCTTTTGCCCTCTTTGTCCATATGCATGCAGTGATTGGGATACCAAGAGTAGCTTATGAAAATTTCCCATTCGACTTAGTAACTTTGGTTCCAAACAAGTTTTTTCAGTTTTCTATGGAGATTTGGCATGAGTTCTATTCTGTTTGGAACTAGGCTCAGAATGTCCTAAAGTTCCAATGTTGCAATAATCCTTATTTGCGGACTTAGACAGACTTTGGTTAAAAATAGGCACAATTTTTGTTCCAACATTAGAAAGTGCCCCTCGAGATCGTTCCAATGATATATAGCAGTGTACCATTTGGTTCCAGATTGGCCCTGGAATCGCAAAGCCTAAATTTTCTTTCATCATGCTTTTCATCCAAAATCATTGACACTTCAATTAAAAGCATGCACATATATTTTTGGGCCTCCGAATTCGCTTTTCACACCATGTGCCTTGCTTGTATCCAAAAGCATGTTTTTTTGGGCCCCAATCCTCACTATATAAGGAGAGGCTCACTTGTGCACAATCATCCATCAAGATCAATCTAGATCAAGGATCTATAGGCTATTTTAGCTCATATCTTGGGTGATGAGCTAGGACTCAAGGAGAACATGTAGATTTTAATGAGTTTGGAGATAGCCAACATTGTTCTTATTAACACATCCATTATGTGCATGTTGCTTCTCGAGAATTCTAGCTTCTACTTGTGTTTTTTTTGTATCATGCCCCAACTCATTCTAGATCATTGCTTTTTTTAGAGTGCTAGAGGGTATATATGGATGGGAGGAGAGACACACACACACACACATCATTCAAGTATTTCTCATATTTTCAAACATTTGCATGTGGTGGCTATCCAAGTACTGAAACTAATTTTCCAGGATGGAGTTAGATGCTCCAGACGAGCATCAAAATCCAAAAGTCTCTAGAGATGATCATTGATATTTTTAGAGTACAAGAGGGTATATATGGATGGGAGGAGAGACACACACACACACACACATCATTCAAGTATTTCTCATATTTTTGAACATTTGCATGTGGTGGCTATCCAAGTACTGAAACTAATTAAAAGGATGTGTTTGGCTCAAATTAAAAACGAGTGTTCATATCGCATAATGAAATCTTCGGAGTGGTAATTATATTGCCGGGTTATTTTTAAAATGTGGTTAGACATATCTTAATGGTGGCAAAATTTTTTACCATATCGCATAATGAAATCTTCGGAGTGGTAATTATATTGCCGGGTTATTTTTAAAATGTGGTTAGACATATCTTAATGGTGGCAAGATGGGATAGGAAATGTCAAAAATTCTTTCTTCTAGAGCTCTTGGTTGCTAAGCACGTATTTTGTAGTGATTAGATTATCTTTTGGAACCATTATCGCATGTTAATTAAGCAAATATTTATTTGAGAGTGATTCCACGCACAAAACATCATATTGAGGCCATGACATACTATGTCTCAAGGGTGTACAAATAAGATTATATCCTACATGAGTAGGCACACTATTCCATACATATATCCACACATGGAGCATCCTGTCCAAGTCAGGCTTTCCTCATAAGTTTTTTCTTTTTAAGGTCCTTTGCAGACACTACGCTAGCATACATGTTTCATCTATGTAATTGCCCATCTTTTGTTAATGTAATCATATGCCGTTTACCCTTTTTGTCCATATGCATGTGGTGATTGGGATACCAAGAGTATCTTATGAAAATTTCCAATTCGACTTAGTAACTTTGGTTCCGAACAAGTTTTTTCAATTTTCTACGGAGATCTGGCATGACTTCTATTCTGTTCGAAAATAGTCTCAGAATGTCCTAAATTTCCAATGTATGGAGCAATCCTTATTTGAGGACTTAGACAAACTTTGGTAAAAAATAGAGAAAATTTTTGTTTCAACATTAGAAAGTGCCCCTCGAGATCTTTCGAACGATATATAGCATTGTACCATTTGGTTCCAGATTGGCCCTCAGATTGCAAAGCCTAAATTTGCTTTTCATCATGCTTTTCATCCAAAATGATAGACACTTCAATTCAAAGCATGCAGATATATTTATTTGGCCTTCGAATTTGCTTTTCACACCATGCGCGTTGCTTTTATCCAAACGCATGTTTTTTGCCCCCAATCCTCACTATATAAGGAGAGGCTTACTTGTCCACAATCATCCATCAAGATCAATCTAGATCAAGGATCCATAGGCTATTTTAGCTAATATCTTGGGTGATGAGATAGGACGCAAGGAGTGTTGATATATTTAGGTAGTGATGTGTGTGAACACACAAGGACCGTCGGGGCAAATTTTTCCTTCTTAAGGAGGTTTTTTTCCCTCGGCTTGTATATACACATATTGCCCTAATGGGCTACTTATCTTTGTACATTGTCTAGTAATACATTCAGTATTGTGTGTTGTGCTCCAAGCTTCTTCTTCTTCCTTGTGCTGTTCACATGCTTCCACAGACGTCTAACTCCAACAATTGGTATCAGAGTAGGTCGTCCCTTCATCTAGGGCGCCCTCGACACTCCTCCATTTGTAGTCTCAGAATCGCATGAAATTTGGTGAGCATACTTAGGGTATTTCAGAGATCTGAGCTCATTTCGGCCTCCGAACGCACTATCATAGCGCTTGTGTAGGCTATTTTATCTTTTTGTGCCAAAGCTATATACCAATTTCTTTTTGCCAGTATAAGCGTCTCGAAGTCTGGTACATGTCTAGCGGAATTTGTCTGGGTAGTTCTGCTTAAATTTTTGAGATACAGTCAATTTTCTGCATCAAGGTATTTTAGTGATCGACCATGGCTGAAAGCAGTGATGTATTCTGTATGTTGGCTATTGAGGATAAGTTGGATGGTAGCAAGTACCCTTTTATGGTCTTATATGATGCGACATGTGTTGGTTGCAAAAGGAGTGTGGAACATTGTGCAAGGTGTCAAAAAATGTCCTATCACATCTGCAACTGTTATAACTGCAGGTACTGAAGCTGATGCAGAAGGTGTCAAAGATGATGATATTCTGCATATTGTTGTTCTTGCTATAGTTTATGGTGCACCTACTATAGAGAAGGCTCGTTGGGATGGCAGAGATGCCCAGGCACATGCATTGATAGCTTTTTCTGTCAAACATGCCATTATTCGTCATATTCGCTCTTGCAAAATAGCTAAGGATGCATGGGATACACTTACGACATTGTATCAAGCTAGGAATGAGGTTCGTGTTGCTTACCTCTGAAAAGAGTTGAAGAGTGAGCACATGAATGAAGGTAATTCTATGGACAGTCTCCTAACAAAGATCAAAGATTTGCAGGAACAATTGATTTCTACTGATGGGGTTATACCAGATAGCTCACTTGTGGAGACCATTTTGAATTGTCTTCCTGATTCATATCAGAGTTTTGCTTCCACTCTTCGGTTGATGATGAAAGGCAATCCAAATGCCTTTTCATCTGAGGAGTTAGTCTCTGTTCTGTTGCAGGAAGATCAGTCGAGGCAAAACAGGTCCATTATGCGTGTTGCAGATCAAGCTTTCCTGGCTAGTCAGAAGGGCAAAGGAAAATGGAGCTCTTCTACTGGAAGCAGAAATCTGCAAATGCTGCACATTCAAAGAACTAAGAAAAAGATGAGAAAAAATCAGAAAAGTAGAAATTGTTCTGTAAGTATTGTAATGGGTGTGATCATATCATAAAGAAGTGTCCAAAACTGGCTGCAAAAGAGCCAAAGAAGAAAGAGGCTGGAATGGTTGTTGCTGAAGCCTCTACACCAAAAACGGAGTCTGCTAATCTTGTGCAGGAAGAAGAATGGGCGTTTACTACTGTTTGCAGTTTCGACCCTTCTTCTCATGAGGAGTGCATGTGTACAGTGGACTCAGATGTTTGGTACTTTGACAGTGGGGTGACCAAACATATTACCTCGCAGCGCAATTTCTTCTCTTCACTCGAGTCTGCCCCTACAAGGAATACTGTTACATGCACCAACAACTCCTCTTATCCTATTATGGGAGTTGGTAAGATCATTTTGACTACTGCTGATGGTAGTTCTTTCACTTTGTCAGATGCTTTATTTGTGCTAGGGATCAAGAAGAACCTGTTATCAATTTCTGCATTAGCCAATATTGGCTTGGTTGCGAAATTTGTTGACAACAGGTGTACAGTTCATGATCTCTCAAATGGCGATTTGATTATTGCTTCAGGCATTTTATGTCATGTGTAGTACATGATTCTCAGGCTACGTGAGATCCAAAGCTGTGGCATGCACGCTTTCATCAAGTGAGTTTTGCTAGTTTGCTATGCCTACACAAATCTGAAATGGTGTCTTCTTTGCCCAAACTTAAGGCACCTAGAAAACATGTTTGTGAAGGTTGTATTTTCGGCAAAATGAACTGTTCGTCCTTTCCAAAAGATGCTTCAGTTTGGGCTACTTAGAAATTGCAGCTTGTACATAGTGATGTCTGTGGTCCTATGCAGAGACCTTCTTTTGGGAATTATTTTTACTTCGTGACTTTCATCGATGATTTTTCCAGGCATGCATGGGTATATCCATTGAAGGCAAACTCCAAAGTGTTCATGTGCTTCAAACAATTTTTGGTTTTGGCTGAAAATCTGTCAACATGTAAAATGGGTACCCTCCGTTCTGATCGAGGGGGGGAATATATGTCTTCTGATTTTAATGCATTTCTGGCTCAACGTGGGATAAAACACTAGTGTATAGTGTCGTATACACCTCAAGAGAATGGAGTAGCTGAAGGAAAGAACATATCACTCATGGAGATGGGGATATGTTCAGGCTCTCATAGTGCCTCTTTTGCATTAGATTGCTATGCTATCGCTGCATCTAGCCTCTATTATGAGAATGAGCCTATTTTGTTTGATGAAGCACAAAATTCAGAAACTTGGATGGCTGCTATGCAATTTGAATATCATGCTATAATGAAGAATGGTACTTGGTCTTTATATGACTTGCCTCCAGGAAAGAACGCCATTGTCACTAAGTGGGTATACAAGCTGAAGCGTAAACTGGATGGTATAGTTGATAGGCATAAGGCTAGGCTTGTTGCAAAGGGTTATGCATAGGAAAGAGTGTTGGTGCAATTCACAACGCTTCACATTTGGCTTGTGAAATGGTAGAAGATAACTACCCTCGTTACTCTTTGTAAAAGTCATATTTGACTTAGAATCTTTGTAAGCACCTACCAAGAAGAACTCGTGGAAAACTTAGGAGTTGATTGATGGAATATCTCCTATAATGGAGGATTACCTTTTTTAGAGGAAGCCAAAATTTGAATTCAAATTCAAATTGAAAGTGAATTCTTATATAAACCTCTAAGAAAAAGTCGCGGGTAGAAGACTCATCATCCCGAGCATTTAATTAAACTTTTTGAGTGTGTGTGAGGCATACACAGCAGCCTACACCTTTCTCTACCATTAGGCAATGATCATCATGCCTATGGCATTGTACAACATTGTTCATTAATATATTAAGATCACATTTTTCATTTTTGAGTTTTCTATCATAGTCTCTATCACTCGGTCAACTTGTGTAGCTCATATCTCACTCATTTCTCCAACAAATTCAAAGATCTATAGCTTGTTGGAACCAGCTCAAGGTCTTCTACATATTCTTTTAATTTGAAGGATTTATATTCAGCCATTTCAGACAAGAGTCGGTCGAGGTGATCATTGGTCGAAGTCTCCAACAATTATAAAAAATCAAGGGTAAAGGTTTACTTGCTAAATTAATTTCTCTGAGCATAGTTAATATTTTTAAGTGATTTCAATTGAAATAGTTATCTTGCTAAGCTGATTAGATACCCATAAAAGGAAGTTTTCCAATTCCTAATGTGCTGGTCATACTGAGCAAAAGATGTAGCAGGTGTATTGTAAAAAATAGAAGGTTTTCTTGAAGACTTGAGGTTCAAAGTAGTCTGTTTTGATTCAATCTTTTCATACATCATTTACAAAGTACATAGGCCATTTTATAGTGTTATTGGAAAGATAAGAAGGTCTACTTATCAACTCTGAAGCATCATAGGGCTGGTACAAAGCAGGATTTGGCAGTACCTACTCATCATCTTGAAGTGTCCATCCATCATTCCCAATAGTGGTATCAGAGCAAAGCTAAGGTAAAATGGGAGATGGTTTTCCTTCATTTATTGATAAATTGGACAGGAACAAGTATCAAGCATGGTCTCTAAGGATGAAGAAATACGTACAAGGAAGGAGTCTTTATGGATACACCACATTCAAAACCAGAGGACTACCAACAAAGGACGAACATGAAAAGCTCCTCCAAGTCAAATTGACTTTTACAAATAAAGAATCCATAGCAATGGTTCTCATGGATCTTCAATCAATTGCACATAAAGTCTTCTCATGCCTAGCCGAGTGTGTAGGATTCGTATTTGCACCAAAAATTATTAGTAGTTACAACAAGACGGGTAATGGGTCCAACAAAGTTCAATCCCCACTTTTGAAAAGGCTCTAGGGGTAAGATTGGATGCAGTGGAAAATGGGAACATGGAAGATGCTAGTCAATGCATTGGCAAGGGTTGCAAAGATGAACATATTGACATATGTCATGTTGCCTGGTAGGCCACCGCAACCTACTTTGTACAACTTCTTATGCGCTAAGTTTGTAGAAAAATGGCCATCAATAGGATAGGAATGATCAAGAGTTGACAGCAAAGCAACTTCATGGCTTTGCACACTTTGGCACCAAGCCATAGGCTGATTGGAGTGATTAATTTGGCCAACAATAAGGCAATGTCACCAACTATACAATGATCCATTATAGGTAGAGTATTAGTGGGTCAACCCATTGTTAAAAAGATCGCTTGTGTATCATTATAAGAGGTCAGAAATCCCATGTCATAAATAGTAGGACAAGAGTCATCTACTCGAGTAGGAGCTTCACCAAAGCCCGAACAAGAGAGAAAGTCAGCCAAAGCGAGAATAACACCAATGAGCTAATCAACCATTAGATTCTGTAGGCATACTAAATAAGTAAGGGTTAAGTGATCAACATTAAAGGTAAAACTCTCATATTGTTGAAATTTCGTGATGGAATAAATAAGGACTAGATATTATCATCAATGACCAAATACTTTATCTTGATAGGATCGAGTGAGTGATAAGCATAATAAACTCATCGACCATTTATCTATCATCTACATAAAAACACTCCTTCAAGAACTATTTAAGGCCCATGAAACTAGTTTGTCATTCATTCGTTCATTGGAAGAGAGGTGGGCCCACCGTGATTAAGTAGGTAAGAAGAATAGTAATCTCTATAAACCATCAGAGATGGAGACCATGTCTACCAATTTGACCCAAAAAAGCAAGAACGAATAGTAATCTCTATAAACCATCACAGATGGAGACCATGTCTACCAATTTGACCCAAAAAAGCAAGAACATACTTTGGTGATTTCAGTGGTACAACTTCTAGAAATACTTTAACCTTGTCACCATTAGCTTGAGCGCTTTTCAAGAGATAATATGACGAAGCAGCTTACCGCAAGACATTGCAAAAGTGAATTTACCTAGACTCAACTTATGACAATATATACACATTCGCAATTGCTTAGTCTTCTTAGGGACTATGATGAGTCGGGAGATCCATTTGGAATGGTCAGTGGGTAGATTCACATAGGACATTCTACCTAGAAATGATCCTCTCTAAGTTAATTCTTGTCCCACTATAGCAGTAGGGCTAAAGTAGTATGCAACATCCACAACTTTGTGTGAGTGAGAACTTATCACAAATAGTTCATTTTTGATTTGCGAAAACTATGTAAAAGTGTACTCAAAGTGAATTGGATTTGTTGACAATGCCACTGGTTGATGTCTTTCGCATCTATTTTATTATATTGTTTCCTAAAATTCAAGAAACTACAATATATTCCACTACCTTGATATTTCGGCATCTCTGACATAGGTCATGAGTACTAATCCTTGTGAAGGGCAACCCTTAAACTACGTCACGCCAAGCACAATATCCTCTCAATTCCTCAACCTAGAGTGTAGGGGGAGCGGGCCATGCTTAGCAGCCCGTAGACATGAAACTTCACGACACTTGAAAGTTTAAATTCTTAATCTGAAGGGAAATAATGGAATTTGGAGTGCTGAAGGAAGGTCCTAGGAAAGTGAATGTGAAACCTATTTTTTTTTTTAGGTAAAATTAAAAGAATCAAAGAATCAAAGAATGAGTGCACATACCCGGTCCTTTTCCCTTGACAGACTGGATAAGTTGTGCAACGAATAAGAATGGCTTGGATAAACATATGACAATCGGAGGAAGAGAATGATGAATAGTTAGAGGAGAACAAACTATCCGATCCCCTGAATCTGGCGCACATTACAGAATGAAACGAAAGTCGCAAGTACTTCGATGCTGTTGCGATACGAGGTGAGGCGACCCTCCGAAGCTCATTATTCACCGTAGTAGTCGAAATCCCCGTCTATGGTGATCTTCTCGTAGCGAAGGGGTGCTCTGCTGCCAATAGTATTCTTCACCTGCCCGCTTCGCATAACGAGGATGCTAGGGGAGTCCTCCCGCACTCGTAGCGTCTCACTGTCGCCGGGCCCTAATATGCTTTCGGACATCACCGCGCTTCGACATTTGGCTTGTAGCTTGATGGTGCAACCGCTTTGATTGCAAACTGTGATATTCCGCGACATGGCGCAGTTATGTGTATATGCTCGCGCGTACGTGTGTTAAGGAAGGCTTGCAGGCTGTAATGCTTGGGTACTAACGAACACAAGTGGGTACTATATGCTCGCGCGTACGTGTGTTAAGGAAGGCTTGCAGGCTGTAATGCTTGGGTACAAATGAACACAAGTGGGTACTAATGCAGAGAGAGAAAGAGATGTGGGCGATGAGAAAGAGATGATATCTTGATGCACGGCTGGGGAGAATGAACACAATGGATTTCGAAACACCAAGTTCGCTCTATTTACAGCAATTGTGGTACTATGATTACAGGGCAGTCGTAGTCAAGTAGGAGGAAGTTCCTGGTGTGTTTCCTCGTCGGGAATGTAGCGAGGATTTCCCAGTCAGGATCTGCCGCCGCGCTTATGCGAACAGAAGTTTAGGGTCAAGGCGGGGAAGGCGCTGTTGTCGTAGATCAACTCTAGTCGTGATGACTCGTGATTCAGCAATGGGATTTAAGGAGTCAACACATTTGACGTAAGGGGTGCGCGATTTGTAACATACGTGCAAAGTAATCAAAAAAGTTCTTCAACGTCGCATTGATAACGATGACAGGGAGAAGCTTTGACATTGAAAACTCCTCGATTTTGGAAGTACTGAAAGTTAAGCTCCCCTTTAGTAAGACGGAGCACATATAAAGCTCATTATTTCTTTTTTTTTTTTTGAGCAAACGGGAAATTTAAAATTGATGCAAGAAATAAAAAGGTACAGAGGGCCTTCCCATAGGAAGGTAAACTTTACATCTTAAAGCCTTCAATATGCCATCTGATGAAGTCTATCATACTATCTCTAGTGCTAGTTTTAGATTGAAGCAACTTGGATCTCCACTTATTACAAGGGTAGTTTTTAAAAATGAGCTGGGGGTTATCATCACCAGGGGAGCTAATACAGGCTTCTTTGAGACACCAATCAGTGAGTCTAACTAGGCCCATCATACAGGGGAAAAAATAATATTTACAATGTTTATCAAAGATTTTGCTATTCCTGTCTTTCCAAATAGCCCACAGGATGTGAGCTCTCATCACTTGCCAAAGGACAATGTCCATTTTATTGGCTTCTCCAATAAGAAAAACTCTGTAGTCAGGGGGCTTAACACCAGTAGTTTGGCAGTAAAGGAAAAAGACATTCCAGTATCTGAGAGCATTTTTGCATTTGAAAAACAGGTGTTCCAGATCTTCATCCATACCACAGAAGTGACAATTCCTTGCACCAATTTTAAATTTCCTAGCCTTGCTGCTAGTCCAAACTCCTCTGTGCAGAATCAACCAAAGAAGGTAGGAGTGTTTAATGGCCACAGGAAAGGACCAAACACACTGAAATCTATATCTCCACTGTTGGGGAGTCCAAGAGAGACACCACTTCCTATTAAGCTTCCCAATCATCAGACTGATACTGGTGCAAGTACTTTTAAATTTAATGTACATATCATGAGAAACTTCAGCAAGACTGACAGTCTTCTCCCACAGATTGGTATCGAGCTTTTCCAGCAGCTTTGCCCTTTTGTCCAGAAGAATCTTCTACATTTGTTCCATCTGATAGGTAACTAAGAGATGGAGTCTTTAACATGCCATCCAATCCAAAGGGATTCCTGCATCAAAAAAGAGTAGTTAAATTGAAACCAAATAGGTAATTTTATACTCCCTTTCAATAGCCATCCAAGATTTCCAAAAGTTGCAAACTAGCACACTTCCTTTGGGAATAAAAGTAGCAGGAGAGACGATCACATCCCAAACATCAAAGTTTGACCAACTCTTATTTCCTGAAATCCAAAAGTTAGGGATATTTCTTTTGATGAGACAGGCCCAGAAATCATGAGAAGAGACTGCCCTACAGATCCATTTAGCTGCCATCTGAATAGCCATCCTAGATGGACAAATCAATCCCAGCCCTCCTTCAGACTTCTTCATGCAACAAATTTTCCAGGCCACCTTTGGGATCTTAATTCTCCCCATAAAAATCTACGAGCAAGAGAAATGGCTTGACCCAACTGCTTCTTAGTTGGATGCCAACAGGACAAATAGTAGGTCAGACAAGGAAGAATATAGTGCTTGAGAACAAAGGATCTTTGAGCAATATTAGCCTGAAAATTTATCCACTTAATTTTTTTTAAAAAAACTTGTCCATGACCCAACTCCACCTTTGTTCTTGGGTAACTTCAAATCTCATGGGTATGCCCAGTAATCTGAAGACAGTGCCCTTTTTAATGATCTCACAACCTGCACTTTTAACACAGTCTGGAATACAACCATTAGTGGAGAAAAAACCAATCTTTTCATGATTAACAACAGATCCACTGGCCATACAAAAAGTATTAAGACAATGAAGAAAAGAAGCAGCAGAAGAGTCATCAGCTTTCATAATGAGGTTAGTATCATCAGCAAACATTTGGAGACACATTTGGGATTGGGCTTGAGGGATCTCTATACCCTTAATGCAGCTTTGATTGATGGAGTCTTTCACAAGCCACCCTAAAGCATCAGAAGTGATAGCAAAGAGGAGGGGAGCTAAAGGACATCCCTGCCTAATAGATCTACAAAGCTTGAAGGGAGCAGATAAATGACCATTCATAGCAACTTTAGAATGAGCATTACCAAACAAAGTGCTACTGAACTTTATAAAATTTTTACTTAAACCTTTATCATGTAAGGATTGAAGAATAAACTCCCATTATATCCTGTCATAGGCCTTGTCAAAATCAATTTTGAAGAAGAAGGTGTCAATGTTCATCTCTTTGGTATACTCATACCCTTCCCACAAGGAAATAATAGCATCAAGAATAAATCTACCTTTTATAAAACCTTTTTGTTCAGGAAGGATGATACTATCCATCAAGGGACTCAATCTTCTAGCCAAGGAGGAGGCAAATATTTTATAAAGAGAAGTCAGACAAGAGATAGGTCTCCAATTGTTAAGATCTTCTTTAGCACCTCTTTTGTGAATCAACTTAATGAGACCAGTATTAATGAAAGCAGAAAGAGATCCTCTTCTCATGGCTTCTTGCCAGATCCAGAGAATAATGGGCACCAGAACTTCTTTGAACTCTTGAAAAAATTCATTGGGGATACCATCATGACCAGGAGATTTGCCAGGCCTCAATTTACTAATGGTTTTCCTAACCTCACCAGCAGAAAGGGGGAGATCAAGGAGGGAGATCAAGCCAGGAGGAACCATTTTCTTCCTTTTCTGGGCTATGGCAGCTCTTGCACTCCTGATGTGGTCCCCTCTCTTGGGAGGCATAGAGAAGACATTGGTAAAGAAGCAGACAGCTTCGTGAAGGTTTTCTTCCATGCAAGAAGACAAATCACCATTTCTTTCTTTAACTAGGGGGATGAAGTCCTTGGTTTTTTTTTCTCATAATCTCAAACATATGCTTGTTAGGTTTATCAATTTTCCCAGCCCAAACATCCCTAGACGTGACAAGGGCACCACGAGCAAGAAGATAATTTTCAAGCCTTACTTTTTCCTGGAGTTCCATGATCTTCTGATTCTTAGCATGGTCAGGAATTTTAGAGTTCCTTATGTTATCTATCTCATTGATTATCATCATCCTTCTCTTATATCTCGTATGTCTAGCCTTTCTTTTATAATGAGTAAGAGCACTCTAAACTTCTTTGATCGCCTCCTCCCAGGCTTGAAAGGGGGAACATCCCATGATAAAGTGTTTATTGAAGATATACTTGATATGGTCTTTAACAATAGGAATTTTAATCAGAGACATGTCAAGGTGGGGCCAACCAGCTCTGTAGCTAGGGTTGTTACCCATAAGCTTGGCAACAAGAGGGATATGATCAGACATCTGTAGGGAAGGCTCAGCTTCACAATAACAATTCCAAAAGGACTGAAACCTATTGGAGTTCATATAAATCCTGTCAAGTCTAGCAGACAAAAAATTGCTGTCACTCCTATTATTCCAGGTATGACCAGTGTTAATAGATAAATCCATAAGATTATGATTAAGAACCATATTAAACCAACAATTTTTTTACTTGATAGCTTGCCAATTTCTTCTCAACACTTGGATCTATTGGCAGAACAGTTAGCAGCATAGACACTAACAATGATGAAATTCAGGGGTTCCTTGCATCTAACTGCCACCCACTGATTGGTGTCACTTACCAACACTTCTTCAACCAGATTTTCCAGATTGTCTTTGATACCAATAGCTGCACCACCCTTACCATAATGGTTAGTATGAAACCAGGAGGAATTACTGCTAACAGACTTAAGATTAGAGATCAGATGATGACCACTACTTTTAATTTCCTGTAGACAAATGATATCAGGCGACAATGATGCATCAGATAACCATTTGTTTATTACTTTACCTCTGACCGGGTCTATAAGCCCTTTAGTATTAAGAGACACAATTTTGATACAATCCATAAGAGGCAATAGCAGGAGGAGAGATTACTTCTTATGATTCTTGAGAGGTTTAACTGCCGAAGTGGAGATTCTGACCACCTCTTTCCTTTTTGATTTGGACTTTTCTTTTGCAAGAGGGCTATCAGAAGCCATAGCCACATCCATATTGGAATTTTCAAGATCATCCTGCATTACAACTTCATCACTTTTGTTTAGTTGATCAATAAAAATCTCATCACTGGATTTAAAGTTATTGCCTTTATCAACATTCATATTAGAGGACGAAGGAAGAATACCAAGAGGTTTACAACTACCCTTTTTACCAACAGTGGTCCACCCTGGTTCATCACCAGAGTAGTCGGTCTGAATAGGGGAGTTGAGAACAAGTTTAACTTTATTTGTACTACCAGTTCCTGCATCATCATTTATATCAAAATCTTCCAGAATCTGATAAGGATTGCTAATTTCCTTAATCAACACCTCAGGTTTCTGAACAACATTGAAGGTTTTTCTTCTATTCTTGAAAGGAGCCTTCTTACCCATCTGATCTGGATGAGCAGCCTCTTCCTTCACAATATTACCAACCTGTTTCTTGCTGCCAACATCATTGTTGTCTTTGACTTTAGTTGCCATCAGAACAGGACAATCTTTGATCAAATGACCTTGCTTATAACAGTGAAAACAAGCATTAGGGAGGTTCCTATACAAAACCTTTTGTTCATGAAGATTTAAACCTTCAGAATTCTTTAAAACTAACACAGATTTAATATTCTTAGAGGTGTCTACTTCGATCAACATTTGCGGGTCCCATTTAGGATTGAATCCACTTTTTGGTCTCTGTCCCAAGACTTTACCAAGATTACCCAACTGTTCAAGCCATGGATAGTATTCAATAGGTAAGTCAGGCAATTCTACCCAAACAGGAACCTTAGTAGGTTTAGCCCCCCTAGGGTTAAAACCAGGATACCATTTGAAGAAGGATATAGGAGTATTCCTAATAATCCAGTGACCTTCAGCTATTACCTGCATTGCATTATGAGCATCTTCAAAGAAGAAAAGAAAGTAATTATTGGGAAGGTACTGAATGTGTTTGGCATAAAGACCTCTACTTTCCCAATTGATTTTCATCCAATTTTTAAGATTTTCGTGAGCAGGCCTAGGACCATGGCAAAGTCCTATCACTACCTTCTCTGACAGATGGTTATTCCATGATTCTAATGAGGATCTTTCAATAATAAGAGTGCAATCTTCCTTATCCTCTACAACTTCTTCCAAGTTAATAAAATGAGGGGAGCTCTTATCCTCAGAGACATCCTCAGCAATTTTTTCTTTCCCTTTCCTATCAAAGTTAGAGTTCAGGGAAGCGTGCATACCTGTCAGACCTTGAACGTTGAACATGGAAAAGGGAGTTTGAACCGAGGACTGAACAGCAGTCCCATACGAGAGACCAGCATGTCTTTGTGGGGAAGGCAAAGGGATAAGGTCTACCTGCACGTTACAATTGACAGCAGCTTCATTAGCACCAGAGAACTGATTGGAGCAGAGATTTGCATCAAGAAGAGAACTGATTGGAGCAGAGATTTGAGTCAAGATGTTTTGTTTCTGTTTCGGCTTCCTCGGCTGGGGGCGTTAGGGGTTTCTTCTCCTGCGTCGCGGAGTGTCTGTGAGTGGTTGCCCCCCTAGGGGGGGGGTCTGGTGTTCTGCTCCATGAGGCGCTTAGGAATGGCATGGCCGGCTCAAAAGACTCATTTGGCGCGATTAACTCCATGCTTAATCCTGTGTTTGACTCCAGTTGTATTAAAAATGGGCTAAAGCTCATTATTTCTCTCCATCTGAGGTTAGAAGAAATCTTCACTTGGATGCCCTAGGTGAGGTGTGAGAATGTTGTTCAAGAGAAGTTGAAAGACAGAAGGACCGGAACGTCTATATGAGCATGGCCAAGCTTGTTTCACCTTAGAATATGGGATATAAGCTCTTCTTGCGCGCGTTCAGAGTTACAAAATAAGTTTACAAAATTGTTGATTTTTCAAAGTTCATAGCCATAGTGCAAGCCTCTTTAATTGAGCTATTTTGATCTATCCTCCTCCACATAGTTGGCCATATCTTGAGAATCCCGCCTCGTGATCTAGAGATTTGTGTTCCTTGGGAAAGTCCTCTTAGAACTCTTTCTAGAGAGTGGTTGCAAGCCATACTTTGGCTTCTGTCTTAGTTATTTTCAAAGCTTGGGGTTTTACCCCTCTTCATCATCAACCCTCTTTCCAGCATTGTTTTGAAGAGTAAACTATCAAGAGAGCCTTGGGAAGCTATTTAGAAGGCATGTGGAGCATCTCCAGGCCCTACATACACCTAAAAATTATCTTTGAAACCTCTAAAGAAGTTTCTTTGTTAATTTATATGCATTGTTGCTTTTATTTTGCATCATATTGCATATAAGAAATGAAGATTTGAATAATATCTAGAGTATATGCATAGTTAAGATGAGGAATCATATTGTACGATGCATGTATTCTTCTTTGCATAGATAGGTATGTATTTTCTTATAGGTTAGTGAGGAAAGAAAAAAAAATTTGTCAGCATGTGTAATCCTCTTTATCTTATTTGTAGTTTGATTGTGCCTATCAACACTGTTCTTGTGGAAATTGCTTGATGATTACTTGTTAATTATTTTAATTTTTAAAATTACGTCATTATGGTGCCAAAATTTTTAGAAATTAACTATTCATATGCATTAAAGAATACAAAACATACTAAAATTTTCTTGTTTCTTTACTTTTCTCATTGAGCAAAGGCTTATGATTTGTTTCTTTTCTAGTGCCACTTAATTATTTAGGCATACATAGAGCGTACTATTTGAAAATCACAAAAAATATCAAATCAGAAAATTAAAAACATTAATTGACCATCAACATCAGCTAGTATGGACTTAGGACCATCATCCCCTTCTAGGAGAGATACACTCATGGAATAGCAACTTTTAGATCCCATGAGGACCATGGGTAGTAGGATTACCAATCTAGATATCACACTTTTTGATATCTTGGTAAACGTGAGTGCGTCCAAGAAAGAGGAAGATGTGCTAGAGCCTTATTTTCCACCATGGAGGTAGATGCTCCAGATGCGCATCAAAATCCAAAAGTCTCTTGAGATAGCATCCTAATTAGAGAGGCCAAATAGTAGCTTAAGGATCTTAAGCCTCCTAGATATCATGGTTTCACTAGTACTAGGATTATTGATGTTGTTCAGTAGTGCATCGAAAACTGGGAGAAGCCCTTCCACTTGTGTCATATCATGGACAATAGACACACGATTTAGCAGGCCATGTATAAGGGTATGGACATCACCCATAGGTGGTAGCATAAGATATAATAAGATAACAATGAACGTAAAACTTGCGATCAGTTCAAGATCTTATTCTACACTAATTTAGTATTGGATAATGAATGTAGATGAATATATCTGTGTATATAGATGAATATATATGTGTATATATATGTGTATATAGATGAATATGTATTTACATTGGATATGAATATGTGTATGTGTATATATATATGTATATAGATAGGTGTATAAGTATATGTGTGTATGTGTATGTGTGTATATATTCACTCTGATTAAAATGACTAAAATGAGATCTATTTTTATATATTTAATCATATATATTAATTTATTTCTTTAAAACACTAGTTCTTATCATATTTATTTATCTATATAATTACCCTATTTTATATATATATTTATTTATATTCAGATTTTTTCCTTAATTAATCCTACTTTTATATATTTAATTATATATATTTAATTAAATTATTCAAAACACTAGTTCTTTTTATTTTATTTATCTATATAATTATCCTATTATATATATATATATATTTATTTATATATTAAGATTTTTTTCTTAATTTTATTCTATATTTTCTCTTTATATAAATTTAATTGAGTTATATGTATGCTTAAATCCTAAAACCTTTATCTTAAAGATGAAGACCTAAAATATGCATATTTCTATATGCATGTGTATCTACATGTATATATGTAATATATGTGTATGTGTATGTGTGTATATATGTTATGTGTTAAAACCCTAAAACCCTAATAAGAAAGACTTAGACTTAAACTTAGCAATCCTTATTTGCGAACTTAGACAAACTTGGTAAAAATTAGGTGCAATTTTTGTTGCAACATTAGAAAGTGCCCCTCGAGATCTTTCCAACCATATATAGCATTGTACCATTTGGTTCAAGAATGGCCCTCAAATTGCAAACCGTAAATTTGGTTTTCATCATGCTTTTCATCCAAAATGATTGACATTTCAATTAAAAGCATGCACGTATATTTATTTGGCCTGCAAATTTTCTTTTCACACCATGCGCCTTGCTTTTATCCAAAAGCATGTTTTTCTGGGACCCAATCCTCACTATATAAGGAGAGGCTCACTTGTCCACAATCATCCATCAAGATCAATCTAGATCAAGGATCTATAAGCTATTGTAGCTAATATCTTTGGTGATGAGCTAGGACTCAAGGAGAACATGTAGATTTTAATGAGTTTGGAGATAGCCAACGTTGTTCTTATTAACACATCCATTATGTGCATGTTGATTCTCGAGAATTCTAGATTCTACTTTAGGGTTTCTACTTGTGTTTCTTTTGTATCATGCACTTGCTTATTACTTAAACTTAGGAGGAACAATTGTTGCGGAACATAAGAGAAGGCCTAAATTAAGTTATGGTTTTTTTATCTTGACTGTTTGAAATAGCCTTTATCCTTTTTCTCCATATATTAACTCAAATGATTCACCTCTTTGGAACATTTTTACTCAACGTTTCTAACAAGCACCCTTAGGTTCAACCTCCATTCTGTTTTTGTATCATGCACACATATTGTAGTTGAAATTTTTAATTAGTAGTGTGTAGTAGCACTAATCGACTGTACTTTCTTAATTGACTTCTTAATTCCATCTAATGCCATTTATCTCTCTTGATCAAGTTAAGGTGTGTAATATCCTAAGGTTAAATGTTGGGAGATCCTTGATTTTACCTATGATTGATTTATTCGCCCTACCACACTTCCGACATTTTGTATCGGATCATAGTTGATATATACCCTTAACTCAAGATGAGTGAATATAGGGATAGACTTGAACAAGAAGATAGATTAGATGGAATGTGTAAGTATCCAATGTGGAATTTTATGATGATGAATTTGCAAGTATCCAAGGATCCATGGAGCATTGTCAATGGCAAGTACCCTAGACCAAGACAAGAAGAGGAGGATGTGACCTCTATATCCAAGAAAGTTGCTACTTGAATTTCTACACAGTAGACATGAAAGAAATGCTTCCATTGCATCCGGAACATCCCAAAACCTTAAGATCGACTGTCTTCTTCCTTGATTCTGACATCCAGAGACCATGCTTCAAATTGATGACATCATCAATTCGTAACCGCCCTAGAACCTCCCTTGGAAACCTCTACAAGGAGGCATTGGCCACATTCATAAGCAGTCATGCCAATATCAATCTTGGGAGCTCAAGGAGTCGTGACTCCCAGGTAAGTACTCTTCAAGTTCGAGTTCTAGTTCTTGTCTTGTTCCTTGTTCTAGTCTAGTTCTTGGACATCCTATCTTGTCCTCTTCTAATCTCGTAGTATGAGATCCTGTCAAGTTCTTTCTTCTATCTAGTTCATCTTAGAGAAGGGAGTTCTTGTAATCCAGATATGTTGTCTCATACTTACGATGCCATGTTGTGGGATCTCCTGTATCATCTCTAATCGAGTTATTCATGCCTATCAGTCCCGAGTTGTGGGACATCTTGTATAAGTCACATATTCTTGTATTGTTTTCCCTTCGTGGGTGTTTTTGTTATCAGAAGTGTATTTCCAAAATCTTGTCTACTATAGTCAGAGAGCACAATCTAGTGCTCCGATGATAATTTGGCAAGACAAGCTTCTATCCAAGACCAAGCATCATGGAGAATGCTTATGAAGAGATTGTAGCATCACTTCATAGTCTCCAACAACAAGTTGAGGACCTAACTCATTGACAGACACAAGTCGAGATGGGACATCTTGTGCATATAGGTGCACTCTGCTGAGAGTTACAAGAATGAATGGGGAGTCTTCAAGCAAATCAAGTGGGTATTCAAGTGAATCAATGACCTAGTACAACATTTATGAAGGAACCCAAGATCTACATGCCAGAAGAGTTGGATGGGGATCGCACAAAGTTTCGTGGATTTCTCTAGCAAGTTACATTGTACATCCGTATTCAACGTGATAGATACCTTGATGAGGAATCCAAGGTCAGGTTTAATGGAACGTTGCTTTGTGGCCAAACATTATCATGGTTTGCCCCGATCTTGCAGAAGAACATGGCAGTACTTCAGGACTATGAGGGGTTTCTTCGAGAACTCTCTACCACATTTGGAGATGTAGATACAAGTCGAGTAGCAGAAACAAAACTTCGGAAGCCACGTCAAGGTAACCGCCCTACCTCTACCTATGCATTTGAATTTAGGCAGTTGATATGTGATCTCTCTTAGCATGAAGATTATTTCATAAGCCAATTTTGACGGGGTTTAAGATATGATGTGAAGGACCTTTTGATCACGATGCCAGACATTAAAACATTGAATGAATATATCACGCGTGCATCTTCATAGGATATGATTTGAATCAGAAACGATACAGGTTTTATAATCCATCCAAGAAGGCATTCATGGTCAGTAGAGATGTTGTCTTTGATCAAAATGATTCTTGGTTTGAAAGTGAATGCAGGAAAGTAAAGTTGCTTGAGTTTGTAGATAAGGATCCCCCAATTTCTAGATCAAGGTATTATGTATCTTTCATTGATGATTTCAGTAGATGGACTATCTTATGTTTTATGAAGCACAAGGATTAAGTATTCAGTTGCTTTAAGAAGTATCCTGCAATTGTTGAAAACCAAACAGGAAGAAGCCTAAAGAGACTAAGGTTAGATGGAGGAGGTGAGTACTTCTTAAACGCGTTTGATGCATTCTTGCGGGATAGAGGAATCAAAAGAGATGACTTTGGTCACATAATCTGAGATGCCTTGCTTGGGTTGCTTTCTTTGAGTGGTAAACTGAATCCACAAATGGTTCTTCCTAGCCCTTGTGTTGGAAGAAAAATATGATGAAAATGTTTCCCAAGTCTCTTGGGGGTGTCTTACATTTCCTAATGTGTGGAAGAAGAAAGTCAGAGATAGGGTTAAGTAAGTATGACCTTCCTAGGGCATCTTTGGCACACCATGAATTTAGTCTTTCATGCTCCTCTCGTAGGTTGCCCTTTGCTTCTGAAAAATGGCATCTCCTCATTTCGTGAGATGTATCCATAGAGACTCCTTCCTTACAAGTATGTCTTCATCCTCAAGGACCATGCTTGGTAGTTGTTCCTGTCCAATTTATCAATGAAAGATGGAAAACCATCTTCCACTTTACCTTGACTTTCGTTTGACATCATTGCTGGGAAACATGGATGGACACTCCAAGAAATGAGTTGGCACTAGTAACTCTTGCTTTGTACCAGCCTTCTTTCAGTTTAGAGTTGAGTTGTTGACCCTTTCATCTTTCCAATGACACTAAATAAGTGCCTATGTACTTTGGAGATGATCCTTGTAATGATTGATTAAAAATAGATAACTTCAACATTCACAAATCATCAAAAAATGTATATTTTTGGTTCACACACCTGCTCCTTAGTAAGCTCAGTTCTCCTAGTATAGTAGGAATTAGAAAACTTCCATTTGGAGATATCAAACTAGCTTAAAGAACTAATTATTCTTAGTGGAATCACTTAAAATGATTCACTATACACAAAGCAATCCATTTAGCAAGTGTAGCATTACCCCTGATTTTTTAGGACCTCTATAGAGAATGATGAGTCACCACTTCGAGGCGCTTTTCTCCCAATTCACCAAATGGAATGTCTTCAAAATTTTTCAGCACATAGAGGATTTTGGGCTGATTCCAACAAGTCATAGAACATTGAAATGATGGAGGAATGAGTGAGATATGAGGATTCAAAGTACACTCTTTTGAGTGAACATGGCAAAGAGATCAAGAGATGTAAGCAATGATCTATTGTGTTATATGACAATGTTGTACATGATAATTGGCATGATAAGCAATGCCCAATGATAGTGAGAAGTGTTGGCTATGAAGTGAGCCACACACTCTGTGCAATGTGATCAAGTAAAGGTTTCCAGCATCCTTTTGAAGAACAAACTATCGGGAGAGTCTTCCAAACTTCAAAATATCTAGTGTATACACATAGTTAAGGTGTGAACTCATATTGTAAGATGCATGTATTCTTCTTTGCATAGACAGGTATGTAATTTCTTGTTAGCATGTGTAATCGCCTCTATTTTATTTGTAATTTGATTGTGCCTATCAGCACTGTTCTTGCAGAAATTGCTTGATGATTACTTGGTAATTTTTTTAAGTTTCAAAATTGTGTCATTATGGTGCCGAAATTTTTAGAAATTAACTATGCATATGCATTAAAGAATACAAAACATACTAAAAGTCTCTTGTTTCTTTATTTTTTTCATCAAGCAAAGGCTTGTGATTTGTTTCTTTTCCACTGCCACTTAACTATTTAGGCATAGATAGAGCGTACTATTTGAAAATCACAAAAAATGTGAATTCAAAAAATTAAGAACATTAATTGACCATCACCATCACCTAGTATGGACTTAGAACCATCATCCCCTTCTAGGAGAGATACACTCATGGATGAACAACTTATAGATCCCATGAGGACCATGAGTAATAGGATTACCAATCTAGAAATCACACTTTTTGATATCTTGGTAAACGTGATTAGGTCCAAGAAAGAGGAAGATGTGCTATAGCCTGATTTTCTAGTATGGAGGTAGATGCTCCAGATGAGCATCAAACTCCAAAAGTCCCTAGAGATAACATCCTACTTAGAGAGCCCAGATAGTGGCTTAAGGATCTTAAGCCTCCTATATATCATGGTTCCACTAGTACTATGATTTTTGATGTTGTTCAACACTAGCTCGACAAGTGGGAGAAGTGCTTCAACTTGTGTCATATCATGGACAATAGACACAAGATTCAGCACGCCATGTATAAGCGTATGGACATCACCCATACGTGGTGGCATAAGATAGAACAAGATAATAGGGAGCGCAAAACTTGGGATTAGTTCAAGATCTTATTGTACACTAATTTTGTATTCGTGATGATAGGTCTAGTGCACTAGACACCTCGTTCTTCATTAGTTAGAAGAATCAAATAGTTGAGGACTATGGGGATAAGTATAGAGAGGTGCTTCTTAAAGATTTTGTTACTATCCTAGATTTTCTCCAAGTCCACAAGTTCATCTTGAGACCAAGAGAAACTATTAGACCATTGATGAGAAAATTATTTTATCTTGCGCTACTCCTAAAGATGAGGGGCATTTATGGTCCTTTCTAGGACTCTCTTGTTTCTATCCAAAATTCATCTCTGCAGGCTCCTATCCTCAAAGTGGTAGCCCCATGGAAAAGCCTTTGAGTAAGAGACAAATTCTAGTGGCATAGCCATAGGGGTAGTTTTGAGCCAAGATGGACGACCAATAGCTTTTGAGATCAAGAAATTGAGTAGTGCACAGTGAAATTGTCCTTTGCATGAACACGAGTTCTATGCAATGGTGCATGCACTTAAAGTTTGGAGACACTATCATTATGGTGCAAACTTGAATGTATACACAAATCACCATAGACTTAAGTATTTTTGTAGTCAGCTAGATCTTTGAGGTAGACAGGCTAATTTGGCTGAGGTCTTGTAGGAGTCTCACATGGAAATCTTGTATAGAAGAGGCAAAGTGTATATAGTTGTTGTTGCATTATCACGAACAGTGTATCAAATGAGCTTTAAAGTTCTAGAAAGCTCATTTCTTCAAGAGATAAACGAAGCATAGGTGGAAGATCCACATCTTTTTACAGGTTATTAGAACCATCACTGATGACTCTATTATAGAAGTGGGGACAGTGCCAACTGTTTCTTCACCTTGCAGAGTGAAAATGTCCATTCCATATTCCAACTGCTCATAGGAAAATTGAATAGCCAAACAAAAAGGAAAGGTTTGCATACCAAATTCCCACGATTTGAGAAGAAAATTCATGCATGATAACTATGATGTGCCTTGGGCAGGACATCCTAGCGTTGATAAGACAATATAGCTTGTTAGAAGAGCATTTTGGTGGCATGGATTAGTGAGAGATGTCCACACTTATGTTCATCAATGATTTATGTGTCAAGTCAACAAAATAGAAAGGGTAAAGACACCGGGTCTTTTGCATCCTTTACAAATGCTAGATCATAACTATGATAGTGTATCCATGGACTTCATAATGAAGTCGGGTTACCACAGACCCAAATAAAGACAGATACTATCCTAGTTGTGGTAGAAATATTGAGCAAGATGGCTCAGTTCATACCCATGCACGAGAGGATAGAAGCTCCAGTGAGAGCGCAATTGTTTATCGAGCATGTCTTCAGATTGCCTCGGCTATCGGCATCCATAGTTTTAGATAGGGATGTGATAGTCACATGATAATTTTGGAAGTTTGTATTTGACAAACTAAAAGTTTCATTAAAGATGAGTAGTTGTGATCATCCTCTCATAGATGGTCAGACTGAGAGGGTCAACGAGATACTGGAGGACATCTTGAGGGCATATGTGTTTGAGAGACAAACAGATTGAGATAGTTACTTGCCACTAGTTGAGTTTGTTTATAAAAATAGGCCTCAAAAGGTGATAGGAATGTGTCCTTTTGAGATGAAGTATGGCATGAATCCCAATGCTCCCAGTACCTTAGGCATGCCAAAGAAATGTCCTAGTGCTTCGGAGTTCTTAGAAAAAATTGAAGCAAATTTAGAAATAGCTCAAGCTAAGATGCAACAAGGCACTGATAGGGCTAAAAAGTATGCTGACACGAAGAGATCTCCTAGATCCTTTGAGGAGCAAGATAGAGTCTTTCTTTGGGTACCAGCTAGATCTACTTCACTCTCCATAGGGAAGTGTAGTAAGCTTTCACCAAGGTTTTGTGGACCTTGGAAGATAGTTAAAAAGCTAATCGAATTGGCATTCCAATTAGAGCTTTCTCCAAACTCTAGAATCCATCCAGTGTTTTGTGTTAGTAAACTTCAAAAGTATATTTCTAGGGATGATAATCTCATGGAGGGTATTGTTTCTTTGCACGAAAGTGATAACATGGATCATTTTCCAGATAGGATACTAGATCGGAGATAGAAGCGATTAAGGAATCGTGTCATTCAAGAGTATCTAGTAGCTTGAAGACAATTAACACCTACTAACTCTACTTGGGAATCATAAGCTCTGGTTCGGAAGTACTTTCCCTCATTGATCGTTGAGGATCTGAAAGTGATGCAAAGGGATCATAACATTGATCCATAGGGATCAGCCTATGTGTGTGAGGGACAAGGGCCAGCTATCCAAGGTCCCATGCTCGGGGGATACCCAAAGATACTTGATAGTAATGGGTATGATTTTTGCATGATGGCCACATGTTGACACTAGACCATTCTAGATAATTTCTATTTTTAGAGTACAAGAGGGTATATAAGGATGGGAGGAGACACACACACATCATTCACGTATTTCTCACATTTTCAAACATTTTCTTGTGGTGGCTATCCAAGTACTGAAACTAATCAAAAGGATGTGTTTGGCTCAAAATATTGGCTCAAATTAAAATGGAGTGTTCATATCCCATAACGAAATCTTTAGACTGATAATTATATTCCGGGGTTATTTTTAAAATGTGGTTAAACATATCTTAATGGTGTCAAAGTTTTTGACCATTATATAGCAAGATGGGTTAGGAAATGTCAAAACTTCTTTTTTCTAGATCTCTTGGTTTCTAAACATGTATTTTGTAGTGATTAGATTATCTTCTGGGACCATTATAGCAAGTTAATTAAGCAAATACTTATTTGAGAGAGATTGCATGCACAAAAGATCATATTGAGGCCATGACATACTATGTCTCAAGGTTGTGTATATAGGTTTAAATCCTACATGAGTACGCACACTATTCCATACATATATCCATACATGGAGCATCCTGTCCAAGTCAGGTTTTCCACATAAGCTTTTTCTGTGTAAGGTCCTTTTCATGACCCTAGGTTAGCATACATGTTTCATCTATGTCATTGTCCATCTTTTGTTAATGTAATCATATGCCTTTTACCCTCTTTGTCCATATGAATGCGGTGATTGGGATACCAAGAGTATCTTATGAAAATTTCTCATTCGACTTAGTAACTTTGGTTCCAAACAAGTTTTTTCAGTTTTCTATGGAGATTTGGCATGAGTTCTATTCTGTTTGAAACTAGGCTGAGAGTGTCCTAAAGTTCCAATGTTGGAGTAATCCTTATTTGAGGACTTAGACAAACTTTGGTTAAAAATAGGCACAATATTTGTTGCAACATTAGAAAGTGCCCGTCGAGATCTTGCCAATGATATATAGCAGTGCACCATTTGGTTCCAGATTGGCCCTCCAATCGCAAAGCCTAAATTTTCTTTTCATCATGCTTTTCATCCAAAATCATTGACACTTCAAATAAAAGCATGCACATATATTTATTTGGCTTCCAAATTTGCTTTTCATACCATGTGCCTTCCTTTATCCAAAAGCATGTTTTTTTGGGCCCCAATCCTCACTATATAAGGTGAGGCTCACTTGTGCACAATCATCCATCAAGGATCTATAGGCTATTTTAGCTCATATCTTGGGTGATGAGCTAGGACTCAAGGAGAACATGTAGGATTTAATGAGTTTGGAGATAGCCAACATTTTTCTTATTAACACATCCATTATGTGCATGTTTCTTCTCGAGAATTCTAGCTTCTACTTGTGTTTTTTTTGTATCGTGCCCCAACTCATTCTAGATCATTGCTATTTATAGAGTACAAGAGGGTATATATGGATGGGAGGAGAGACACACACACATCATTCAAGTATTCCTCATATTTTCAAACATTTGCATGTGGTGGCTATCCAAGTAGTGAAACTAATTAAAAGGATGTGTTTAGCTCAAATTAAAAAGGAGTGTTCATATCCCGTAACAAAATCTTCGGAGTGGTAATTATATTGCCGGGTTATTTTTAAAATGTGGTTAGACATATCTTAATGGTGGCAAAATTTTACCATTATCTAGGAAGATGGGTTAGGAAATGTCAAAACTTCTTTTTTCTAGAGCTCTTGGTTGCTAAACACGTATTTTGTAGTGATTAATTTATCTCTTGGAACCATTATAGCAAGTTCATTAAGCAAATATTTATTTGAGAGTGATTCCACGCACAATACATCATATTGAGGCCATGACATACTATGTCTCAAGGGTGTACATATAGGATTATATCCTACATGAGTGGGCACACTATTCCATACATATATCCACACATGGATCATCCTGTCCAAGTCACGCTTTCCACATAAGTTTTTTCTTTTTAAGGTCCTTTGCAGACCCTACGTTAGCATACATGTTTCATCTATGTCATTGCCCATCTTTTGTTAATGTAATCATATGCTGTTTACCCTTTTTGTCCATATGCATGTGGTGATTGGGATACCAAGATTATCTTATGAAAATTTCCCATTCGACTAAGTAACTTTGGTTCCAAACGGGTTCTTTCAATTTTCTATGGAGAGCTGGCATGACTTCTATTCTGTTTGAAAATAGTCTCAGAATGTCCTAAATTCCCAATGTATGGAGCAATCCTTATTTGAGAACTTAGACAAACTTTGATAAAAAACAGAGACAATTTTTGTTGCAACATTAGAAAGTGCCCCTCGAGATCTTTCAAACGATATATAGCATTGTACCATTTGGTTCTAGATTGGCCCTCAGATTGCAAAGCGTAAATTGACTTTTCATCATGCTTTTCATCCAAAATGATTGACACTTCAATCAAAAGCATGCACATATATTTATTTTGCCTTTGAATTTTCTTTTCACGCCATGCGCATTGCTTTTATCCAAAAGCATGTTTTTTTGGGGCCCAATCCTCACTATATAAGGAGAGGCTCACTTGTCCACAATTCATCCATCAAGATCAATCTAGATCAAGGATCCATAGGCTATTTTAGCTAATATCTTGGGTGATGAGCTAGGATGCAAGGAGTGTTGATATATTTAGGTAGTGATGTGTGTGAAGACACTAGGACTGTTGAGGCACTTTTTTCCCTCTTTAGGAGGTTTTTTTTTCCGCCGGCTTGTATATATGCCTATTGCCCTAATGGGCTACTTATCTTTGTATATTCTCTTGTAATACATTCAGCATTGTGTGTTGTGCTCCAAGCTTCTTCTTCTTCCTTGTGTTGTTCGCATGCTTCCGCAGACGTCTAACTCCAACAATTGGTATCAGAGCACGTCGTCGTCGCAGTCTCAGAATCACATGAAATTTGGTGAACATGTTTCAGAGATCTGAGCTCATTTCGGCCTCCGAATGCACTATCATAGCGCTTGTCAGGTTATTTAACCTTTTTGTGCCAAAGCTATATACTAGTTTGTGTTTGCCAGTATAAGCGTCTCGAAGTTTGCTACAGGTCTAGCGGAATTTGTCTGGGTAGTTCTGTTCAACATTTTGAGATACAGTCAATTTTCTGCATCAAGGTAGTTTAGTCACCGGCCATGGCTGAAAGGAGTGATGTATTCCGTATGTCGGCTGTTGAGGATAAGTTGGATGGTACTAACTACCCGTTATGGGCTTATACCAACATTATGTAGGGTGTCAAAAAACGTCCTATCACACCTGCAACCGTTACAACTACAGGTAATGAAGCTAATGCAGAAGGTGTCGAAGATGATGATATTCTGCATATTCTTATTCGTCCTACAGTTTTTGCTGCACCTACTGTAGAGCAAGCTCGTTGGGATGGCAAAGATGCCCAGGCACATGCATTGATAGCTTTCTCTATCAAACGTGCCATTATTCCTCATATTCGCTCTTGTAGAACAACTAAGGATGTTTGGGATACACTTACCACATTGTATCAAGCTAGGAATGAGGCTCGTGTTGCTTACCTCCGAAAAGAGTTGGAGAGTGAGCACATGAATGAAGGTGATCCTATGGACATTTTCCTAACAAAGATCAAAGATTTGAAGGAAGAGTTGATTTATGCTGATGAGGTTATACAGATAGATCACTTGTGCAGACCGTTTTGAATGGTCCTCCTGATTCATATTATAGTTTTGCTTCTACTCTTTGGTTGATGATGAAACGCAATCCAAATGCCTTGTCATTTGAGGAGTTAGTCTCTGTTTTGTTGCACGAAGATCAATCTACGCAAAACAGGTCCATTATGCATGTTGCAGATCTAGCTTTCCTCCCTAGTCAGAAGGGCAAAGGAAAATGGAGCTCTTCTACTAGTAAGCAGAAATTTGCAAATGCTGCACATTTGAACAACCAAGACAAAGATGAGAAAAAAATCAGAAAAGCAGAAATTGTTCTCTAAGTACTGTAAAGGGAATGATCATATCATAAAGATTTGTCCAAAACTGGCTGCAAAAGAGGCAAAGAAGAAAGAGGTTGGAATGGTTGTTGCAGAAGCCTCTACACCAAAAACGGAGTCTGCTAATCTTGCGTAGGAAGAAGAATTGGTGTTTACTACTGTTTGCAGTTTCGACCCATCTTCTCATGAGCAGTGCATGTGTACAGTGGACTCAAATGTTTGGTACTTTGACAGTGGGTTGACCAAACATATAACCTCGCAGCACAATTTCTTCTCTTCACTCGAGTCTGCCTCTACTAGGAATACTGTTACATGCACCAACAACTCCTCTTATCCTATTATGGGAGTTGGTAAGATCAATTTGACTACTACTGATGGTAGTTCTTTCACTTTGTGAGATTCTTTATTTATGCCAGGGATCAAGAAGAACCTGTTATCAATTTCTCCATTAGCCAAGATTGGCTTGGTTGTGAAATTTGTTGACGATATGTGTACAGTTCATGATCTGTCAAATGGCGATATGATTATTGCTTCTGGCATTTTATGTCATGGGCTGTATAAGCTCATACACTATGAAAGATCTCTAAATTATTTGGCATGTGCACTACATGATTCTCAGGATATGTTAGATGCAAAGCTTTGGCATGCACGCTTTGGTCATCTGAATTTTGCTAGTTTGCTACGCCGGCAAAAATCTAAAATGGTGTCCTCTTTGCCCAAACTTGAGGCACCTAGAAAACATGTTTGTGAAGGCTGTATTTTCGTATAGTTGACAGGTATAAGGCTAGGCTTGTTGCAAAGGGTTATGCACAGGAAAGAGTGTTGGTGCAATTCACAAACCTTCACATTTGGCTTGTAGTCCATACATATATGAAGAAGCATAGGAACCAATGCTAGAAGATAATTACCCTCTTTACTCTTTGTGAAAGTCATATTTGACTTCGAATCTTTGTAAGCACCTACCAAGAAGAACTCGTGGAAATGTTTGGAGTTGATTGATGGAATATCTCCTATAATGGAGGATTACCCTTTTCAGAGGAAGCCAAAATTTGAATTCAAATTCAAATTGAAAGCGAAGTCTTATAAACCTCTAAGAAAAAGTCGCGGGTAGAAGACTTATCATCCCGAGCATTTCATTGTACTTTCTAAGTGTGTGTGAGGCATACACATTAGCCTACACCTTTCTCTACCATTAGGCAATGATCATCATGCCTATGGCATTGTACAACATTGTTCATTTTTGAGTTCTCTGTCATAGGCTCTATGAGTCAGTTAATGTGTGCAGCTCATATCTCACTCATTTCTCCACCAACTTCAAAGATATATAGCTTTTTGGAACCCCTCAAAGTCTTCTACATACTGTTAAAATTTGAAGGATTTCTATTCAGCCATTTCAGAGAGAAGTCCATCGAGGTGATGACTGGTCGAAGTCTGCAACAGTCCTAAAAAATCGGGGGTAAAGGTTTACTTGCTAGATTAATTTCTCTAAGCATAGTTAATCTTTTTAAGTGATTTCACTTGAAATAGTAAGCTTGCTAAGTTAATTAGATATCCCTAAAAGGAAAGTTTTTCCAATTCCTACTGTGCTCGTCATACTAAGCAAAAGATGTAGCAGGTGTATTGTCAAAAATAGAAGGTTTTCTTGAAGACTTGAAGTTCAAAGTAGTCTATTTTTATTCAATCTTTTCATACATCATTTCCAAAGTACATAGGCCATTTTATGGTGTTATTAGAAAGCTAAGAAGGTCTACTTATAAACTCCGAAGCATCAAAGGGCTGGTATAAAGCAGGATTTGGCAGTACCTACTGATCATCTTGAAGTGTCCATCCATCATTCCCAATAGTGGTATCACAAAAAAGTTAAGGTAAAATGGGAGATGGTATTCCTTCATTTATTGATAAATTGGTCAGGAACAACGATCAGGCATGGTCTCTAAGGATGAAGACATACCTACAAGGAAAGAGTCTTTATGGATACATCTCAAGAAATGAGGAATTGCCCACATTCAAAACCAGAGGACTACCAACAAAGGAAGATCATGAAAAGCTCAATACATGGTGTGCCAAGGATGCATTAGCAAGGTCTTACTTACTCAACTCCATCTCTAATTTTCTTTTGCCACATATTAGAAACTCTAAGACATCCGAAGAGACTTGGGAAACCTTGTCATCCTATTTCTCTTCCAACACAAAGGCCAAAAAAAACCAATCGTGGCCTGAATTCACCACACCAAGGAAGCAATCTAAGCAGGCTATTTCCAAGTATGTGACTAAGATTAAAGATGTAGCAGATCACTTAGCAAGCATAGGAGAAGAGATTGAAGAAGAGCAGATAGTAAGGCAAGTGATCAATGGGATTAAAGCTGATGACAAATGGGGAGAAGCTTCACCACTACCATGGACCTATACATGGACATGCAAATTCCAGATCTTACCACTCTCATGGGATAATTGTTCACTCATGAATCCAAGGTCAACAAGGATGGAGACTCATCCAAAGGTAATACCTCTTCTGGCCTATACACTAATAAAAGTAAGTCTAAAGATGAAGGCAAGAACAAGAAAGGAGAGGATGATGGCACTACCTCCCAAGCCAACTATGCAGGGAGAGGTAGATCATCAAGAGGAAGGGGCAGAGGAGGTAAACAAGGTAGGGGGAGATCCTATAACTCTTCACCATGCAACATTTGTGGTTTATCAAATCCTACTATAGATGAGTGTTTCAAGAATTACAAGAATCAGAGAGGAAGAGGATATCAAAGAGGTGGATACTCAGAATCAAGAGGCAGATTCAACCATCAACAAGGATACAACAACAACTACAATAACAACTACAAAAACAACTATAATGGCAACTACCAAGGAGGATTGAAATCGAGAAAGGATTACAACAACTCTACAAAAGAGAAAGATGATTCTCTTTTGATTATGAACATGACTTCAGAACCAGGTACAAATGATGACCATCTCTTCTACATTGACTCAGGATGCTCAAATCATGTTGCTAGCAATGTAGCTCTACTCTATAACCTTAAAAAACCAAGAGGTAAGCATCAAGTACAAACAGGTGATAACACCAAGCACTCAGTAGTTAAAGTTGGAAATGTTAACACTTGTGATGGAAATCAAAACTTGTTGAGTAGGGTACTATAAGTACCAACCATTACAAAAAACTTGATGAGTGTTGGACAGATTGTGGAAAAAGGTTTGTTGGTCAGATTCAACCAATTTGGAGCGTTTGTGGAGGATCCCAAGCATGGGTTCAAGAGAATTGCTAAAGGAGTAAAGACAGATAGACTTTTTACTTTTGAGCTAGAAGATACAAAGAATATTGCACTCTACAATTATAAAGATCAAACACTTTCAGAGCTTGAGATTTGGCATAAAAGATTAGGTCATATAGGAGAAAGAACCTTGAAACAAATATGTAGGGATCAATGTGTAATTGGAATACCTAATGTTTCCAAACAACACATGATTTATGTGGTGCTTGTGAGTTTGGGAAGTCTCACAGGTTACCCTTCTCAAGGAAAGGATACATGCATGCGGACTACCTAGAACTTGTCCATACAAATGTATGGGGACCAAGAAGAGACCCCTCAATCTCATGATCAAGGTACTATGTATCTTTTATTGATGATTATAGCAGGTGGACTGTATTGTACTTTATATTGAAGCACAAAGATGAAGTGTTCAACTATTTTAAAAAGTATCTTGCACTTGTTTAGAATCAGACAGGGAAGAATCTAAAGAGGCTAAGGTCAGATGGAGGAGGTGAGTACTTCTCCAATGAGTTTGAAGCATTCTTGCAGGACAGAGGAATCAAGAGAGAAATCACCACAAGGTTTTCTAAACAAAATGGGGTAGCTGAGAGAAGAAATAGATTGATTGTTGAAACAGCCAGGTCAATGTTGAATGAAAAAAAGTTAGCTAACTATTCATGGGCAGAGAGTGTATCTACTGCCACTTACCTTATAAACAAGTTAACATCCAAATCCCTTGATGGGATTACTCCTTATGAAGCATAGCATGGGAAGAGACCCTCACTTGATCATTGTAGGATATTTTAATGCAGAGCATATGTACACTTTCCTGCTCAGATAAGAGGTAAACTAGACCATAAAGCTGAGAAATGTATATTTATTGGATATAATCTGAATCAGAAATGGTACAGGTTCTACAACCCTTCAAATTAGGGATTCATGGTTAGTAGAGATGTTGTCTTTGATGAAAATGATTCTTGGTATGAGAATGAATGCAGGAAGATTAAACTACCCTATGACTTGGAGGAGGAGTTTCCAAGTCTTTGCTAAGGAGGAACCTACTCAGAATGAACACACCAATTCAGATGATGAAGGCATTATCAATCTTGAAGAATTCAAGGCATGGAAGTCCAAAGGCAAACTCAAGATGAAGAAACTTGAAGACATACCTGAATCTTCAACTCAATCAATCAGAAGATCACAATGGGAGAGCAAAAAACCTATCAGATATGCGTATGACACCTCTCCTGTTACTAAACATTCTATTTATCTTTGCAAAGATTTGTCAATTGAAGAACCAGGATCATATGAAGAAGCAAAAACTAAGACACAATGGAAGGAAGCTATGGATGAGGAGATTGAAGCACTCAAAGAAAGTGACACATGGGAACTAGTACCAAAGAAACAGTCCATGAAGGTAATTGGATCGAGATGGATCTATAAACTCAAGAAAAATTCTTATGGGTCAATAAACAGGTACAAAGCCAGATTGGTGGCCAAGGTTTTTTCACAAACCCAAGGCATTGACTATAAAGAAACATTCTCACCTATAGCCAAGATGCCAACCATCAGGGTATTGGTAAGTGTGGCCGCATCTAGACATTGGAACATGTATCAATTGGATGTAAAAAATGCATTTCTTAATGCATGATTTTAGAGGAGGTATATATGTCACAACCTCTTGGCTATGAGGATCCTAACAAGGTAACATATGTATGCAAATTAAAAAAAGGCTCTTTATGGATTGAAGCAGGCACCTAGGGCATGGAATCAGAGGTTGACCACATACCTTCAAGACCAAGGTTTTGTCATGAGCAAGGTAGACACTTCTATATTCATCAAGAGATGTAATTCAAAAGTAATATACCTATGTGTATATATTGATGATATCATACTTACAGGTAATGATGTCAATGGAATCACACAAATCAAGAACCATATGATGAAGGAGTTCAAGATCATTGATCTTGGTTTACTAAAGTATTTTCTTGGACTTGAGTTAGTCTATACTAACTGTGGAATCTATATTACTCAGAAAAAATACATACAGGATATGTTAAAGAAGTTTCATTTGCAGGATGCAAAAGTTGCAAATGCTCCAATAGAGGTAAACCTTAAACTAAGTGCCCATGAAGGTGATGAAATTGATGTTATTACAGGTTACCAAAGCATTGTGGGAAGCTTGAACTATGCTACCTTGACAAGGATACATATTGCATATGTAGTTAGTGTGCTAAGTCAGCTCATGCACAAGCCAAGAGTACCTCACTTAGAAGCTGCCAAAACAATTCTAAAATATCTCAAAGGCACTCAACATCATGGTTTGTATTTTCCTTACACATCAGACTTGGACATAAAGATCTATTCAGATGCAAATTGGGCAGGATGTAACGATGATGGGAGGAGGACTTCTGGATACATTTCATTTAGAGGTGATAAACCAATATCATGGTCTTCAAAGAAGCAACCTACCATTGCCTTATCTTCTACTCAGGCAGAATATAGAGGATTGGCTAATGCTACCCAAGAAGCCATATGGATCAAGTTATTGTACACAGATTTGGGTTTGTATACTAGGTCACCATTGATATTTGGAGATAATACAAGCTCACTTCACCTTGCAGCTATTCCTATTTATCATGCCAGGACAAGCATTTAGAGGTCCATTACCATTATGTGAGAGGGAAGCTATTAAGCAAGGACATTCAACTAACATATGTATCAACCAACATGCAGTGTGCAGATTTGTTAATTAAAGCATTGGATGGAACCAAATTTTGGATGTTCAAATCAATGATTGGATTGCAAGATATACATGAAGACTGAAGATGAAGAACAAGCCAAAATGTTTGGCTTGAGGGGGAGCTGTTGATGCAATTCACGAGCCTTCACATTTGCCTTGTATTCCATGCATATATGAAGAAGCATAGGAACCAATGCTAGAAGATAATTACCCTGTTTACTCTTTGTAAAAGTCATATTTGACTTCGAATCTTTGTAAGCACCTACCAAGAAGGGCTTGTGGAAACGTTAGGAGTTGATTCATGGAATATCTCCTATAATGGAGGATTACCTTTTTTAGAGGAAGCCAAAATTTTAATTCAAATTCAAATTGAAAGTGAACTCTTATATAAACCTCTTAGAAAAAGTCACGGGTAGAAGACTCATCATCCCGAGCATTTCATTGTACTTTTTGAGTTTGTGTGAGGCATACATAGTAGCCTACACCTTTCTCTACCATTACACAATGATCATCATGCCTATGGCATTGTACAACATTGTTCATTAATACATTAAAATCACATTGTTCATTTCTGAGTTCTTTGTCATAGTCAATATCAGTCAGTCAACGTGTGCAGCTTAAATCTCACTCATTTCTCCACCAAATTCGAAGATCTATAGCTTGTTGGAGCCAGCGCAAAGTCTTCTACATACTGTTAAAAGTGAAGACTTCCATTCATCCATTTCAATGAAAAGTCTATCGATGTGATCACAGGTCGAAGTCTGCAATAGTCCTAAAAAATCGGGGGTAAAGATTTACTTGCTAAATTATTTTCTCTGAGCATAGTTAATCTTTCTAAGTGATTTCACTTGAAATAGTTAGCTTGCTAAGCTAGTTAGATACCCCTAAAAGGAATTTTTCCAATTCCTACTGTGCTGGCCATACTGAGCAAAAGATGCAGCATGTGTATTGTCAAAAATAGAAGGTTTTCTTGAAGACTTGAAGTTCAAAGTAGTCTATTTTTATTCAATCTTTTCATAAATCATTTCCAAAGTACATAGGCCATTTTATGGTGTTATTAGAAAGCTAAGAAGGTCTACTTATAAACTCCGAAGCATCAAAGGGCTGGTATAAAGCAGGATTTGGCAGTACCTACTGATCATCTTGAAGTGTCCATCCATCATTCCCAATAGTGGTATCACAAAAAAGTTAAGGTAAAATGGGAGATGGTATTCCTTCATTTATTGATAAATTGGTCAGGAACAACAATCAGGGATGGTCTCTAAGGATGAATACATACCTACAAGGAAAGAGTCTTTATGGATACATCTCAAGAAATGAGGAATTGCCCACATTCAAAACCAGAGGACTACCAACAAAGGAAGATCATGAAAAGCTCAATACATGGTGTGCCAAGGATGCATTAGCAAGGTCTTACTTACTCAACTCCATCTCTAATTTTCTTTTGCCACATATTAGAAACTCTAAGACATCCGAAGAGACTTGGGAAACCTTGTCATCCTATTTCTCTTCCAACACAAGGGCCAAAAAAAACCAATCGTGGCCTGAATTCACCACACCAAGGAAGCAATCTAAGCAGGCTATTTCCAAGTATGTGACTAAGATTAAAGATGTAGCAGATCAGTTAGCAAGCATAGGAGAAGAGATTGAAGAAGAGCAGATAGTAAGGCAAGTGATCAATGGGATTAAAGCTGATGACAAATGGGGAGAAGCTTCACCACTACCATGGACCTATACATGGACATGCAAATTCCAGATCTTACCACTCTCATGGGATAATTGTTCACTCATGAATCCAAGGTCAACAAGGATGGAGACTCATCCAAAGGTAATACCTCTTCTGCCCTATACACTAATAAAAGTAAGTCTAAAGATGAAGGCAAGAACAAGAAAGGAGAGGATGATGGCACTACCTCCCAAGCCAACTATGCAGGGAGAGGTAGATCATCAAGAGGAAGGGGCAGAGGAGGTAAACAAGGTAGGGGGAGATCCTATAACTCTTCACCATGCAACATTTGTGGTTTATCAAATCCTACTATAGATGAGTGTTTCAAGAATTACAAGAATCAGAGAGGAAGAGGATATCAAAGAGGTGGATACTCAGAATCAAGAGGCAGATTCAACCATCACCAAGGATACAACAACAACTACAATAACAACTACAAAAACAACTATAATGGCAACTACCAAGGAGGATTGAAATCGAGAAAGGATTACAACAACTCTACAAAAGAGAAAGATGATTCTCTTTTGATTATGAACATGACTTCAGAACCAGGTACAAATGATGACCATCTCTTCTACATTGACTCAGGATGCTCAAATCATGTTGCTAGCAATGTAGCTCTACTCTGTAACCTTAAAAAACCAAGAGGTAAGCATCAAGTACAAACAGGTGATAACACCAAGCACTCAGTAGTTAAAGTTGGAAATGTTAACACTTGTGATGGAAATCAAAACTTGTTGAGTAGGGTACTATAAGTACCAACCATTACAAAAAACTTGATGAGTGTTGGACAGATTGTGGAAAAAGGTTTGTTGGTCAGATTCAACCAATTTGGAGCGTTTGTGGAGGATCCCAAGCATGGGTTCAAGAGAATTGCTAAAGGAGTAAAGACAGATAGACTTTTTACTTTTGAGCTAGAAGATACAAAGAATATTGCACTCTACAACTATAAAGATCAAACACTTTCAGAGCTTGAGATTTGGCATAAAAGATTAGGTCATATAGGAGAAAGAACCTTGAAACAAATATGTAGGGATCAATGTGTAATTGGAATACCTAATGTTTCCAAACAACACATGATTTATAAATGTGGTGCTTGTGAGTTTGGGAAGTCTCACAGGTTACCCTTCTCAAGGAAAGGATACATGCATGCGGACTACCTAGAACTTGTCCATACAAATGTATGGGGACCAAGAAGAGACCCCTCAATCTCATGATCAAGGTACTATGTATCTTTTATTGATGATTATAGCAGGTGGACTGTATTGTACTTTATATTGAAGCACAAAGATGAAGTGTTCAACTATTTTAAAAAGTATCTTGCACTTGTTTAGAATCAGACAGGGAAGAATCTAAAGAGGCTAAGGTCAGATGGAGGAGGTGAGTACTTCTCCAATGAGTTTGAAGCATTCTTGCAGGACAGAGGAATCAAGAGAGAAATCACCACAAGGTTTTCTAAACAAAATGGGGTAGCTGAGAGAAGAAATAGATTGATTGTTGAAACAGCCAGGTCAATGTTGAATGAAAAAAAGTTAGCTAACTATTCATGGGCAGAGAGTGTATCTACTGCCACTTACCTTATAAACAAGTTAACATCCAAATCCCTTGATGGGATGACTCCTTATGAAGCATGGCATGGGAAGAGACCCTCACTTGATCATTGTAGGATATTTTAATGCATAGCATATGTACACTTTCCTGCTCAGATAAGAGGTAAACTAGACCATAAAGCTGAGAAATGTATATTTATTGGATATAATCTGAATCAGAAATGGTACAGGTTCTACAACCCTTCAAATTAGGGATTCATGGTTAGTAGAGATGTTGTCTTTGATGAAAATGATTCTTGGTATGAGAATGAATGCAGGAAGACATGTATGCAAATTAAAAAAAGGCTCTTTATGGATTGAAGCAGGCACCTAGGGCATGGAATCAGAGGTTGACCACATACCTTCAAGACCAAGGTTTTGTCATGAGCAAGGTAGACACTTCTATATTCATCAAGAGATGTAATTCAAAAGTAATATACCTATGTGTATATATTGATGATATCATACTTACAGGTAATGATGTCAATGGAATCACACAAATCAAGAACCATATGATGAAGGAGTTTAAGATCATTGATCTTGGTTTACTAAAGTATTTTCTTGGACTTGAGTTAGTCTATACTAACTGTGGAATCTATATTACTCAGAAAAAATACATACAGGATATGTTAAAGAAGTTTCATTTGCAGGATGCAAAAGTTGCAAATGCTCCAATAGAGGTAAACCTTAAACTAAGTGCCCATGAAGGTGATGAAATTGATGTTATTACAGGTTACCAAAGCATTGTGGGAAGCTTGAACTATGCTACCTTGACAAGGATACATATTGCATATGTAGTTAGTGTGCTAAGTCAGCTCATGCACAAGCCAAGAGTACCTCACTTAGAAGCTGCCAAAACAATTCTAAAATATCTCAAAGGCACTCAACATCATGGTTTGTATTTTCCTTACACATCAGACTTGGACATAAAGATCTATTCAGATGCAAATTGGGCAGGATGTAACGATGATGGGAGGAGGACTTCTGGATACATTTCATTTACAGGTGATAAACCAATATCATGGTCTTCAAAGAAGCAACCTACCATTGCCTTATCTTCTACTCAGGCAGAATATAGAGGATTGGCTAATGCTACCCAAGAAGCCATATGGATCAAGTTATTGTACACAGATTTGGGTTTGTATACTAGGTCACCATTGATATTTGGAGATAATACAAGCTCACTTCACCTTGCAGCTATTCCTATTTATCATGCCAGGACAAGCATTTAGAGGTCCATTACCATTATGTGAGAGAGAAGCTATTAAGCAAGGACATTCAACTAACATATGTATCAACCAACATGCAGTGTGCAGATTTGTTAATTAAAGCATTGGATGGAACCAAAATTTGGATGTTCAAATCAATGATTGGATTGCAAGATATACATGAAGACTGAAGATGAAGAACAAGCCAAAAAAAGTCATATTTGACTTCGAATCTTTGTAAGCACCTACCAAGAAGAGCTTGTGGAAACGTTAGGACTGGATTCATGGAATATCTCCTATAATGGAGGATTACCTTTTTTAGAGGAAGCCAAAATTTTAATTCAAATTCAAATTGAAAGTGAACTCTTATATAAACCTCTTAGAAAAAGTCACGGGTAGAAGACTCATCATCCCGAGCATTTCATTGTACTTTTTGAGTTTGTGTGAGGCATACATAGTAGCCTACACCTTTCTCTACCATTACACAATGATCATCATGCCTATGGCATTGTACAACATTGTTCATTAATACATTAAAATCACATTGTTCATTTCTGAGTTCTTTGTCATAGTCAATATCAGTCAGTCAACGTGTGCAGCTTAAATCTCACTCATTTCTCCACCAAATTCGAAGATCTATAGCTTGTTGGAACCAGCGCAAAGTCTTCTACATACTGTTAAAAGTGAAGACTTCCATTCATCCATTTCAGTGAAAAGTCTATCGATGTGATCACAAGTCGAAGTCTGCAATAGTCCTAAAAAATCAGGGGTAAAGATTTACTTGCTAAATTATTTTCTCTGAGCATAGTTAATCTTTCTAAGTGATTTCACTTGAAATAGTTAGCTTGCTAAGCTAGTTAGATACCCCTAAAAGGAATTTTTCCAATTCCTACTGTGCTGGCCATACTGAGCAAAAGATGCAGCATGTGTATTGTCAAAAATAGAAGGTTTTCTTGAAGACTTGAAGTTCAAAGTAGTTTGTTTCGATTCAATCTTTTCATACATCATTTCCAAAGTACATAGGCCATTTTATGGTGTTATTAGAAAGCTAAGAAGGTCTACTTATCAACTCTCAAGCATCAACGAGCTGGTACAAAGCAGGATTTGGCAGTTCCTACTCATCATCTTGAAGTGTCCATCCATCATGCCCAATAGTGGTATCAGAGCAAAGTTAAGGTAAAATGGGAGATGGTTTTCCTACAATTATTGAAAAATTGTACAAGAAAAACTATCAGGCATGGTCTTTAAGGATAAAGACATACCTAGAAGGAAGGAGTCTTTATGGATACATCTTAGGAGATGAGGAATTGCAAACATTCAAAATCAAAGGACTACCAACAAAGGAAGAACATGAAAAGCTCAATACATGGTGTGCCATGGATGCATTAGCAAGGTCTTACTTATTCAACTCCTTCTCTGATTTTCTTTTGCCACATATTAGAAAATCTAAGACATCCCAAGAGACTTGGGAAACCTTGTAATCCTATTTCTCTTCCAACACGGGCCATAAAAAAACCAATTGTGGATTGAATTCACCACACTAAGGAAGCAACTTAAGCAGGCTATTTCAGAGTATGTGACTAAGATTAAAGATGTAGTAGATCATTTAGCAAGCATAGGAGAAGAGATTGAAGAAGAGGAGATGTTAAGGCAAGTGATCAATGGGATTAAAGCTGATGACAAATGGGAAAGCTTCACCACTTCCATGGACCTATACATGGACATGCAAATTCGAGATCTTACCACTCTCATGGGACAATTGTTCACTCATGAAGCCAAGCTCAACAAGAATGGAGACTCTTCCAAAGGTAATAGCTCTTCTGCCCTAATACTGATAAAAGTAAGTCCAAAGGTAAAGGCAAGAACAAGAAAGGAGAGGATGAAGGCACTACCTCCCAAGCCAACTATGCAGGGAGAGGTAGATCATCAAAGAGGAAGGGGCAAAGGAGGTAAGCAAGGTAGGGGGAGATCCTATAACACCTCACCATGCAACATTTGTGGTTTATCAAATCATACTACAGATGAGTGTTTTCAGGAATTACAAGAATCACTAACGAAGAGGATGTCAAAGAGGTGGATAATCACAGTCAAGAGATAGATTCAACCATCACCAAGGATACAACAACAACTACAATAACAACTACAACAAAAACTATAATGGAAACTACCAAGGAGGATTCAAATCCAGAAAGGATTACAACTATACAGAAGAGCAAGATCATTCTCTTCTAATTATGAACATGACTTCAAAACCAGATACAAATGATGACCATCTCTTCTACATTGACTGAGGATGCTCAAATCATGTGGCTGGCAATGTAGCTCTACTCTCTGACCTTGAAGAACCAAGAGGTAAGCATCAAGTACAAATAGGTGATGACACCAAGTACTCAGTAGTTAAAGTTGGAAATGTTAAGACTTGTGATGGAAATTAAAACTTGTTGAGTAGCGTACTATATGTACCAACCATTACAAAAAACTTGATGAGTGTTGGAGAGATTCTGGAAAAAGGCTTGCAGGTCTATTGTTTGTTTGCAAGAAAGTGATAGCATGGATCATTCTCCAGAAAGGATACTAGATCGGAGATAGAAGCGATTAAGGAATCATGTCATCCAGGCGTATCTAGTAGCTTGGAGATGATTACCACTTACTGACTCTACTTGGGAATCATAAGCTCTGGTTCCCATGTACTTTCCCTCATTGATCATTGAGGATCTGAAACTGATGCAAAGGGATTATAACATTGATCCATCCGGATCAGCCTATGTGTGTGAGGGACAAGGGCCAGCTATCCAAGGTCCCAAGCTTGGGGGATACCCAAAGGTACTTGATAGTAATGGGGATGAGTTTGCATGATGGCCACATGTCGACACTAGACCATTCTAGATCATTTCTGTTTCTAGAGTACAAGAGTATATATATGGATGGGAGGAGACACACACACACACATACACATCATTCACGTATTTTTCACATTTTCAAACATTTTCTTGTGGGTCCATTATAGCAAGTTAATTAAGCAAATCTTTATTTGAGAGAGATTGCACGCACAAAACATCACATTGAGGCCATGACATACTATGTCTCAAGGTTATGTATATAGATTTATATCCTACATGATTCCATACATATATCCATACATGGAGCATCCTGTCCAAGTCAGGTTTTCCACATAAGCTTTTTTTCTGTAAGGTCCTTTGCATGACCCTACATTAGCATACATGTTTCATCTATGTTATTATCCATCTTTTGTTAATGTAATCATATGCCTTTTGCCCTCTTTGTCCATATGCATGCAGTGATTGGGATACCAAGAGTAGCTTATGAAAATTTCCCATTCGACTTAGTCACTTTGGTTCCAAACAAGTTTTTTCAGTTTTCTATGGAGATTTGGCATGAGTTCTATTCTGTTTGGAACTAGGCTCAGAATGTCCTAAAGTTCCAATGTTGCAATAATCCTTATTTGCGGACTTAGACAGACTTTGGTTAAAAATAGGCACAATTTTTGTTCCAACATTAGAAAGTGCCCCTCGAGATCGTTCCAATGATATATAGCAGTGTACCATTTGGTCCCAGATTGGCTCTGGAATCGCAAAGCCTAAATTTTCTTTCATCATGCTTTTCATCCAAAATCATTGACACTTCAATTAAAAGCATGCACATATATTTTTGGGCCTCCGAATTCGCTTTTCACACCATGTGCCTTGCTTGTATCCAAAAGCATGTTTTTTTGGGCCCCAATCCTCACTATATAAGGAGAGGCTCACTTGTGCACAATCATCCATCAAGATCAATCTAGATCAAGGATCTATAGGCTATTTTAGCTCATATCTTGGGTGATGAGCTAGGACTCAAGGAGAACATGTAGATTTTAATGAGTTTGGAGATAGCCAACATTGTTCTTATTAACACATCCATTATGTGCATGTTGCTTCTCGAGAATTCTAGCTTCTACTTGTGTTTTTTTTGTATCATGCCCCAACTCATTCTAGATCATTGCTTTTTTTAGAGTGCTAGAGGGTATATATGGATGGGAGGAGAGACACACACACACACACATCATTCAAGTATTTCTCATATTTTCAAACATTTGCATGTGGTGGCTATCCAAGTACTGAAACTAATTTTCCAGGATGGAGTTAGATGCTCCAGACGAGCATCAAAATCCAAAAGTCTCTAGAGATGATCATTGATATTTTTAGAGTACAAGAGGGTATATATGGATGGGAGGAGAGACACACACACACACACACATCATTCAAGTATTTCTCATATTTTCGAACATTTGCATGTGGTGGCTATCCAAGTACTGAAACTAATTAAAAGGATGTGTTTGGCTCAAATTAAAAACGAGTGTTCATATCGCATAATGAAATCTTCGGAGTGGTAATTATATTGCCGGGTTATTTTTAAAATGTGGTTAGACATATCTTAATGGTGGCAAAATTTTTTACCATATCGCATAATGAAATCTTCGGAGTGGTAATTATATTGCCGGGTTATTTTTAAAATGTGGTTAGACATATCTTAATGGTGGCAAGATGGGATAGGAAATGTCAAAAATTCTTTCTTCTAGAGCTCTTGGTTGCTAAGCACGTATTTTGTAGTGATTAGATTATCTTTTGGAACCATTATCGCATGTTAATTAAGCAAATATTTATTTGAGAGTGATTCCACGCACAAAACATCATATTGAGGCCATGACATACTATGTCTCAAGGGTGTACAAATAAGATTATATCCTACATGAGTAGGCACACTATTCCATACATATATCCACACATGGAGCATCCTGTCCAAGTCAGGCTTTCCTCATAAGTTTTTTCTTTTTAAGGTCCTTTGCAGACACTACGCTAGCATACATGTTTCATCTATGTAATTGCCCATCTTTTGTTAATGTAATCATATGCCGTTTACCCTTTTTGTCCATATGCATGTGGTGATTGGGATACCAAGAGTATCTTATGAAAATTTCCAATTCGACTTAGTAACTTTGGTTCCGAACAAGTTTTTTCAATTTTCTACGGAGATTTGGCATGACTTCTATTCTGTTCGAAAATAGTCTCAGAATGTCCTAAATTTCCAATGTATGGAGCAATCCTTATTTGAGGACTTAGACAAACTTTGGTAAAAAATAGAGACAATTTTTGTTTCAACATTAGAAAGTGCACCTCGAGATCTTTCGAACGATATATAGCATTGTACCATTTGGTTCCAGATTGGCCCTCAGATTGCAAAGCCTAAATTTGCTTTTCATCATGCTTTTCATCCAAAATGATAGACACTTCAATTCAAAGCATGCAGATATATTTATTTGGCCTTCGAATTTGCTTTTCACACCATGCGCGTTGCTTTTATCCAAACGCATGTTTTTTGCCCCCAATCCTCACTATATAAGGAGAGGCTTACTTGTCCACAATCATCCATCAAGATCAATCTAGATCAAGGATCCATAGGCTATTTTAGCTAATATCTTGGGTGATGAGATAGGACGCAAGGAGTGTTGATATATTTAGGTAGTGATGTGTGTGAACACACTAGGACCGTCGGGGCAAATTTTTCCTTCTTAAGGAGGTTTTTTTCCCTCGGCTTGTATATACACATATTGCCCTAATGGGCTACTTATCTTTGTACATTGTCTAGTAATACATTCAGTATTGTGTGTTGTGCTCCAAGCTTCTTCTTCTTCCTTGTGCTGTTCACATGCTTCCGCAGACGTCTAACTCCAACAATTGGTATCAGAGTAGGTCGTCCCTTCATCTAGGGTGCCCTCGACACTCCTCCATTTGTAGTCTCAGAATCGCATGAAATTTGGTGAGCATACTTAGGGTATTTCAGAGATCTGAGCTCATTTCGGCCTCCGAACGCACTATCATAGCGCTTGTCTAGGCTATTTTATCTTTTTGTGCCAAAGCTATATACCAATTTCTTTTTGCCAGTATAAGCGTCTCGAAGTCTGGTACATGTCTAGCGGAATTTGTCTGGGTAGTTCTGCTTAAATTTTTGAGATACAGTCAATTTTCTGCATCAAGGTATTTTAGTGATCGACCATGGCTGAAAGCAGTGATGTATTCTGTATGTTGGCTATTGAGGATAAGTTGGATGGTAGCAAGTACCCGTTATGGTCTTATATGATGCGACATGTGTTGGTTGCAAAAGGAGTGTGGAACATTGTGCAAGGTGTCAAAAAATGTCCTATCACATCTGCAACTGTTATAACTGCAGGTACTGAAGCTGATGCAGAAGGTGTCAAAGATGATGATATTCTGCATATTGTTGTTCTTGCTATAGTTTATGGTGCACCTACTATAGAGAAGGGTCGTTGGGATGGCAGAGATGCCCAGGCACATGCATTGATAGCTTTTTCTGTCAAACATGCCATTATTCGTCATATTCGCTCTTGCAAAATAGCTAAGGATGCATGGGATACACTTACGACATTGTATCAAGCTAGGAATGAGGTTCGTGTTGCTTACCTCTGAAAAGAGTTGGAGAGTGAGCACATGAATGAAGGTAATTCTATGGAGAGTCTCCTAACAAAGATCAAAGATTTGCAGGAACAATTGATTTCTACTGATGGGGTTATACTAGATAGCTCACTTGTGGAGACCATTTTGAATTGTCTTCCTGATTCATATCAGAGTTTTGCTTCCACTCTTCGGTTGATGATGAAAGGCAATCCAAATGCCTTTTCATCTGAGGAGTTAGTCTCTGTTCTGTTGCAGGAAGATCAGTCGAGGCAAAACAGGTCCATTATGCGTGTTGCAGATCAAGCTTTCCTGGCTAGTCAGAAGGACAAAGGAAAATGGAGCTCTTCTACTGGAAGCAGAAATCTGCAAATGCTGCACATTCAAAGAACTAAGAAAAAGATGAGAAAAAATCAGAAAAGTAGAAATTGTTCTGTAAGTATTGTAATGGGTGTGATCATATCATAAAGAAGTGTCCAAAACTGGCTCCAAAAGAGCCAAAGAAGAAAGAGGTTGGAATGGTTGTTGCTGAAGCCTCTACACCAAAAACGGAGTCTGCTAATCTTGTGCATGAAGAAGAATGGGCGTTTACTACTGTTTGCAGTTTCGACCCTTCTTCTCATGAGGAGTGCATGTGTACAGTGGACTCAGATGTTTGGTACTTTGACAGTGGGGTGACCAAACATATTACCTCGCAGCGCAATTTCTTCTCTTCACTCGAGTCTGCCCCTACAAGGAATACTGTTACATGCACCAACAACTCCTCTTATCCTATTATGGGAGTTGGTAAGATCATTTTGACTACTGCTGATGGTAGTTCTTTCACTTTGTCAGATGCTTTATTTGTGCTAGGGATCAAGAAGAACCTGTTATCAATTTTTGCATTAGCCAATATTGGCATGGTTGCGAAATTTGTTGACAACAGGTGTACAGTTCATGATCTGTCAAATGGCGATTTGATTATTGCTTCAGGCATTTTATGTCATGTGTAGTACATGATTCTCAGGCTACGTGAGATCCAAAGCTGTGGCATGCACGCTTTCATCAAGTGAGTTTTGCTAGTTTGCTATGCCTACACAAATCTGAAATGGTGTCTTCTTTGCCCAAACTTAAGGCACCTAGAAAACATGTTTGTGAAGGTTGTATTTTCGGCAAAATGAACTGTTCGTCCTTTCCAAAAGATGCTTCAGTTTGGGCTACTTAGAAATTGCAGCTTGTACATAGTGATGTCTGTGGTCCTATGCAGAGACCTTCTTTTGGGAATTATTTTTACTTCGTGACTTTCATCGATGATTTTTCCAGGCATGCATGGGTATATCCATTGAAGGCAAACTCCAAAGTGTTCATGTGCTTCAAACAATTTTTGGTTTTGGCTGAAAATCTGTCAGCATGTAAAATGGGTACCCTCCGTTCTGATCGAGGGGGGGAATATATGTCTTCTGATTTTAATGCATTTCTGGCTCAACATGGGATAAAACACTAGTGTATAGTGTCGTATACACCTCAAGAGAATGGAGTAGCTGAAGGAAAGAACATATCACTCATGGAGATGGGGATATGTTCAGGCTCTCATAGTGCCTCTTTTGCATTAGATTGCTATGCTATCGCTGCATCTAGCCTCTATTATGAGAATGAGCCTATTTTGTTTGATGAAGCACAAAATTCAGAAACTTGGATGGCTGCTATGCAATTTGAATATCATGCTATAATGAAGAATGGTACTTGGTCTTTATATGACTTGCCTCCAGGAAAGAACGCCATTGTCACTAAGTGGGTATACAAGCTGAAGCGTAAACTGGATGGTATAGTTGATAGGCATAAGGCTAGGCTTGTTGCAAAGGGTTATGCATAGGAAAGAGTGCTGGTGCAATTCACAACGCTTCACATTTGGCTTGTGAAATGGTAGAAGATAACTACCCTCGTTACTCTTTGTAAAAGTCATATTTGACTTAGAATCTTTGTAAGCACCTACCAAGAAGAACTCGTGGAAAACTTAGGAGTTGATTGATGGAATATCTCCTATAATGGAGGATTACCTTTTTTAGAGGAAGCCAAAATTTGAATTCAAATTCAAATTGAAAGTGAATTCTTATATAAACCTCTAAGAAAAAGTCGCAGGTAGAAGACTCATCATCCCGAGCATTTAATTAAACTTTTTGAGTGTGTGTGAGGCATACACAGCAGCCTACACCTTTCTCTACCATTAGGCAATGATCATCATGCCTATGGCATTGTACAACATTGTTCATTAATATATTAAGATCACATTTTTCATTTTTGAGTTTTCTATCATAGTCTCTATCACTCGGTCAACTTGTGTAGCTCATATCTCACTCATTTCTCCACCAAATTCAAAGATCTATAGCTTGTTGGAACCAGCTCAAGGTCTTCTACATATTCTTTTAATTTGAAGGATTTATATTCAGCCATTTCAGACAAGAGTCGGTCGAGGTGATCATTGGTCGAAGTCTCCAACAATATAAAAAATCGGTGGTAAAGGTTTACTTGCTAAATTAATTTCTCTGAGCATAGTTAATATTTTTAAGTGATTTCACTTGAAATAGTTATCTTGCTAAGCTGA